>VXAA01007075.1:703715-991220 GCA_013399115.1 Anseranas semipalmata
CGTCCTCCCCGGCGGGCAGCCGGCGGGCGGCGGGGCGCTGCGAGCCCCGTGTGGACCGAACGCGAGTTAATCGAAGGGGAGGGAATCGCCAGAGAGCTCCCAGCAGCCGGAGTCGCCCCTGCCCGTCAGACGCGGCGTGTGAGCAGCGGGAGCCTCCTGAAGCGGAGGGCAGGGGGCAGCGCCCGGTGCGGTGACAGCGGTCAGTTAGGGTGCGAGAGCCCTTCGGGACGCGGGGTCTCCGTCCGGCACGGCGGCTCTGGGGGCTCGCTGGCGCCTGCTGGTAATGCAGGTGCAGGAAACGAAGCGATAATGCTATTTGAACGCCTGTTCACTTCGCTGCTGCTGGGGAGGCTGGAAAAGTTGATAATGGTGTGCTTGCTGTCGGTGTGACTGACAGGATAGCTCTGCCGAGCAACGGTTGCCTTACAAAAATGATAATTAAAAGTGCATCTTAGGTACATGATTTGTTTTTCTTACAGAAAATGTGATTAGAAAGATACTTTTCATTTTCTGTGTTTCACTGAATTCGTGTTTCTATAAATTACAGTCGGCTTGGAAGAAAAGCTGATGTTATGCTTAGAGGACAGTTGTTGAAGCTAGATTGTACTTCTGTGAGATTTAACCTGTAAACCCAGTACAAGTAGCTCTAGGCACGTGTATATTTTGCAATAAAGAGAAATGTCGTATTTTTGTTTGTTTCCACTTAAACTACAAGTATCATACGTTGTTCTTGTTCAATTTGAGGACTACGTCAGCGGTCGTTGGCAGCATTGTGACACCGACCAGTTAAGCTAGTGTACTTAAAATTGAAAACCTGGAAGAAAAATAAAAATAAAATCAGTAATTAGTACCTTCACAGCTAATATCTCTTAGTATTTCTGACATTACTTAGGAGCTTCATAGAGAACTAAAGGAATATTTTTGTCATTTATTTCTAAATTTACTTACGTCTATTTTTATAGCTCCTTAAAATAGATAAATTATACGCTACCTGTGACTAGTGATTTACTCTTTTCTTTACAGTTGAGAAATTCTTGAAGAAGAGACTGTTCTGAATGTGATTATTTTCTGTTTCAGATTTGTAGCTGATTGTTCACATGTGTCCAGGGGGAGATGAAGTACATTGGATCCTGCATAGTTTGGCTTTGTATGGCAGTCTTCCTCCTCCTCCCTGTTTCTACTTGTGTGGCTGTCAGTGACCAGACAGGTAACTTCTGTTTTTCTTGCCCATCACAGACCAAAGGCATAAATCTCAGTACTCAACATTTAGACAAATAATGACAATACATGGAAAATAAAGAGTAAAAACTGGCAAAATTAAAAAGATTTTTTTTTTCTTTTACCTCTTTTTGAAAAAGTCTAAGTTTGAAGTAATGCCAAAGCAGTCTTTCTGTTTCTTGTGCTTGGAAGATTCACATTTGGAAGCAGTTGTAGTTTCTAGGAGTTATGTTTGGTATTTTTTCAACTTACCATACAAAACAAGATTCTAAATCAGGGCTTGCAAAACTTCTGTGAACAAAGTCATGTGGTTTTGTTATATATCAGTGATTACAATGACCTAAACGACCTAATCCTCATGTTTGCCTAACCTAAACTTAGTCCTCAAACCAGGTCATAGGTTTAACAGACATAGAGTAAGACAGAACCTTGCACCTAAGAAGGCATAGGAAAGGAATATAATGAAATTGTTTAATGTAAAAGCTGTTACCCATCTTCTGCAACTACTGTCATACTTCTCCGTCTTCTTCTGTCTCTCACTGTCTTTATGACATCTAGCTGTCACATTTAAACTCTACTTTGACTCTCCCGAGTGTAGTAAATTCTGTTGTAAAGGCACATTGTGTGTGCTTGTAAAATAGGGAATTGTCAGTTTTCCAGAATTGCTCGGCCTCGACGTACCTCAGTTTTCTAGAAACTTCCTACAATTGCTATGAAGGAGAACATGGTTGTTGCTAGAGATAAAAAGAGTTATTAATTGTTCCTTTTTTTAGAAAATGAAACTTGTTTTTGGTGATACTGTTTTTCCAGAAATATGATGGAAGATAGTAGAATCTGTACATACACAACAACTTTAAATCTCCACGTCACCTTTGAAACTCAGGCCCAAGAAATTTAAAAAGTCAACGCCTAGTATAGGGAAAAAATAAATAGTACTATTTAATAAATAGTAAATAGTAATAGTGTTAATAAATAGTAAATGTATCGTGTAGGTAGCAGTAATGCATTGTGAAGAATCTGAATTTAAATTAAATACTTTTTTCGCCTTATATTTTTAGGGCAGCAAAGCTAAAGTGCTCCACCGATGAATTATTCTTAACCCCTGTGAGAGAGTGAGCCTTAGAATTAGCCGTGCAATCGTTCTCTTTGGTTGTCTAAAGGAAGCAAAATAGGTTGTCTTCTCTGTTATTCCTACCTGGTGGATTACAGAAGGGGAGTTTTAAAAGGGCTAGAAGGGTGTGAGTGCACAAGCTTCCCTAATAATGTAAATGGAAAAATGTGTGACTTGAAAAATATTAAAACAAAATGCCAGGAAGCATTTTCTCTCTCTTTTAATTAGAGGGGGAAAAAATATGTCCTAGAAAAAGGTAACCCTTTCATATGAAATGTGACGGATAAACTGAACTGCTGATGAACAGTATGTCTGAAGTGTACATTATGTTCTGTTAGAAGTTTGTGTCTGGACAGCCGGGAGGGAGGTTGCAGTTTTCCCTAACCTGATTGCTACAAATTGATCAAATATGGGTCAGATGGAACCACTGGGAGGAAGAGGAGAGATTGAACCTCTCCTGAGAACAACTGACTGTGTACAATTGAGAGAGGCTTATGCAGTATGAGGTGATATGAGCAGATGGTGAGGAATAACACCTAGATAGCTGCCAGCGTGTGCAGGTCTGCCAGCAGCAGGGAATAGACTCAGAGTGAAACTTTAAGGTGACAACAGAAAAAGAGACTTTCCTAGACACTGAAGAGGGTGGTTGCCATCCAAAATAGAAATGCAAGCTATATATTGGAAAAATGTATTGGAAAAATGTCAGAGTGGGCCTTCTTGAAGCAGTCCTCCTTAGGCCAATGACCATTACATTCACATCAAGAATTTCTTTCAGTTCCCACTTTTTTGGAAGTTTTGATATGCTAATTGTTCATCAGAAGGAAGCACTTACTTCTAATGATAGAATATAGTAAATCTGATGGAGAAGATTCAGGAGTTCTCCACAATCGTGTTTTTAATCTGACATCAAGAATGTTTTCACATTGTAAACTTAGATTTTTATTGTTGGGAGCATTTGGCTTTGGAGCACGGACATGAGCTCCTTCTTTAGTGACACATGAAGTTCTAATTCCTAAATGCTCCATATTAAGAATATTAATACTCTTGTCTCATTCCCAGATTATTGTTGCTTTTTCAACTTTTTTTTACAGTCAATCCTTTTCAAAGTCACTTGCTAACCCATGAAAAATGTAGCATAAATAAAGTCTTGGGACTGTCAGTCATGGTGAATTTCCACTGCCTTTTGACATGGAATGTGTTGTGAAAAGTATTGGCTCTAGATCATAATTTCAGATAGGCACTTTAACCCAAATACAGTGGATGGTTTCAAGCATGCAAATCAGTTCAGCTTTTCAGTTTTCATATTTTAGTACAGCTACATAATTCTCAAAATGAAGATAAAGGCTCTGTAGTTACTCTCATATAAAACACATTCATAGTCTTAATACCAGGAATATTTAAACTCTTAGACTGAATGGTTAAGGTAGGATCCACAAACCATTGTCAGCACTGCAGTGTTTGAGTGACCATTCCACCCTTGGATTCCTTAACTTGTAGGTAAACAGTAAGCCTTCTTGGTCAGTGAAGAAGGAGCTTTGGGTATCTATAAGGGTGTGGTTTATGAAAGCCTGCACACTGTGGAAAGCTGCTTCAGCTAGTGAGTAAGTCGTACATAAGAGAGACCCAAACCCCAAAGAGAAGTGTGAAATAGCTACAAACATTCCCCCAGAGTGAAGCCTCTAAACTAGATCAGCTCACTTTTTTCACGGAAAGAGGGAGAAAGAAAAAAGCATTAATTCCTGTAGCCAAGATATCCACCTAGAGTATAAAGTCCTGTTTTTCCCACTACCTATTGTTCCTCGTGGGAGAATCCAGTTCTCCAAGGTCTAGTGTGAACATGAGGTGAGTACGCTCTACTCCCAATACTTGATAAGGATTTCTTAATCCCTACTATGTTATTTACATAACTGTTTAAATAATCACTTGGCTTGGACTTGACTTCGCTCCTGTATCAACAAAGTTGTAGATTCAGTCTCCCTTATTCCTCTTTCCAACTTTGGGTTTATTAATACCTATATTGTAATGAAATATATAGAGGCTTACAGTATAAAAAGAGGGAAAAAAAATCACCTCTCATTTTTGGGTAGCTCTGTACATGGGGCTACAGGTATGTAAGAGATCTGTTTGTGGCATCCCTGCCCGTGGCAGGAGGGTTGGAACCAGGTGATCTTTAAGGTCCTTTCCAACCCAGGGCATTATATGATTCTGTGATTTCTTGACCCTGTTTGAAAGCAGGCCACTTGGGTATTTGAATACAGCATTGTCATCTTCAGTATGAATACCTTTGAGGTGGACTTGTTGGATGTTGTTGCTGACATTCTCAAGTAAGCCACACACTCTGAAGAGGTTCACTCTACCTGCATTTTTATGAAGCGTGATCCAGTTAGGGTGTGTAGATAAATCCCAGCTAATTTGGGATTCTGTCTGAAGCTCGAGTCCAACATAGCATGCGGGTATATGTTAGCTGGGGCTTTTGCTGTTGGGCCACATTCATTTGGCCAGTTGTGTTTTCTGATGGAAGCTTTGGTGCCCTCGGAATGTGCACATTGGTGGTGTTAGATAGCAACTGAAAACTTCACCTAAACATTAACTTTAATTATGAAGTAGCAGATAGGTACTTGTAAAGTGAATCTAGCCATTTCAGAAAACATGTGACCTAGAGAGGCCAAGAGTGCTTACTGAAAGCTACAGTTCCCAGTCAGGAAGTGCACAAGAGATGTCTGTAAAGAGATGTCTGAAAGGAACATTGGGCATGGGACCTAGATGGAAGCTGCAGTGTGCTTCAGCAAATGATCTGACCATTACAAGAATTCAGAACATGACATAGCATGTTGCAGCAGACAAGGCTAGATGCAACCCGACTAGTTTGAATATAATTTTTTGCAAAATGCTATTATGAAAAAAAGTTTTCCGTAGTAGATTCTCAGTGGAGAGACAGGAGATCACAAGGGTCTGTGACACACCTGCTTGATCCGTATAGATATATTTTGAAATAATTAAGTTGACTTTGTAATAAAAACCACCTACGTAGAGCTCATTGATTTCTAAAGATTAAGGTCTGTAATTTGTCGTATGGATAGGAGATCTCATTAATTTACAGGTATGTTAACTTCAGCTTTGACATGACCATTCTGATATGAATTGTGGACTTCAGTCCAGACAAGCTCAGTTTTATCATGTGTAGAGCAATCTACTGTATAAATGTAAGCTTGTTGTTTCTACTTCTTTAGTTTCGTAGTAATGTATTATAATGGGGCAGGTAGCTGTGCACAGTTTCTACACCTGGATAAGGGTTTGTCTTGTTCTTTTTCTTTCCTGAATGTCTTCACATAGATCCTCTGATTCAGCTACCCGTGGGTTGAACGGGTGAACTGATGGCTTTGTCTCAGGCCAAAGAGAATTTAAAGATCTGCCAGCACTACTAAAAATCTTGGAAGAGACTAACTTTTTGACTGTACAAACTATAGAAAGAATTTTCATCAATCTATAGCAATTAAAGTTATCAGTCTTGGTATGGAGAGCTTTTTGGTTTTTAATATTTTATGATTTTGTCTTAGCTCTCTGCTAAAATAATATTGGGCTAAGGAGCGCATCAGCAGCAGAAGATAGGAGAAGAATCATAGTAACCCTTTTGGTGTTTCTGGGAATATGGAAAATAACCAAATAAGTAACATTTACATGGCCTGTCTATGCTGTGACTGTTATGCCACTGATAAAAATAGGTCCACAGTCCAGTCTGTGGCATGTGAGGAATCGTTGCTATCATCTGGATAACACAGAAATTAAGGCTTGATTCTTTATTTGGAGTTGGAAGAAAGTGACTGGAGGGAATAAGCTAATACTCCCTAGTCCTTAGTTGCTCAGCCCTCATGTGGAAAAAAGCACATTTTTTTTCCGCGGTTCTATAGCTCTTACTATAGCAGTCCAAGGTGAAATCCACAACAGGTCATATCTGGCTGCTCTTTTTCTAAGTACTGTAAAGTAATTAAACGGAAAAAGGAATCTGCCCTTGTAAGTCTTTATATTAATTTAAAAGAAAAACAAAAACAAAAACAAAAAAAAAAACAACCAAACAAAAAAACATTAAGATATTTGTTATTGCATGCATGACGTGCTATCGTGTCTTCAGCCATAACAGGATTTCTTTAGACCAACATATTTCTTGTAGCTATACCTCTGTAAATCTACTGTAACCACATTTGTTGCTCTAGAGTGGTTATAGATAAAAATCTCTAGTTTAATAATCTTTATAAACGATTGAAATCTCAGGTTTGTAGATTAGAGTATCTAAGGTGAGCCTGTTTCTGTCCCTTAGTGTGTATAGTAAATGGTGTATTCAAATTGCTATTTTAGTATGTAATTCCGCGCTGCCTAAAAACTGAGAGTGATGAAAGATTTCATTTCAGTTTCAGAGATTTCAGAATGAATATTCTTAACAGTTCTGCATCTGCTGTGGGGAAGGGGAATTTATAATGGGAGTTATAGTTGTTTTCAATGCATATATTTCTTATTCCTCATGAACCTTTATATCTATTTATGGGTATATATATAAATGGTATATATATAAATAGATATACATAAATGCATGTATATATACACATTTATATATATGAAGGAAGGAACTAATAAATTGTCTTAGTGCCTTTGAAATAAATCAACTTATGAGGGCTGTTACTTGTAATTGTAGATTGCAGTTTAGACATAAAGGACATGGTATCAAGTGGAACTGGATGCTTTTTGCAAAGAATGTCTTCCACCCAGTCTGATCATTGAACAATTGAGATGGCTTTCATTAGCCACGATATTAGGAAGCTTCTTTATATCTGTATTATATAATTTAGCTTCACTTTTGTCTGTTTCCAATTATCCATTTATAATCTAGATCAAATACTGTAACACATTTAATAGAATTTAAAACTTTTGGAAGATAATATGCTTTCCACATTACTACAGAGTGAAAGACAAAGTTCATATGCTTCAAAATTACAAATATGGCTATTTTAAATGGCAACCTGCAGTCTATATGCCCTTGGAAACCTTTAAGTATAGATGATTTCCAGGTTAATGCTAGGACATTCCTCCTCACTTTTTTCATTGAACTGACACTTTGGAAAGCCCCTCGACCTTCACTGTTCAGTATCTTCAGACATATCTTGGCCGTCTCCTTCATCACATCAGCTCAACAAGGAGCTTTGCGCTTAATAAGCACATGGGCCAAATATTGCTTGTTTTCCTTTTGATAGTTTCATTAGGGTTTAGTGGGGCTATTTGAAAAGTTTGTTAAAGAAAAAGCCCTATTTATGACTCACGCACAAAAGGGACATTTGCCTGTATTTGCTTCTTAAAAGTGCATAATCCTGTGTATATTTAAAAAAAATAAAGTCTTTATGCAAATTGAATGCTGCATAGTAATACATTGTTTGATCTAAGCATTTGGCTAGAGATAACCCTCGAATTTACCGTGTTCCAAATTTTAGAACGTTATGCTTGTTTACCTAAATACTTTGGTTCAGACTTAATCCTCTGTAAAGCTGCTTAATTTTCAACCACTTTTTTTCAAAGTATAAATATTGCTTGCATTGTTTACTATATGATATGATCATATACTTATTAATCCACATTTGGAAATTAATGTTCACTGAAGTAACAATAGATTATTGCAATGGTAATCAAACATTTATGCTTTGTTGTTGCACATTTGTTTTCTTAATCAAGGAAAAAGAATTTTTCTAATACTAGAGCCAGAAAAAAAAAAAAACTTAGAACATGTTACTACTTTATAAGGTATTTTAAATGGAAAGAGCTTGGTAAAAACTTTGTATTTTTCTTCTGGTTCTGTCATTCATTTGAGCTTTAATCCTAAACAGCTGAATTACAACATGATAAAATTTATATCTGCCTATATTATTGGAAAAGTAGTATGAAATCTAAAATATTATTGTTCAGATTTAGATTTTTTTTAATGTGGTTTATTGCTATTTTCTATATCCTAAAGATAGAGAAACAAAAAGAAACATGCCTCTTCCTATGACTATCACTGTCATGATGGTTTGTTCAGATTAATTTTTATTTGATAGAATGTTATGATAGATACTAAACTGTGTTCTCTTGAAGGTGCTGTGTGTCCCTTAATGAAAACAGTTGCTCATCATCTCAAACAAATCAACAGAGACAGTCTTGGTGTTTCAGGTAAATGGCTTCCTTTAATATGAAGAGTAAAATATCTAAATTAATTGACTAGTAGCGGATGTAAAGCCAGCTTCTAATGCTGCTAGCTTTAAAACTAAAAAGATAGTACAGCTTGCCACCATCATGCTCCAAAAGCAGTTGTTGCTTTTAGGAAAGTGGGTTTAAAATCAGAACATGTTGTTATTGGAAAATATTGGTTCAAGTTCTGTAGACACACTTGTTTCCATTGTTTTTTCCCAAACATCCTTCATTCATATCAGTTCAGATGATAAAAGGAAATAACCAATGCATTTCTCAGGTTGCAAAGTCAACCTTAACTACTGCATGAATTTTGCACTGATAGCTTCTCCGTTGGTAAAATGAATATTGAAATTTCTGTAACATAAAGTACTGTTTTTCAAAATAGCTTGTCAGTCTGTACTCTAGAAAGTCACCTGGCATGCTAAAAAGTCAGTATTTGCGCCTGCTTTTAAAAAAATGTATTACATAAACTAAATCAGTGTATCATATTTTGCAGGGTTTGATCTGGCAGAGAGCTTTTCTTTGAGACAGACATCTTGTGGAGGGGAAAAAATCTGCTTTAAACTGGGAAGTGCTCCTCTCATCAGAGACACAAAGTAAGATACTGCTTTCATCCTAGAATCTTTAAAAGAGGGAGCTCAGACTAAATACTATTAAAGATCTGATGCACTGAGGAGTGTATCAAAGGATATCACAGAAAGATAAGTATGTCCATTTTTAGACATTTTCATCTGTGATAGTTTTTGGGAAGCAGTTTGATTCAGAAGTTTCCTTTTCTGAAATCTGGAAGTATCTATTTAAAAAGTTAATTGAGAGTATCTTATCCTCAAACTGTGATTCTAATACTGAAAACTCTACTGTTTATATATAAGGATTTATAAAAACAAAGGAAACAAAGAACTTTCATGGTATGGTAGGAAGTGCTTACCTTACTTCCTTAATCTTCCCTTAATGAAATTGGCTGCTTGCAGGGATAAAAAGAGGGAGAGTCACTGTTTCCTTAAATGCTATATTTTCATGATTATATTTTTTTCAGTGAATTTGACATCTTGCCTTTGAGCACCAACAGAATGGGTGGTACTCAGAGCAGAGATGAAACTAGGCAGCATGCTTTTCTGACAGAATGGAATGATAAGCAGAGACTATATGAAAAATCTAAAGGAGGGTGCAAGAGAGCAAGGCACAATGGAACTGGACGAATTTAGGATTGGAGGTGGTAAGATGCAGTTAGGAATGTAGTTTCAAGTTCCCCATCCTTGGACAGTGGAGAGAAAGAGAATCCTCTCCGAGCTTCGTGGTTGAGATGTGCTCTGAGTCATGGGGACTGTAGTTTCTGTACAGCATGTTCCTGTGATGATGTGGGAAGCAACTGTATTCCCATGTTTTCAGGTTGGGTATTCTCTGTTGCAAGAGTTCTGGCTTCTGGTTGTGTAGGAAAAAATACATCCGTGCCCTCAGAATTCCCCTTTGGTTGGATCCTGGGAAAAGCGAAGGGGGGTTGTGGGCAGTGTAAGGCCAGGAACTGAAGGAGAAGGAGAAAGGAAGAATCAGAGAAACTCAGACACAAAATAAAGTGATCTTTGGGAGAGAAGAATGATTAAAGAAATATCACTTAGATATTCTAAGTTACTAGTTAGTCTAAGTTTTTTGGAGGTATTAGGTACTGTAAATGCTAAATTAGTATGCTTGTGTAATCCTTTAAAATTATACAAAGTAATCACTGTCTTTTCTAAAATACGTTGGTGTTTGCTATTGCAGAAAAAAACGACTAGATAAAATTATTTGACACAGAGAGAGCTCTATTTTTATTCGTGTCTTCCTAGTATTATCAAGATTGGCCTTAGAAGAGGAACAGGTAAAATTAGATACCACCATACAAGTCTTTCCTAAAACTATTTTGAAAGTTCGTCAATAAGAAACCTTTTTTTTTCTTTTCTTTTCTTTTTTTTTTATAAATTACTTATTTTACAGATTTTTACAGATTTATTTCAGAACAGGAATTTGAGGGAAACATAAGAATGTAGAAAAGTAGAAAGTCAAGTCAATAACAAAAGATGTGGGGCGATTTTCCTTCTTCAGGAATAAGAAACTAAGTAGAGCTAAGTGTACAATCAGAGAAATGGATATTGCAAGCTGATTTCTTTTTTTCTGAAAAAGTAAGAAAATCAATGACAAAAAAATGGAATAAAAGGAGCTAGAAATGTTAAGAGGACAGTTTAATTACATTATTTTAAATTCATATTACTTTGGGAAAATTCATGATTCAAAATGATTTCTGAGAATTTGATATTTTTGGAAGGGTTCTGACCCATGATATTGAGGTTGAAAAATGTCAAGTTTTTTACCTACTTTTATTATTCGGCCTGAGTACTAATGTCTATGTTTTTTTTATTTCATCTTTCAAAAGTGATTATTAAGGAAGGCAGTGAAAATGGGGAAAGAAGTTGATAGCTGCTGCTTAGGAAAGCCTTAATTCCCAGAAGTTGGAAATACTCTAGAAAGAAAGAATGCCTCTGTTTATACTTTCTTTATGGCTGGGAGAGGAATCTAACAGATTGTGTTTTATCTGTTCAGCTGTTTGGGGGGAGGATGATTCTTGGAGACAAAAATGGAGAAAACAAAAATGGGTAGTTTTTCTTTATTTTCAGTCTAACTTGCACAGGGGATAAAGAATTTCAGTAAATGGTAAACCTGGAGGGTTTGGCTTTGTTAGTGTCTATGGCTTCTCATGTTCATCTTCCTCCCCATTGTTTTCTTCTGTATATACACTTTAAAGAAAAGCTAATGAGGAAGTCTTTCCAGTTTCCCCTAAAAATGAGTATCCAATGGATGAAAACTTTAGCCAGATGAAGCTGAAATGATAATCAAATATGTAACAGTGCTAATGGTTGAATATAGTTGGGCTAAAAAATTAGTAAATTCAAAAAATAGTTAATTAATTAAAAATTAGTAAATTAAATAA
Organism: Anseranas semipalmata; assembly: GCA_013399115.1. Classification (NCBI taxonomy): domain Eukaryota; kingdom Metazoa; phylum Chordata; class Aves; order Anseriformes; family Anseranatidae; genus Anseranas; species Anseranas semipalmata. The sequence continues at coordinate 715,217 of VXAA01007075.1, forward strand.
TTAGTAAAAAAAGTAAACCTTTACTGATGTGATTAATAAGGTACAACATGAACTTTTGTGTCAGCTTGCTGTGGAAGTAAATGGTGCCTCTTACATATATCTCCCCAAACAAAAAAAGGGTTAAAATATTTTCAACAACATTAAAACATTGTAGAATTTATGTTAAATTCTAGTTCTTAATGGCAATGTCCTTGCTCTTGCTTTTTTAAACCTTTCCTCACAGAGAAATGCATGTCATAATTAAAAGAATTTACTTGCTTATTCAAATGTTGAATATATAATAGCTTTCTGTTATTGAGATAAGACTTCAGGCAACATTTTTTTAAAGTATTTATTTAAAGTATTTCTGATACTCTTCTGAACATCTGAGTTGTTTTTTAAAAATAAGGGCATATGGCAGTTAGGAGCACAAAATCAGTATTTGACATTATAGGTTTACAATCAAACAGGAACTTAAATACCTGTCATGATAATTTTATAATTTACTTTATCTCAGATATCCACGTCCAATATCTTGTAATATATTATTTTATTTAAATCTTCTTCTCTTATGATATGTGGGATTGTGTAGTTCCAGAACACTTGTGTTATTAGATGCTCAGAGGTTTTTAGGATCGTGCTCAGAAAATATGTAAGTAGACGTGGTGTGCAGTAAGTAGCAGAACAGTGTTTGTTATCCATCCTGCAGGAAACTGAGAGTATCTGATTAAGCTGACTAGCAAGTATCAAGTAACTTGGCACATCTCCTCTTGCATTTCATTCATTCAGTCGTAGTGTGGGTAATAGAAAGCTATGCTGTGCCATTTTTCTTGTGTGATGCCATTTTGATTTTTTTCAATGGACCTGGAGTAGTGTTGCACCTATTTATATGTTGTAAATAATTTACAATGCAGTGTCAGCTTGGGAAATCGATTATGCCTTCTTATGTTGAATTTTAGTTCTATCTCTTTATCTCTTTTGGGAAGGGAATTTTGTATGTGTCATGTTTTGTGGTAGGACGTGAGTAACTTCTCTTATGCTTCATGTAAATGACTAATTCTAATTATTAATCTTTCAGTATTAAAGAGTGATTTTTAAATTAAAATACTATGAGTTATGTGTTGCAATTCTTACGTGGACATTATTAGAAGTTATTCCTGACTAAAGTAGTATAACTGAGCCTGTGAACCTAAAGAAATTAACCGTACAGTTATGTAGACAATCTAATCATGTAATCATAATAACGCTAATTTTATAATGTTTCAATTTTATTTCAATAAATACATCATGGAGTCACATTTTGTTAGCTAGAGTTTAACACATACTGTCTATGCGGTGTATTCCAGTTCGGTGTCGGGCTTGCTGACAAAAGCAGCGCAGGGCTCGGTGCTGATAGCAGCTCCTCCAGACCTGCCAGCAATACATAGAGCTGCTGGGCATCAGGCCTTTTAGGCTGGTCTTTGCTCTTTGGTTGCCTTCGAGTAAATAGCAGGATGCTGAAATAGTTTCACTGTCCTTCTCTAAAGATGCATCAGTTATGATGCATCATAAAGATGTCAGTTGTTCTCGCTTCTCTGGCTTGCTGGTGGGCCACTTTTTTTCTGCTCCGAAATTTCTGTGCAGAGCCACTAAGGGAAATAGTAAGTTGGTTTCAGCTGAGTTTCAGAATGTTTTTGAAATGGACATCTGTTGTTTATGATTAGCGAATCGTAATGGCACAGTCATTTTGTTTTCTTATTTTGTAGCTCGTTTGGTTTGATAAATCATATTAATTTACTGACAGGATTGTCGGAGCTGGCTGTTAGAATGATCTCAGAGCTACAGCAATTGGCATTACTCTCATGACTTTTTTAGGAATTCTTCCACATTTGGTCTAAGATACTGAAAAAGAGCTTGGATTTTGATTGTATTTGGACTACTCAGCTCCATCAAGCAATGTTGTCATTTACTGCTGCTGAAAGCACTGTGGCTGTGGATTGGGCCATATTTCAGAGAAAGGGTTTCAGCCCTTCGTGGCGTCAAGTTATGAGATGCAGAAATACTGTTACCACTTGTGCCAGGACATTCCAAACTAAGAACAGAAATCGATGATGAAGGAACATTTATGCACGTGTTTGGTTTTGATGCTAACCTTTTTAATTGCAAAAGATGCATACGGAATTGCATTTCCTGCACACAGCCGGCATCTAGCGAGGCAGTTTCTGTGCTTACTCTTAGAAACCTTTTTACAGCCAGCACTTTGCTCCCAAAGGCACCTACCTCTGGGTGACTTTGCAGTATGCTCTCTGGTTCTGTCTGCTGAGACGTCTTTCCTTAACAGAGTACCCAGTGCCTTGCATTTGAGTTTAGCTGTCAGTGAACATCTTACATGGGCATGACTTCTGATTAGCTTTGTGTATGAGGTGTTTTGGGCAGAGGCTCCAGGTTCAGCAATCTTCTTGAAAAATATTATTAAGATATATATTAAGAAGTAGCAGACCTATTTCTTAAATATGATATAGCTTGGATTGATGTGCAACTCGCCAGTTTTCAAAAGGTTTCATCAAACACTTTTAAAATAATACAGTTTAATGTTAATGAAAATGGCAATGAGATGTCACTGCTGTTTGGTGGCAGTAGTTACAGTTATGCTAACCAGCTTTTATCTGTACTTATTCAAAGTCAGGTTAGTCTTTGGTCTACTTAAATATTAGATAGTTAAGTAAAAAACCATCTCTCCCTTCCTATATCATGCATTTATTTGAGATCATTTGAGCTATTTGAGCCAACAATGCTAAGATTGAAATGTCTGGTATTTTGGTTGCAGGGTATTTTCAAGAAAATGGACTTGTCTCTGGAATTTGCTTCCTGAGTGTGGGAGCCTGAATTTAGTACAAATCCTGATGCTTTCTTCAGGTCTTTCAGAGTAGTAGATCAAAAGCTGCAGTGATTCAATCTTTCTTTTTCCAATTCTGGTTGAAGGAACTGAAATCATGTATGTTGTATTTATTTCCAGAAACTTGAAAGCTTACTGCATTTTATAAATTAAAAAGAAGGATAATACAGGGAGTACTGTTGAAGGAACAAATTGGAGCTGTACCTACCATGTAAACACCAACTATTTCTTTTCGTAACTAAGGAGAAAACTGGGGCCTCTTACTATGAAAAATGATAGGACAATGCTTCTTTTAAAGAATGAAAACATGTGAGTGTCTTTCTCTGAGTATTTGGGCTTGTTTGTACCTGAGAATTTACAAGATATATGCCAACATCCTTAAAAAAAATCTAAAAGTCAGACATTAATGGATTTTAATTGCTGTACTGGGCTCAAATCATATCATAATTTAACATGCAATTTACTACACAGAAAGAATCAGGAAAGCAAAAGTAATGACAGATATGTGGCAGAGGGGAAGAGTATATAAAAATGTGTAGGACTTACACTGAAAGCAGATTGTGAGGGGACAGAGAGCAGCAAAACTATGTTAATTATACCACTGACTGTAGCAAATCTGAATTTTTTGACCTTTAGCGTATTCCCCTGAGAGCAGAGCACTTAATGTGGCAGCGTCTTACCATTTGAATTAGTAAGACAATGTTGGATGAAGCAGACTGTTCCTTTTCCTTTTTTTCCCCCAGCAATGTTGTTCTTGCCAAAAAGCACTTAGAGATAAAGGGAAGGAGCCTTTTGGAGATGTGGCCTTTAAGGGCATTGGTCCACAGTGAGAGTGTGCACGATCATTTCTGTGGATCCCCACTCCCCATGTGCCTCACAGTTCAGGATGAAACTTCAGACGAGCAATAAGCAAATCACGGAAGCGCTGGATGAACAAATAGCAAAGGCAGTTTACTTTCCTTACTTGAAAAACTTTCCTTAATTTGAAAAAATGTATTTCAGTTCAGTTTAGTGTTATTTTTTCCTGCTGCTCTTCTTATAAAGAAGAAATCTGTCCAGCCAAGCTAATTAGGAGTTCATCTTTTTAACACTTCTCTCCTGCGCTCAGCGTCATCTTACTTCCTCCACGTCAGCATCAGCCTCAGTGGTCCGTGAGGCCAGTGGCTGTGTGATATCTCAATCAATCACAGTGGGAAAGGAGCAAAAAGCTGGGGAGAGGCGCAGAAGGACACCAAAGAACTGCTGCTCTCAACAGCCTGCAGTTAGTTTAAGCAAATCCTGAAACTGTACCTTCAATTTAATGGTTTAGTCTGCCCTGTGGAAAACAATTCTGTTGTTCCGATTAAAAAAAAAAATCTATGGTATCTAAGCAATTTTACTTTTCCTCTATACTTCTATATAGAATTCCACTTTTTTTTCATCTAATATGGATGCCAAAACTGCTTTTCATTTTCCTTATTGGATAAGATAGCAAAGATTAAAACATCCTGTCAGAGATACCACAATTACTAGACAAAGTTATTGTGGCATTAGCTTTCTAGATTCAGCACAAGCAATTTACCTGGACACTTCCGTATGGCCCTTGTTCAAAAGACTGGATGCAGATTCTGTCATAGGTTGCTCAATTTACTGGTATGTTAGTTAAAGAAAGCCTTAAGTGATACCTAATTTGGGGGAACTCGTGCAAGAGTTCCTCTTTCTCCCTGCCAAACAGGCTAGCTTTTAAAACTTTGTAACATTGCCCTGTTTTTTCTTGGGCTTTTTTTTTTTTTTTTTTTTTTTTTTTTTTTTGAAGAAAAAAGTCCCCCAAATTGAGTACAAGGTAATACTATGAATCAATAAGGACGCTGCGGATCTAAGTCTGTAACAAGACCTGTGATTGATACAAATTTTAGTCAAAATAGCCTTAGAACAAAAATACAGTTGCAAATTAACACAGTTTGAAGTTTCTTAGAAATCAAGAGTAAATATGGGTATATACAGCAATGCTATATGCAGCCATGAAGGATTCAATGAAAGGTACAGTATAGAATGCGTGCAGCTGATGATAGACCATTGCTCCCATATGCTGTATTGTAGAAGTAGAGACTGAAAGATAATTTATCAGTTTTGCTGATTGGGCTGAGAGGATTCAAGCGTCTTTGTCAAATACATATTTCTCCAGCTGAAGCAGTGGTGCCAAGTACTTCATAACTCATTTACCAGCAGACTGAAAAAAACCTGTAATAAATCAGAACTTTGGTTCTTGCTTTTGTGGTTTAACACTTTATGAAATGTAGTTTGCATTAGCTGTGCTGTCAGGCATTTCTCCTGTTGACTAAAGTTGTACCTACAAAGAGATGTTTGTGCTGATACCTCTGTGTCTACTCTTGGGCTTTGATGAAGAAGCCATAAAGAAATATCATTCCCTTCTCTCACCTTGCCTCTTGGATTTTAGTTTTCCTTTCCAAAAATAGTTCACGGGCTCTCTTACAGTGAAGCTCCCTGGTGCTTTTTTTCATTTAAATGATTTTCATTTATTTTCAGTTGATTATGAAAGATTTTTGGTCTCTAGCATTTCTCTGTGTTCAGCTCTTCGCAGTTTTTATCATTGTGCCATAAAACGTTTTTTTTTATAGATGGAGATAAATTACCAAGTATTTAAAAATAGTATTTTAATTTTGTATGAGCACTGTGGTGCTCCCATGCCCTGGATTTTTCGACTGGAGACCTAGGTATCAACTGGATTTTAGTCATAAGCGTACAGAGTATGCTGATTGCAGCCTCATCTCTAGTGAATATTTGTCATGTCACAAAATCATTTTAAAGCTTGGAATGATTTAATGAACTTCAAGACAAAGAACAGTCTGTAATCTCTAGAAACTAAATACTGATGTACAGACATTAACAGGACCATGTGCAAGAGCTCATGTTATTTCTGGATTTAGTCAATGTGATTATTTGCAGAATATCAGAATTCTAAAAAAAAAAAAAAAAATTCCTAAAAATACTCTGGGATTGCGCATGACAATACAGCCCTTGAATAATTTGGCATTAGGCTTTTACTTGTCATATGAAAATGCACAGATGTTTTATTTTAGGGATTAGGCTCCTGCTCATTGTTATACCCGTAATAGCAGTGTTAATATTGAAATCCTTGATAAACTTTGATTTATCTCAGTTTTCTCTGTGAACTCTCTGCTGAGGGCTTAATAAGAAATGTGTGTGTTCACAATCTGTAGTAACAATTGTTGATTATTCAAGTGCTGTTGAATGCATATCTCATAAAATAGCAATGGCTATTTTATGCCTAGAAAATGGGAGGCTTCCTTTGGACTAGTCCTAAGAAGTGACCATACAGATAGCACCTCCAAGATGCTGTCACTCCACTCACCTTATTTTTCGTCTTCTGGGATCTGTCTCTAAATGAGCAGTTCAGAAGGCTAAATGGGTGCCAGTTTAAATTAATCTATGAAATCTATGAAAAATAAAAAGAAAGTCATTTTCACAAGGAGCATATACAATGACAGGCGTTGTTTGCCAAGACATGGGGTGGGAAGTGTACTTCCAGGTCCAGTTCTTGCACTCAGGCCCCTGTCATGCTGGATATGCTTACTTTGGAGTACAGCATAGGCAGTTGTAGCATTAAGTTATTGCTGAGGCTGAGGATTGACATCTAGCAGCTGACAGCTACAGGATTAATAGATGATGCTCTCACAATTTGTAGGTAAAGGTATTACTTGAAAAAAAAAGTTGTGTAGAGAAGGGGAGTCTTTTACTACAGTAGCTTTTTTTGAAAATATGTCCCGTGGACTTAAGTCACTGGGGACTGAGAATAGGAGGTTAACACAGGAGGTTTAATTCCTATGTGAACAGCGGACAATATGTGATAAAGGCAGTAACTCTTAAGAATAATCATGTGATCAGAGACATTGGAAGAAAATGTACCACAACAGGACCAAAAATAAATAGACGATATGTGTTGTAGCAGTAGTTCAATATGAAACTGTATATGATGACTTGAATGTCTGAAAATGTTAGATACAAGAAATGCTATCAGACAATTGTGTTTACTCAAAAAGGAGCATAGACTTGAAAATGATTTCTTAGGTTTCATGAGTTACTTCCCTTTCCACGGGAGTTTCTTTGAATTTGGGAAGTGGTAAATGATTGTATTAGTATGTGGAGACAGATATGCTATGCTGCCAGGAAATTACATAAGCTTAAGATTGGTTTGTTGTGAAAATATTAGGAGCACTACAAAAACACTTTGTGATTCAAGATAGCTGGTGTGATTTCATGGAAAGGAAAGTCATGACTCATTAACTGGTTGGAGTTCTTGAAAGACTGAGGAGTTATAATACAGCCTTGCTTCATTGCTCCAGTTAACAACCAGTTATCACTACTAATATGAATCCATATTATGACTAAGATTACATTTTTTACAGCATCCTAACTTTTGTTATCACAATTAAATGCCATTACTTTAAATAGCTTTTGTTGGATTGACTTTGTTCTCATGCATAAGTAAATGTGTGTTTCAATTATAGACTATGGTGTTAACAGATTTTTTTCCTTAAACAGTCCCATAATATTAGGTACTTAATTCCATTATCAACAAAGTAATTTGTATAGTGAGAGTGAATACATCAAAATGCGTTTTTGTCATAGGGCAGCGCACATGCTAAGTATTTCCTTTTCAAAACTTGCAAAATATTTATTGCATCTCACCGCATGCTTATATGTTATAATTTTATACAATGCAAAATACTAGTGATTTTTTTTTTACTGTTATAACTCTCATGTTTTGTCAATGAGCCTGGGGTTTGTAGTAGATAATTTGGTGTTCATAGAATTTTCATCAGCAGTAAAGATTTCAATCTCAGCCACACTATCGAAAAATAAAATCATTGTTTATTCTAGTTCTGTTACTTTCACATAGAAGTGATATAGATGATTCAATATCAAATAAAGCTATAGTTAATGGAATAACATGCACTGTTTTAATGAAAAGTTTTTGTGTGGTGGAGCCTTCGCTGTTTTGAGAAAAAATTGTAACTTCACAGCATAACAAGCTTCCTTATTTGGATATAAGGCATCTGGCCTGTTTCCCCAGCCTGGGAAAGACTCTCCCTAATATTCCGCGTTCTTTCAAGTCAGGTTTGGTGGTTTCTTTTAACGTGATGCTTAGGAAAAAAAATAAATAAAATTTTCATTCACTTACCCAAAGCTACCAATGCTTGAAGTCTCCTTTCAACACCTCTGTTTTGGGTCTCATGCTTGAAGAGTGATGGGGTCTTGCTTTTTTTTTTGTTTCTCTCCTAGTCCTTTGTAGAGAATGCCTGGCCATTTCCCAGCTGGGTCAGGTAGTAACAGGGCTGGCAAGTCACAGGTCCTGGGCCCATCCTGTTAAACATAGTTATGACTCAGCAGATAGCAATGCAATACTGATATTTTTGAGCTTGATATATTTCAACCCCATTTAATGTGTAACTTGCCAAAATCTCATTATTACAGAAATTGTGAGGGATGCAGGCCAAGTTGTATGTACTTCTATGTTTATTTATTTTATATGACTTCAATTAGACAACTCATTTCTGAGTCCTGAGACTTTAGAAGAGTGATAATTTCCAGTTTCTGAAAATGCTATTAGGTTCCTCTATGTGATGCAGATGTATTTTTGGTCTTTTATTTTCCATATTCATTCACTTAAAATCCATGAATGTTACCAAACTGTAAAAGAGCACATTATCTATCTAGTTATCCTTCAAATTGTAAGCAGAACACCAGGCTTAAATATTCATAAACTAGTCATGTAGTGTGTAGGGGGTGTTAAAGCAAAAGCATGTTCTGTCTCCGTAGCTTCACTCATGCAGCTGACAGAGCTACTTATTTCAGGTCAGTCCTGTGGTATCTGGTATCACTAACCTTCTTTCCTACTCCAGTCTCTTCTGTTGGTAACTTAATCTTCACCCCTTATGCCTTCTTTTTTGGGGAGATCAGGTGGAACCAAGATGGATAGGCATATCCATCTGTAACAGTGTCGTAGGCTGTAGTATCTTCAGTGTGGCCTGAGCCTTTTCTCTCAAACGCTTCTTAGCATGGCCTGCTTGTGACTTCAGCCTGGAATGAATTTATTGGTAGGCATTCCTGAATGCTGAGGAGGAGGAGGCTAGTTATCCAAGCAGTTATTTGAAGAGGTTAGGAAAAAAACATCCCTTAGTTTTGTTCAGCTGCACTCCATACAGCAGTCCGTTTAGCTCTCCCTTTCCACTGCCAACCATGGTATTATGTTCACTGTGACCACCCACAATTTTCATATTATTGATACTTGCCTGGGAGATGGTTTGTCTTATGTCATCAGCCAGGGTTGTCTAGGATCTGGCAGCATGTACCAGGGAAGGAAGGGGTGAACCTATTCAAAGTGTACTCCAAAAGCCACTTCAGTAGCACTTGTTCCATTGATTCACTGCTAAAAGCTAACAAAAGTTTGGGATGAGGGTGAGGGAGACTAAACATCTAGAAATTGAGTGTTATAAGGAAACAACACGTTTAGGTTGGCTATCACGAGGTCATGCAGAAATACACAAGGTAGCTCTCACGAGACTAGCGTGAGAAGTAGCAGGGTGTGAGTCTCTCAGTGTGCAGCTCTGCTTGAGTTGATTAACCCTCCTGTGTGCAAAACTAAAAAGACCATTCTGTTTCTGGAACCAGCTAATATCTCCAGATACCAGTACAAACATCTGTACAATGCTGGTAATTGGCTGTGAAAACCTCCATGGAAAGATGAATGCTTTGATTTCTTCCTCCTCTAGTGAAGAATATATGAATATGTATAGGCCAAGGAAAAAGAAACATCATTCGTTATTTCTTCCCTCTTCTCCAAAGTATGATGTGCATCATCTGTCTTCAGACTGAAATGATCACAGCCTCCACAGACAAATCCTCTATTGTATTCTGCATTTTTTTTGCTTTTTTGGACAACAGCAACTACTAAGATCTACAAATAATTAACATCATACCAATAGATCTTGCTTCAGGATAGGAAGCATGTAAAAATGCGTGCAGAACAATTTTTGTTGCCAGTTGACTTTCAGAGGTTACAGTAATTATTTTTTTTCTCTGACATCTTCAGAGGGCTTCTTGCTCAGCTAAATAACTCCAGTCCACTGTAGATAATCATATTTAGCATGAGAATTTAATCTGTCATTGAATTCAGAGACTGCCAAGTAATAGACTTCTCTAATAACTAGATCTGTTGTCTCTGTTCCATATCTGGGAGCAAACTAGAAGGACTAAATTAGTTATAGAGCTGCTCATAAAATGCCTAAATAAAGACACAGGGGTAGATGTTAAAAGAAGTGTGTAAAGTTCCTCTAAAAGTATTGAAGGTCACATCCTGTTCTCTTGAAGGTCACCATAATTGAAAAGAAAGTCTACCACAATTGGATTTTAGGATATTTGGCATAGCAAAATGGCCTTGAGAGATCATGTAAAAATGTCAAAAAGCTTGATACAAATCTTGAATGACTTGAGGAAAATGTAAATCTCTGCCATTCTTTTAAGCAAGTCTTACCTTTCAATTTTGAATAAAGACATCTTGGGAGACAACCACAACACCTCCTAAGAAATGGAAAGATCATCATGTTTCTCCAGATTCAGCCATTCGTATTAATCTCCAAAGAGAAAGCTTTGTTCAGTTTTTGTGTATTGCTTGTCAGCAATATGTCAAGCCATGAGTAGTTCCCTTAGAGAAGGCAATCAATTTACTAGTGTGGTTCTGAATAAGGACAGCACTAAAGATTTCTGAGACATTCAGGCTGGACAATAAGACCATGTTTGCACGTGCACTGTGATGTTTTATTCCCTACAATGAATCACAGGAGTAGAAACCTTTTAGAAAAATCTTTCTTTTTTTTCTCCTCCCCACATTTAGCTAAAGAAAGGAAAGGAGAATGAGGTGTCTATTTGAGAAGAACATGATTCCTGACAGGAGATGATAAGAGTTCAAAAGAGCAAGTTTTCTTTTGAGTTATTTTTATATTTTCAATCTAGCTACACAATGGTAGGGAGATGGATGCTGGTACTGGAGGGAGCTCTTCCTAACTGATATTTTTAATTTTGGTATTTGTACAGATACAGCACCTGTAGAATATAGAGAAATGTTCAATGAAGGGATGCTGTGGAATATAGAGAAATGTTCAATGAAAGGGCGCTTGGTATTAATAAAAGTACTGTCTTCACAAGACTCTAAAAACAGTAGGCTTAGTGCAACTTCTTATTGAAACATTCTTGTGAGGAGGGACAGATGGAACTAAAGGTATCAATTACCGATGCATCAGTATCAGCTACAGAAGTGTTACCACACTTCCGCAGCTACTGAAAGTACGTATGTGAAGAATCAGGTTGGAAGAAACAGACTGGAAAAACAGAGAGTGGGTTTGGTTGCTTTCTGCTACCAACATTTTCTGCTACCAAGTCTCTGCATGTTTCTTGGCCAGCAAGTGATGCTGATACATTGAAAGCCAATCTGGTTTGACTAGCATGAGGCAGAGGGACACCAGAAAGTGTCGTGTAATTGCATGATTAGGAGAAAGCAGATTTCAGAGGAAATGTTTTCCCCTTTATGAAAGAAGTAGAATTCCACAGTTTTCTTGTCTGTGTTCCTCATCTCAGACGCCAACAGCGATGTTTGCTTGTTCTCTGGTCATATCCTAAGGAAAATAAACAGTCTGAATATAAGACCTGTATTAGTGTAAGACCTGAGCAAATCACAATTGACTTCAGTCTTTCTGAATCACAGATAACCATGCTGTTAGATGTTAAATTAGCTCAAAAGTGTCTGGAGGGACATCTCAATGCCTGTACCGTATACATTTAGTTTACTGACTTTGTATGTAAAAAGGCAACTTACAGTAGTACATGCATTGTCTGGATCCACTCTGTTGCGATGGCTTTTCTTGAGTCTATACCAGTGCAGGTGTGGGAGGATCCTTTGGAATATTTTACTTTGACTAAAATTTTAGCTTGCTCAAGTAGTCAGGCACTGGCTTTCATCCCTTCCCCCATTCATCTTCCATCATAATGTTGTCTGGTTGTCATTCTTTGTCACCCCGTGTACCTCTAGCATGGAAAGATCAGCTTACTGCTGATTTGAGCAGCTTAATTTAGTATGCCACATTCAGAGTCAGGTGTGATATTTTTGAAGGGGAAACATGCTCTTTGAATACATTATTTTATAATGTGATACTCTTGCTAGCTTCTGAACCTATTTAAAAATCTTTTTACATTTTTTAATGTATTCATTATTAAAAAAGATGTTATATTTGTTATATAGGGTTATATTTGTTTTCCATATACAAGGGAAGTTCACTGATTACTCTTGGACCTATTTGGTTTGTAGAACAAATATCCAAGTTGAACAAGGCAAGTGTTTTATAACTGTATCAGAAGTGTCAAAAGTTGCTTTCCACAAGATAGGACTCCAAAAGCCTAAGTGTTGAACTGAATTTTCTCAAAATTTTATCAGACTACAGAATTCAACTTAAGAAAATGAAAAGAAAAATTGTGGCATTGTGTATTTCCATTATTATATGTTACTACTTTTAAGGCTGTAGTTCTTACCACTTCTGGATGATTTTTCAGAGAAGTTAAAATGTGCAGAAATTGGCAAAATTCAAAAGCGTTAGCATGACCTCTTTGAAATCAATGCAAGAGCGGCCTTTGACTTTATCAGGGCCAGGAGTTTGCCAATAGTTCTTGTAAATAAGGATACAGAATAGTGCTGGAAACACTAGGGAAAACATACTCTGAGCAGGCCTAACAGGTTTTATATTTCTATTTCTGTTTCAAACCAATTGTTTTTTTAACATGTCTTTTAAAATTTCTATAATAATAACATTGACATTCACTAAAAAAAAAAAATCTAAGCCACCTATATATTAAAAGTGACAGCTAATCTATACCTGTTCAGTAAATGAAAACAGAGGCATGCTGTAGTTTATTAAAAAGGTAAATCACTTTTCTTAATGTTAAAATAATTTACAGCTTTGCATTCAGTGGTACATTTTGTGAGTGGGTTGTGCTCTCCCCAAGTAATTAATAACTCTTAAGCTGTCTGAATAGTTTCCTTTAAGTTGCATCATATAATGTGTCATATGAAAACAACTTGAGGCCTAATGTAACATGAAACTTTCTAGTGCATCTTAGTGTGATTTGAGGAAGATGGATGGGAGGGAATTTATTTCTTATTTTGGGTAACAAACAGCTGTTCTTAACTTTTATTTGTAAAGAATTTAAAATAACCTTTCTTGGCAGAGATCAGTAAATTGCTCTAGTTAGTTATTTCCCCTTCTCCTACTGTACTAGTCAAGTTAGGCAAAAAGTGAGAGTCAAGAATGTAGTAATTTGATGTAGAAATAGAGAATAATGTGGAGTTTTTTTGTATTTGGTGACTTTGCTTTCTTAGTCATAACTGATCTCAGCTTGAGTTCCCTTAGCAAACACAAAAAGGTTAAGATTTCAGTGTCTTGGTCAACATAGTATGAAATAAATCATCACCCACGATAGGAAAGTTGTTTAAACTAACTCCTTGAGCTCTGGTCACCAAATTATTGTAACATTGTCATGTTACAAGTGACATATACCAGGTAATGGTATATGTCAGCTGGAACAGATATGTCTTGCCATAAACTCTAAACATTTCTCACTTCACTCTCAGGAAATGTAAGTTGGCTCATCTTTCTCTTCCTGGAAGATATTCAGCAAGCTGGAGGCTTCATTGATACTTGTAAATACGGAAGTTTGTCATATACTGTAGTGTATACTCATTCGATATGGAACAATTAGAGTTCATAAGATTTAAAAATAGATGCTGCTTTTCCATTAGTGCTTTTTTAAAAATAAAAACAAAAGGTAAATAAAGGATTGCCTTACTAAATTTGATATGGGTAACTCAATGCTGCTTTACAAAGATAGAACTGAAACTGTTTTTATAGCTCCGTGAATACACAGTTAATTCATTCATAATTACTTCATGTAGCATGGTAGCACTAGGAGAACCAACTGGTAGCTGCATTTCAGAAATTTTCAGAACTTTTAAGGAAACAAATAAAGAAGCAAATATTTTTGCCAAAAATCATTTTATACTTGATCATTACAAACAATAGAGGGTATGCACAAAAATGGATGCAAAGTTCACGCAAAATTCTTGTAACTACTCTTCTAATAACCTCATAGTGTGCAGTCTGCTGTACTTGGGCCACAGTACCTGTTTTTTAGGAAAAATTATAGCTACATTTAAACAATTAAAAATTGGGAGAATGCAACAAAAGCCTTTGCAACTAGCAGTGTACATAGGCTTTGATACTGGCACATAGATGCTGCTGGGACATCACTGTGTTTTTATTTCCATTCTGGATGCATCTGCCTGATGCTTCAACCTGTGGAATATTAAGATACACCTGGCTGTCTGGATTTGTAACATATCTAAATGCTTGTATTGTTAGGGATTTTCCTTCTTGTTTTCTTCTGTCTCCTCAAGCTGCCAGCTGGGGCGTCTGTAATTTACAGTACTTCTCAATCCAGCAGTCTAGGGTGGTATAAATTCAAGTCTGTGTGTTCAGTTCATGGGCTTCAATTCCTGCAATTGTTTTCAGCAGTTTCCACCAAGGGCGTGCTTCGCTTTGAGAACACAGTGCTGCATTCATCAACTTTCATTTTTTATTATATACTACTGACAATGTGGACAGAGGGAGAAATTCATACTGTCGAAATTCCACCTAAAATATAATCTAGTCAGACTTCAGGCGCCTGAGTCTCAGAGAATGATTCAAAATGTCTACTCTGAAGCACCACCTAACCCCTGGTGGCACCTAAAATGAATCATTTTGGATCACAAATTTCCCAGGCATCTGGGCATAAGTTCCAGGGAAGCTCAGAAGCACCATGGCTTAAGCAGCCAGGCATTTAGCTCCCACCCAGGTTTCATTGTGACTCAGAGATGCGTGTACAGATGCCTGAACTCTGCCTGTGTCCCGAGGTGCCTAAACCATTGCCTGTGCTGAAATTACACATAATGAACTTGGAGAGCACTGAATTCAACACAAGTCCCAACAGTCATGATCTTTTTAAGCGTAGAAGAGGGGAAGAAGGCCTTTTAAATAGTCTTGAAGATTAGAGTAGTCCAGGAAGGATAACCTGATTTGGATTGTCCTAAGCTAAGGAAGCTCAACAGAAATGGGGGAACTTGGCTGTTGTCCCACTCTTAAGGATGTTTCCTGGGGAAGAAAAATCTTCATAGTTTTTCTCCCAAGTCTGATTATGCAGACACTTCAGACACTTTTGTCCAAAAAAACATAAGCATCCCCTGGATCAGAGATGCTAAGGATACCTTCATTTGCACGTCTGTTTTAACCTGTAAATTCATTCTTGTCCTCCACTTTATAGATGAATGTAGACATTTACTAATTGCTACCCAAGTTTCTGCAATCATAGAGCTTTCTTAAGACTCGTACTGCTTTTGGCCTAGACACCAGGGAGTGCTACCCTAAACTAACGTTCACTGTATTTGTGCTTTACATCTGTAGACTTTGAGGTGAGCTTGGTTCAGGTTTCCTTCATCCTTATTCTCTCTCCTTTTCTTATTGCTCTTTCCCTGTGCCACACAGAAGGAGTAACTACTCTGTGAGGAAATACTTGTTGAGCTATGGATATGTGGAAAAACTTTTGTCTTTTTCATTAGTGTTTAATGCTACTTCTTTATCGTTTTCACCTTGCATGTGACATCTCATTAATTTTTCATGGCAATCCTTTTTACATGCTGGCAGATGCAACCAGGTGAAAGAGTATATTAAACATTCAAAGACTGAATTTCAAGTTCTGTATTCTGAGATTTTTTTTTTTTTTTGCTTTTCTCATGTTTCAATATGTGGTTTTATGTTGATGTTTCTGTTCCAGCTTTTTTTCCCCCCATCAGATGTCATTTTATATTTATTGTTTAGAACACATACTTGTTATGTGTATTTCTGAGGAGTCTTTAACTGAGCTTTACAGAGTAGAAGATACAATGGGAGTAATATTGAAATTTTGCTATACTATCTTACTTATCATCAGTACCTAAGTTATTTCAAGGCTAGATGTATGCTTTTTATTCTATTACATTCAATTCAATCAATTCAAGGAATAAGAACATAAGGGAAATTGTATATAGTGGTAGATACTATGTGAGTTTTCTAAATATTTTATCCCCTGATTTTTTTTCCTTACAGCATTCACTATCTGGCTGGAGGGGTTGAATGTAAAGCACATACTTTAAAGCATCTGTTAATGACTTTTTGGTAACCAAGGAATGTTTGTATAGTTATACAATGAGCACTCTAATTGGAGAATAAAGACATTGTTTCTGTTAAATTAGGCCTTTGGTATGCAGTAGTTGTATATAGAACGTATACTATTTGTCATTATGCTGTTCAGGTAACTGTAAAGTATGGTCTTACACCATCTTCCTAAGAAGATTAGTGTAGAGTGGTTTTCTCTGTTGTTATATTGTTTTTTTCTAAGCATAGTATATCACATTGGTCTATTTGACAGTTTTGATTTGCTATTTGTTTACATCACTTTTACCCATACTATAATAATTTCATTAAGCAATCTAAAGTTCTTTGCAACATAGCCACTATTTTTAAGGGTTTATATGAAATACATTTTGTAGGTGCTAAATTGGGAATGGTGAGCACATTGAAGGGTAATGCTACCATTCAGAAGGATCTCGGCATCTTGACAGGCTGCAGAAATGGGCAACAGAGACCCCATGAAGTCCAGCAAAAGCAAACACGAAGTCCAGCATCTGTGAAGAGGTCGTATCATAGGACAATGCAAGCTGGGTACCTGCTTGCTCAGAAAGCAGCCATACAGAGAAGGAGCTGGTGCTGGTGCTGAGTGCCCTTGTGGTGAAAAAGGCCAACTGTGTTTTGAGCTGTCCTAGCAAGAGTAGGTCCAGTAGATCAGGAGAAGAGATCATTTCCCTTTCTTTGGCACTTGTGAGTCTCCATCTGGAGTTTGGTGTCCAATTTGGTGTTCCCCAGCAGAGGCAAGAAAAGCTCACTGGGGCAAGTCCAGTGGAGGCCCAAGATTGTCAGGGGGCTGGAACCTATGACGTGAAGAGAGGCCAAGGGAGTTGGCCTTGTTCAGCCTGGGGAAGAGGAGGCGCAGGGAAGACCTCATTGCTGTCTTCAACTACATTGTGGAGAGGCCAGAAACAGACTCTTGTCAGAGGTTCACAGTGAAAGGTCAAGAGGCAATGGGCACAAGTTGTAGCAAAGGAAATTCTAACTAGATATTGGAAAAAAAAATCACTGTGTGGGTGGTCAGACACTGGAACAAGTTCCTAGAGGATTTGTAGAATAATTTCCTTCCACAGAGACTTTAAAAGCTCAGCTGGTCAGGCTTCATAGTAACCTGATCTAATTTTCAAGTTGGCCTTGCTTTGAGCAGGTGGCTGGATCCATTGGCCTCCAGAAGTACCTTCGTACCTAAATTAATCTAACCAAATTAATCCTTGGTCCAATTCTACTTATATCTTGCCTCTTTAGTTGTCTTCACTGAATTTTGTGTAGTGCCATTAGGAATTAATTTAACCTTGTGTGTTTTTCTCATTGCTCCCAATCCAGTTTTCTCTGTCAGCTCAATGGTGAATGAACTCCTGCTCTTTTTAATAGTGCTGGCCCATACCTTAACTCTTGCCTGGTTCCAAATGGTCTGATAAACAGTTAAGACAGATAATTTTATATGATGTGCACTCACAACCAGAATTTTTTGAGAATATTCTGAAAGAAACCCTTAAAATTTTGAAAAACGAATACTATTATTTGTTTAGATAGCACTCTGAGTGCCAGGAAGGCTTACAGTAGTAGGAGACAATGGAAAAAAAAATGTGCTCATATTTACTAGAATACCTAGCATGTCCAGAAATGACTTCCGTCTGTTTTGCAGACATATCATACCAGTCATGGTTTCTCCTCCTTTCATTTGATGAAGACTTCTGTTCATTTCCTTCCACAGTTGTCTGCCCTTTGCCCATTAATACAAACTCCCACGTGTCTCCTAATATGGAACTTAACTGGGAAAGCTAATTGCTTTTGGAGAGCTAATCAGATGCTCCCACAGTCAGATGTCCTGTGTAGATTACAGCTGAAAACCTGAGATGCCATGCCCTTAGCTTGCCTGGGATGCTGTAAACCGTAGGCCTGATCCTACATCCAGATAGTTTACAGGAGTGCATCTCAGAACAGTATTACTGATGTTCAATGAAGGTATTTTTTTTAAAAAAATCATAAACATATTCTTTATGCCATAATTAAAATACAGAGTAGGATGAAATGTAGATCTAAGTCCTGCAAAGCCTGTTCGCTTTTGCCTTGCCTTTCGACACTGAAACATCTGTAACTATGCAACAAAGCATGTGGGTGCACTGACAATGTGGGAGAGCAGCCAATTCGGTCCTGGGATAAAAACAGGAATCAGGTGATGGAAATAAGCCAAGGAAGCGTGATTCCCACATAAGGGACTTGAAGAGGTGTTAGTCCATAAAGAAGCTCTTTGGCAGGATTTAGAGCAGGCCTCTCTAGACAGAGCATTTTTCTTGAGATCCTAAGTGAACTGAAGTGCACTGCCTTCCAGGAGGGTAGTGGGATTATTGTCTTGTCAGCTGGTGCTTTCCTCTTTCTTTTTTTCTTTTTAAAAATAAACCCTTTATGGCACATTATGGTGTAATTATAATCCCATTTGTAGTTTTATAGAACTAAACTATTTACTTCAAATGATGATGGGATGAAAACCAGAGTAAATTTTTCTGCTGTGTGGGGCCCTCAGGTTTTCTCCATTCTAATCCATGGCATACCTTTTGCAGTGTAGCTAGTTGGGCAACCCAAACCGTTTTCAGCAAAAAGCATTGTTCCTGACATAAAAAAATCAATGTTACCACTTCAAGTATTTGTGCATTGTATCTGTGTCTGTAGTTTTCGTTTGTCTTAGAAAATAAGTAACTGGCAGGGCAAGAGCTTCAACAGAAACGAAGTTGATGACAACATCCGAATTTGTTTACTACAGAATTAGTATATATTTAATGATAACCAGAGTCCGTAGAGTTGAGTTACAGACTGATTTCAGTAACACTTTTTCTGAAATACAAACTTCTTAAACAATTTGCAGAAGTGGTGTTCTACTGCGTTCTGTGATATGCGTAGCAAGATGGACATGTTTTTAGAGGCATGAACATATCTTATGTAACGAAGGAATAACAAAATCAAACGCAGAAAGACATTCATTCAGAAATGCATTTCTTACTTTTACTCAAGCCTGACAAAGTTCAGTTGTTCTAATACTCAAGACATACAAGTCATTGACCATGGAGGTCACTGGATCTAACCCCCTGCTCAAGGCAGGGCCAACAAGTTAGATTAGGTTATTATGGTTATTATGAGCCATCTCCAGCTGAGTTTTGAAAGTCTCCAAGGATGGAGATTATTCCACAAATCCTCCACAAATTATTGCACAAATCCTCTAGGAAAGTTATTCCAGTGTACCAAGCAATAAATTGGGGAAAGCAGTATTTTAAAGTATGTTTATGTACAGCACTCATTTTGCAGCAGTTCTTTTAAGACTCCTATTTATAGTAACCTAAGATTTAAAAAATAAAAATAAAATAAATCTTCAGTCATTCTTATAAATAGACTGAATTGTACTTTTGAGCTTGAGGAATTGAAAGGAGGCACTTTTGAATGCTGAAGGCATTGAATTTGTATGAGTGTGAGCAGTTGGCTCCTTGTTTTCACCAGGTATTATTTCTGTTAATTCCTTTTAAGCAACGTTTATGTGTGCATAAGAATAATGAGAACTCTCTCTCTCTCTTATTTTTTCTTTCTGTTGTAGGCAAGTATTTCCAAATGGGCTTCCTGAAGAATACTCTCTAGTTGCTACGTTCCGTGTACGGCGAAATACCAAGAAAGAGCGTTGGTATATATGGCAAATTTTAAATCAGCATGACGCTCCTGAGGTTAGAGTTGTCTTTGCTTTTTTTTTTTAGGTTTCTTTTTTTTCCATGTAATATGACAAATATAACCTTGTGGATGTTTTACCACTGAATTTAGCTACAGTTTACACAGAATAGACAGACTGCTCTGAAATAGTTGATGATTTATTATAGGAATGACAAAAATTTAAGAAAATTTATTCAGTTGAGACTGCAAACTAGGATAGAAGGCATGTTTGATTTATAGCTGATATATTTTTACAGTTACATAAAAAATTGCTTCGTAATTCTTGTCCAATCTGTGTAATGAAACTATTTTTATTATATATAGCTTATGTATGGGTTTAACTCTTTTACTTTAGCTTTTAAATGACCGTTTCTTCTGTTTCATTTTGCTTTCAGATCTCTGTCCTTCTGGATGGTTCAAAAAAGGTTGTGGAGTATATGACCAAATCTGCTCAGGGAAATATACTGCACTACACTTTTAAGAGTCGAGAAATTTATCCATTGTTCGATCGGCAGTGGCATAAACTTGGTATTAGCGTGCAGTCGGGGATCATTTCCCTCTATTTGGATTGTAATTTAATTGAGAGAAAGCAGACTGATGAAAAATTCACCATTGACTTGCAGGGAAGGACTCTGATTGCTTCTCGTGCTGCAGATGATAAGCCTGTAGATGTGAGTAGTATGAAAGCAAAACTGGAAAACTTGAAATCATGTTTTAGCCACACTTTTACTTACAACCATCATAGAGAATTGTGTAGGAAAAAAAAAATGGTTCAGAGCAGGTTATTAATTTTGAGTGGAAATTCTTAATTTACAATCCTTAGGTCTTTTTCTCTAAATATTTAGTGCGTAGCGCCTGCTAAGACAAACCTTCTGTTACCAAAGTAACTACAAAAACTCAGTCCTGGTTTCAAAAGTCTATTTTTCTGTATTCACTTTGGAGTAACAGCCACATAGTTACCATAGACACATTACTACACTTAGAGATAACTCCAGTAGTAATTTTTTTCTTTCAATTTTTTATGAGATTCAGCTATTAGGATGTCAAATGCAAGTTTGTATCAGTCATCTGTTACAGTTTGTCCCTCCATGATAAAGGGAAGACACACAAAAAAATTAGATTACCTATGTATCAAGATTGTATCACATTCCAAGGTAATTCAGCTATGCAGAAATAGGAGCATCGTGTTCATAGTTGCTGCTCCCTCTTCCAGGATGAGGAAGTGGCTGAATGTACATTTCCTGCAGCCTTTGATGCAAGTAACTGACTGCATGTGCAGCTGGCAGGTGTAAAGTAGTCCCTTTCCTCCACCCCTTCCTATCAAAACACAGCGGGCAAGATCTGCAAAATGAAATGCAAGTGCAAGGAAAGTAAGCTGTTAGGGAGTATTCCTGAAGAAAGCAAGCTGTCACCTCATCTACAGATAAATAGGGTAATGTGGAATTACCCAAGGCAACCTTTTAATATTATGGGCTTTGTTCTGTTCCAGAAATATTCTCCTCTGTTTCCTTGTATAGAGAGCTCAGAGCAAGCAATTGGAAAGTTCCAGGAAATGTCAGTTTGTTTTAAGTATACTGACATCCCGTTACCCGGTTTAAAGCATCTGGCTTGAAGTTTATAGTGGCCATCTGAACGTTTAAGCTATATTATGTACATTGTACAGTTCCAGATGAAAATAACACATTGTAACTGCAAGCTAGCATTATAAGAGGAATCAGGCCTGTGAGGTGCTGAACACTTTGGCCTCGGCTCATCGGGGCTCTTATTTTGTAAGGCCAAGCTCATACTTCTTTTTATTTTGTAAGGCTGAGTTCAAATTTATTTCAAATGTATGTACCATCCCCTTATTTCCAAGTAGCACGGAAGAAAAGTAGGAAGGAGGAAAATGCTTTTTAGCTCGTGTTGGTTACATGACACAGGCTGGATCCTGAGTTGAAGTTGTCAGTCAGGATTTCCACACTTGCAGAAAAACATTATGGGCATAAAGCTGATGAAGGCTGCAGAACAGATCCTGTACTGACACTCTTCTCAACACCAAACGAAAGGGAGAAAATAAGAGGACAGAAGATGCAGAAGGAGGCATCCTGTAGCAAAGCTATTCTCTGAAATTAAGCCCTCTGTAGACTTTCCTGTGAGTGACTGTAAGTCAGTGCAGTCCATGATTCAGCTGGGTAGGGCAAGATTAACCAGTTAAAATTAGATGCTGTTCATCCACTCCAAATCTCTAAAACAGAAGTCTTACATACAGAATTCTTGCTCTTCAGACAATTTAGTGGCAAGGTCCAGGCAAAGGTCTGTCCAAAGAGATGGAAGATACATTTGACATAGAGCTTGTCAAACCTTTACGCTAGTTTGCTGCAGGAGAAAGTTACATTCCTGAAAAAAACATTTGCAGAGAATGTCTAGAGGGCTAAAATGCCCATGTAGTTACAGTAAATGCAGCAGAGAGGGTTGAAAATCTAAAAAATCAAAAATGTGTTTTACTTCAAAGTAAGAGACTGTGTAATTTGTTCCTTAAGTGAGGAATTAAGCAATTGTTGTGGGGGGTTTCGATATTTCTAGTATTTCAGAAATATCATAGAATCATAGAATGGCTTGGGTTGGAAGGGACCTTAAAGATCATCTGGTTCCAACCCCCCTGCCATAGGCAGGGATGCCACCCACTAGATCAGGTTGCCCAGGGCCCCATCCAACCTGGCCTTGAACACTTCCAGGGATGGGGCATCCACAGCTTCTCTGAGCAACCTGTTCCGGTGCCTCACCACCCTCACAGTGGAGAATTTCTTCCTAACATCTAGTCTAAATCTATCCTCTTTTAGTTTAAAACCATTGCCCCCTGTCCTATCATTGTCTACACGAGTAAAGAGTCCCTCTCCATCCTTTTTATAAGACCCTTTTAAGTGTTGAAAGGCCGCAATGAGGTCTCTCTGGATCCTTCTCTTCTCCAGGCTGAACATCCCCAGCTCTCTCAGCCTTTCTTCACAGGAGAGGTGCTCCAGCCCTCTGTTCATCTTTGAGGCCTTCCTCTGGACCCATTCTAACAGATCCACATCTTTCTTGTGCTGGGGGCCCCAGACCTAGATGCAGCACTCCAGGTGGGGCCTCACAAGGGCAGAGCAGAGGGGGACAATCACCTTCCGTGACCTGCTGGCCATGCCTCCATTGATGCAGCCCAGGACACAGTTGGCCTTCTGGGCTGCAAGCATGCACTGTCTCATGACGAGCTTTTCATCCACCAGCACCCCCAAGTCTCTCTCCTCAGGGCTGCTTTCAACGAGTTCTTCTCCCAGTCTGTACTCATGCCTGGGGTTGCTCCGACCCAGGTGCAGCACCCTGCACTTGGACTTGTTGAACCTCATTCGGTTCACATGGGCCCACTTGTCAGGCTTATCTAGGTCCCTTTGAATGGCATTGTGCAATAGGCACTGTTTCAGAGAGAAAGTTTATTATGCCAAGATTGGAAAATACATGCCATAACACATTTTTTACATTTCATATTAATCTCTTCTCTTGTATTTTTTATAGATTGAACTTCACCGCATAACAGTTTATTGTAACCCAAAAGTTGTAACAGAAAATACGTGTTGTGAAATATCTGCAGATCTGGTAAGTTATTTGTTAAAATACAAGTGGTATTATAAAAGAAATTGCTTCATTGTTTCTTAATAAAGAATTACGAAGAAATTGCAGTGGAAGTGTTAGATTAATTACCTCCTGAAAATTAATCCTGTATCTGGAGTCATTGTGCATTGTTTCTTGTTACCGAAACAAATGGCTTAGTGGATCTTCAGTAAAAGGCACTAGGTGCTGCTAGTGCTTTTTAAATGCATTTCTTAACATTGATTAGTATCTAATTAGTAACTGAGGAAGTCTCAGAGAGTAGGAAATGAATCACTGCCATTACCTGAAGATGACTTCAAATAACAGAGGCCATTTTAATAACAATTATATCTACCCTAGCACTATAATTCACAAACAAAGCCCATAAAAGACTCTGCTGGACAGTGGAAGAGAAGAAAAATAGGAGGGTGTTGAGGGCATTTCCCTTATTTCAATAAAATAACATGGAAGAATAGGTATTTCATAACTGGCAAATACTTTCTTCTTTATAATGCACATACTGAGATGTGTATGTTGTTTAACATAAGGGAAAACATTGATTTAGTTTAATATTCACTTTTCCCTTTTGTTTTGATTGACTGAATCAGTAGAAACTGGAAGACACTAGAACTACAGAAATGCCAGAAGTTGTATATATGATTAAATGTTTTGCTAAATTAAACCATTTGGAGGGAAAAAAAAGGAAAAGGAAAAGGAAAAGGAAAAGGAAAAGGAAAAGGAAAAGGAAAAGGAAAAGGAAAAGGAAAAGGAGAGGAGAGGAGTGGAGAGGAGAGGAGAGGAGAGGAAAAAATACTCAAGAAAAAAAAAAAAGAACAAAAACCCATGTTAAAATGTTGGTTTGTTACTTACGAACAGTCTCNAAAAGGAAAAGAAAAAGAAAAAGGAAAAGGAAAAGGAAAAGGAAAAGGAGAGGAGAGGAGAGGAGAGGAAAAAATCCTCAAGAAAAAAAAAAAAGAACAAAAACCCATGTTAAAATGTTGGTTTGTTACTTACGAACAGTCTCTAAGAGAAGGCTGCTCAGAGACCATGAGCAGTCCATCACCTCTGAGCCTGCAGTCAGCAAAATAAAACAGAACTTGCAGAAAGTCTAATTGATCCCGTCTACAAAGACATGGGAGAAATGGGTGCTGGAATGGAGAGATAAAGCTGCCTAAGACCAGAGGAGGATAATAGTTCGTGGGAACTGACAACTGATAGGTGATCAAAAGTATAAAAGAGGCTAGATCTAACTTATCAAGGGAAATTTCAATTTTAAATAATAACTGCTTGTTCAAATATACTTCAAAATACATTCATGATAATAGTGCAGTTTTTCTCTTGAATTTATGAGCTCATTGCTAAGTGAAGCGAGTGGATTTTTTGCTGTAAGTTTCACTTTGTGCACAGAAATAAAATTTATTTAGCAGTTATGACACAGTAACAGAAAAGAAAAAACAAACCCTAACTATATATGAACATAAAAAGGTCAAGGATATGCTTTATTGATAGTATTCTAAACATTCATTCAGCTATTTAGATCAAAGTACTGTCAGTTTCATTTGTATGTCTTATGAAGATATAAAAATAATGGACTACCCGTTATTGAATTTCATGTTGAAATCAGCATTACATTTTCTGATTCTTTTTATGACTTCCTTAGCAATTGTAAGAGAGAAATTTTCAGCGATATAAGGGAAGGAATTTGTCCTTGGTTACAAATTTCTACACTAAGATGTAAATCATGTTAGAATTTCTTTGACAAGAAGGCTCACAGGAGACCTTATCACATCTTAGTGAGAGCTTCTGAAATTTGTCAGGTTCTGTTGACTTGTCTGGTAGTATATCTTGAAATTGACTCAGCTGTCATAAGTTACAGGCAGCTGAATGTTGGTGTCAAGGCCTTTTGCTTATATCCAAACTGTGCACGTCCAAAGTATTTCATTATTTAAAAAAAAGTCTGAATTTACCCTCACACTTACTCTGACATTGTGCATTTTGGGGAAGGGTGAAGGATGGGAAGGGACGGGACAGGACTGAGAAATACTCTCTTTTTTTTCCAATGAGCATTTTCTGCTTTTACTTCTTATAATTTTGAGAGGCTTTCTTCCTATGTCTGGACTCTTGCAAGAAAGAATTGGGACAATCAGATCCATTTTAACCAGCAGTGGTTTCAGTACAAAAAAATCACGATGTCTAGACTTCATTTTTCTACAGCTTTTTCCTCTGTTTGACAGTTGTGGCATCTCTGTAATATGGTATGTACAGTAGTATTAAAACAGAAAGTAAGTTAAAAATAGTGTTTGGATGGTATTTATCTACTAACCAAAGTAGACCAAAAATCAGAAAATCTTGTTTTTATTTTAGTGCCCACCTGAGGACAGGTTACTTGCTACTACTTCATCACCAGTGACTGTTCATGCCAGCAAAATATACACACTTCCAGGAACGCAGCAAGAACCTAGAGACGGATGCCACTGCTTTCCAAATAAAGTATGAGGTTTTCCTATCGCTTTATAATGCATCATGCTGTTTAATCCTGCTAGGTATTAAAAAAAAAAAAAAAAGAAGAAGAAAAAAAGCTTGATTATCTTTTTGTAGTTATGAAAAATATATTACTATCTTGGAATGTTGTAATGTACTTATGTTGTATTTTACAATTAAGAAACAGTACATTTTAGGTTTAATTTTAAAATTAGAGTTGCAGAGTGCTGTAAGGTTTTGTGGTTTGAACACACAAAAAACAGGATCAATAGTAAAAATGGGAATTACTATTAAGGCATTATATTTAGACTAAATGTTTTTACTTCAGAATAAATTATTTTCTACATACTGCTTGGATGTGGCTCTATATTTATTCCAACTCATTTGTTTTGTTAGGCTTTTGTGATTAAGACAAGGAATTCTAACCAAATACATATGTTGGATCTGCTTCTTTGTTGATTTTTTTTTCTTTTAAAATCAGGGAGAAGCAGGATTACCAGGAGTAGCTGGTTTGCCAGGCCAGAAAGGAGATAAAGGTGAAATGGTAAATAGTAATTGCGTTCTCTCTTTCAAATCTTCATCTGTGGCTTTTTCTTCTTTATTAGATGGAAACTTTACAGATGTTGTTATTCCTCAAAGGGATCTTTTTGTAGAGGTTAAATCCTCTATCAGTCAGTCCCTGGTTCTGCGTGTGGCCTCCCTGCCACACAGCCTAGGGCTGTCTCACTCTGGGGTCCACTCCCACTCATGAATTCCATGGAACGCAGTTTACTTGCCCGTGAAGCAAACACACATCCGACACTGACAGTATACGCTATTGTCTCTTCCCCTTTTCCAAACACAGAGAAGTTGTGTATGTCATCTGTAACAAGGATTTGCCAGTACTATGTATGTGTTTGTATGTTGCTGCTGATGGCCAGAATCCTGTGCAGTGGATTAATCTTTTCAGCGATAAGTAGGAGTATAAGAATTCAGTGATATTAATTCAGCATTGTGTGTTCTTTGACATCACTCTTTCCTGAAACTTCCTTAATCATAAAGAGAGAGGGACCTGACGTTGGCAAACCCCTAGGACAGACCAGTTGGTACTCCCTTCCTTGGGCGTATTCCGTATTTTTGTTCTGTAGTGCTTACTGTGACATTCCTCTGCTGTTTAGCTTGGGGGTTTCCTAATAATGAAGGTCAGTGTATCTCATAGTTTTCCCTTCACACTCCATTGCCTAAATTTGTTTGGAGGGTGCTGGATTAGGACATGTCTGGGAACGTGTTTTTATTGTGCTCATAGAGGTGCCAATTTGAATAAACTGCTGCAGGTTAGTAAGAAATACAGTGGATAGGAATTTTGAGTTCAGGGAATACAGTGTGAGAGGAAGATACCTGGAAAGTCCTAATCCAGCAGTTAGGATGGAGGTGCCCTAATCCACCATTCTCCCTTACAACTCACTGTTTAATATGCAGCAGTACCCAGCTGAACTTGGTCCAGTTCTGAAAGGGCCTGTCCACACAGTCAGTTGAAATTGAGTAAATTCCTTGATAGTGTCTTCCCTTCCCATCTCCTCCTCTCCGGTATACATTTCAACTTTGATACTACCTGTATCTTTTCCCTAGTGGAGAAGAAGGTTCAAATATGTTAGTTTCTGTAGCCCAGCTGAACCTAGAAGGATTCCAGGTAGTCTCCAAACTTAATCACCATTTTTTGCTGGTCCTAGATCTGAGTATATAGCACAATTATCTATGTTAGAGCTAGCCTATGTTACCAAACCCTCATTGCATTGATTTGAAAACCAACCAACAGTCAATGAATCCTTTCAACTTCTGTGCATCACGGATAGGAAATTGCACAAGACCATGTCTGACATGGTTGTTAATTACAAAGTACAAAATTTTCATTTTAGAGGGCATCTTCTCCGATACAAAACTGAAAACTGTTAAGCTTGAGATTCATGAAAAATAAATCTTCAAGATTTATACAAACAGATACTTTTTGCAGTGGACTACTACTTGTAAATCCAAATTTGATCAGTTTATCACCAGCCACTCTGATATTTCACTGAATATTCAGAGCCTGAGCAGGATTATGTGCATCCAGCAACTTAGCCTAATGATAGTAAATTGACATTTGTGACTAAAAGAAAGAGTTGATTAAAGTCAGAGGTAGTACAGCAAACAGCTAGAAAGCTGTTTAGTTTGACTTTTCCTCATACTTCATCAGTACTTGCTACTTCCTAGCTTTAGGACTTTTTTATTTTGGGGAAGGATGTTGGAGGGGGTGCAGGCTTGGCAGTGTGAAGGAACCATAAGAAAGAAATTACTATTCTAGGTCTGTTCCATCATCCAGTAAATCCCACATAGGTAACAGTATTCCGCGGGTCCACTGGAGGATTCAAATCAGAAGAGACACTTGCAGATTAACCAAAACATCTCCTGTCACCCTTGCTGAAATAAATCTTGCCTCTTGTTGTGTGGTGTCAACTCTCTTAATGACTTGAAAGCTTGGAAATGCATGGTTCAGTTTCTCTCTTTTCTGTGATTTCTGCAGTGAAACCTTTCACACTGTGTTCTGTTCAAATACTAATTCAACAGTATGGCATGTTTCTAGCGTCTGGAGTCACATTGTTCATGTGATTGAAGGGATGGTCTCACTGTTGACTTCTGAGAGCGAATGAATAGTACCTACCATAATGGAGCTGAATACCACATTCTCTGAGGCTTTAGCACCATTTTTTTCTTTGCTTCTGCGTTTGTGCAAAGTTTTCAGTAACACTTGCTCTTGATGATGGCCTTGTTGCATCAATAATTAGAGATGGACAAGCAATACCCCAGGATGTTCCAGACATTCAAGGTTCATGATTTATTGCCAAATTATGTACAGGAGAGTAACAGGCTGTGGTTAGATGTTCTGTAATATGTTTCACATGAAATAGGCAGCTTACTGACAACTTTGATGGCCAGACTTTCAGTCACAAACAAAAAGGGTTTCTGTAAGTTTTCTGGTGGTCTTCAGCCTTTGCTTCCCACTTTGCTTGTGCTCATCTTCTCCTCTTACTGTTCTCTTTTTCTTCTAAATCATATTATTAGCATCCAGGTAACTACATTTAAATGTCCTTGCCATGGCATCATCCAAGTAAAAACAAGTTACTGTTAATTCTTTAGCTTTTTTTCTAGAAAATTTCTGTATCCATTGATGTCATCTGTTGTTCAGCCCAACATTGCTTATTCTTTTATTTTATGTTGTTTCATTTCAGTTTCTTACTCACCATAATTAAATGTATGACTGACTTAAATGTCATTTTGTTGTGATGGGATTGGTACAAAAGTCTCTGCACATTCAAATTGGTGTTAGGCTATATTCAAGCTCCCCAGGATTGCCCTTCTCTTCAGTCTACCGTAGTTGTTCCTTCAGATCAGGCTCTGTTTTGCCTGTTCAGGAATACCTATGTTATCACCAGTACAAAGCATAAGCCCTTTTTAGGCATTTTGAATTTAATTATTAGCCTGTTCTCACTTCATACCTCTACACTTGGCAGAACTCATCTTAGTACTTCTGAATGGGTCAGCGCCAAAGACCAAAGTGTGTTGTGGGCCCAAATGACTAGTGTGCCATATTTTCACTAGAATAGGCATTTGTGCAAATATTGATGCATCTCTGGCAAGCTATTCAAGCTACATATAGGAGCACCACTGATCAAAAGTATTCTACTTGTTTGAAAGACCTTCCTATTTGTATGTCTTACCTTACATTATGGCTTCATTAAGACATCATGAGGACAGTGTTTCACTCAACAATAGAAACATCTCTGTTGGTTTTGAAAAGGTGCATCAGGGGTGGAGGAGCTGCTCTGTTTTAAGTCTGTCTTCCTTGCTGGAAGACCAGACTCTTCAGTTTGGTACCATACCACTTACTGTGTAGAAAAAAACTGCCGCAAGGGCACTAGTCCCTCTTAATGTCTGAATAATTAAGACTTAGAAAGTCACCAGGACCAATTCTGTTTGCTATTTATTGGTCTAAGCCCTTGAAACACACGTTTTAGACTGCCTGATAGCTTTTTCCCATCAGATGAAAACTGAGAGGCAGCAGCAGTCAGTTGTACAATTTAGGTTATCCTTGAATAATATTATGCATTACTCTCATGGTAGCTTAATTCTCAGCACAGTGCATTTCACAAGTTTTAAGTGCTCAAAAGTCAGATGGAACTCTCCTGTGATTTAATACATTTTGATGTATGTTCTGTAGAGATAGGCTTCCGCTGCTGCTGAGCTGAGTGAGAAATTAACCATGTTTTCTGTTTTGGAAGCAAATTCTACTACTTTAGCATGATATATAACTACTCAGACTCTTATTAATGGCTAGTAAAGGTCTTTTGATCATGATGTCAAGGTCCCATTTTGCCCACAATATGTAGAAAATCTTCAGAAAGGCAGAATATGGATGGCAGTAATTGAAATAATTACATATATACTGAATATACATTTTTTTCTCTATTGAGAGGGCTACAAAATTAATTGTATGTTAAGTAAACTTTGTGCCCACAAAAGATTTTAAATGGAAATGAAAAGAGAATTTAAAATTTTAATTGTAATAATAACCCATTCTAAGCTGTGTAATAGGTCATTCGTTAATGCTGTAAGTACAGTAGGGAGCAAAAAAGCAGGCACAGTGCTTTCAAACATTGGAGTGCCTATTGATGCGCACCAGGAAGAAGTTTATTGCTGTTCAAATGTGGTTCATTAGTTCATATTTTAATTAAAGAAAAATATGTTTAAAATACTATTTTAGGCTTGATAGAAATAGATCTATGCAATATATTGTTGCACTGAGAAAATATTTGTGATAGAATGATTAGAAAAAAGAACTTATGGAGAACAAATGAGGTGTCTGACTGCTCTTTCTGCCTGTTTTCCTTGCTAGTCTTCCTTTTTTCCTTCTCTGTCACTCTTCTTGTAACCTAGGTTTATCTGATTCCATCTAAGACGTATCTATTGCATTACGCAGCCTTGAGAATAGTTCCTTTCTGGTCTGATTTTCATTGCAGAGGCTATTGATAGACTCAGATAAGGACCTAGAGGTTGGAATGCATAAAAAAGAAAAGATTCATTGGCAAAATATGGGTGGCTGTCAGTGATAACAAAGGGATTTTCCCTAAGTCAGGACTTGTCAGAGTATTTGGTAGACTCAAATCTTATAATGGGGCAGAAGAAAACACTCCACACATATGCAGCAAAGAACTTATTGCTAGTCCTACTTAATCTTTTAACTGTCTAACGGTCCAAATTATCTAACTGATGTGGAAATATGTCATTAGTAATACAGTTTAAATTGTTTTCTTAAAAAAAAAACTCTTTAGTATTCACCTCTTTATTATTGTATTCACCATTCCAGTATTCATCCGGGGGTGAATTCTAAGGATGGCAGCTCAAGTCTTCCTCAAGAAGAGTGGAGAGGGTGGAAATGAGTCCTCAGCACTCTGAGGTGCTCAGAGGGTTGGGGGCTGTCACCCCCTCCTCATCAGGGTCATGCCCAGAGCTGAAGCTAAAGCAGAGCAGCAGCAGTCACAGGGTTAAACCAGTGAAACACTGATCAGGCCAAGGCCAGGCTGAACCCCTCACTGCCAGGAGGCAGAGAAATAACGTGAATGATATGTCTGGGGCTATGTACCCACTGCTTCTACCCCAGTGCCAGGGAAATGCTGAAATAATGCCACAGAAAGAGAACTTCCCCAGCTCATTCACAGAATGGTTGAGGTCAGAAGGGATATTTGGAGGTCTTCTGGTCCAACACCTCTGCTCAAGCAGGGCCGACTAGTCTTTGGGTTGAGTTTTCTTTCTCACCTTTGGCAACTTCTCTGAATCTGAATTGATTGTATTCATCAACTAGAAGTTCCTAATGAGTTGGCTTTTTCCAGGTCTAAATACTTCTAGAACCATTTTAATATCATGAGAACTGTTTACCTGTCTGCGTATGTAAGTTACAATACTTTTTAGCTTAGGTAATTTCTTACAGGGACTGCCTCTGATATTAATTATACAGATGGCATATGTAGTATAAAGGATGCATTCT
The DNA here is from genome assembly GCA_013399115.1 of Anseranas semipalmata. Classification (NCBI taxonomy): domain Eukaryota; kingdom Metazoa; phylum Chordata; class Aves; order Anseriformes; family Anseranatidae; genus Anseranas; species Anseranas semipalmata. Next base: position 747,225 of record VXAA01007075.1, read on the forward strand.
TTATGTTCCCTCCTTTGCCTTCCACTTTATCACTTGTGGAAGTCACTGTCTGCAGCAAACTGTCTATTGGGAACAACTCTCTTTGGAGTGTGCTGATATTTCTTTCTTGATAATAATACATATTTCCTTACCTGGACATTTCTGATGCTACTGGCACACATACCTATGCAGAGATGAAAACCAGGAAACCTAGTTTACCTAATCAAGTCTTACAAAACCAAAATGGATTTGGTTAAGGAGTGTTTTGAGAACTGACATGGGTTCGGTTTTTCATTTTATCTGAACTAATATGTCCTCATTGTAGACAAGAACAATATTGTAATGTAGTACTCTAGCAGTGTGTGCTCTATGCCATATTCATGTCACACTTTCTATTTATTAAATGCATTTGCTTTTATCTTAGTATTAAAATCATGACCTGGTTAGTATAGAAACCTGCTGAGAATATTTTACTCCTCTCAAAATTCCTTGTAGACTTTGTTTTCTAGATTAAATATTAATATGTCATGTTAATCCCATTCCAAATCACAATGCAAATGTATTTTAAATTATTTTGTCTCTTAAATTGCAAATTTATGTGTTTAAATAAAATTCTGTTTTAAAAGAAAGGTTTTTGGTTTTATATGAGAAGGACTGTAATTTGTTAATTTAAATAATTATCTCTGTCATTCTCTCTATTACCACATTTGGTTTTAGGCTATCTTTGCTGTACACAGCTCATCAATAATAATGTATGATATAGGTACTGTATTTTGTGTTTGCAACTAGCATATAATTTCTAGTTCTACAATAGGACCATTAAATAATGGCTGAGTGGCACAAAGATGTAAAGGTCAAGTGCTTCTGAAACTCTGAATCATCAATGTAACAAAATAATCACAAGTGTAATACTGCAGGTGGTCTCAGACGTGCAAAATTGGTTCCACTTCAGATAGATGGATGATTGGTGTCATTGGAAAGAAGCATGTTTGCTGTCTGCAATCTCTTTTTAAGAATTTGGCTTGGCTTGGCTTTATGGCAAGTTGACAGAAACATTTTTGTGTGTGTCAGCCTGAGCCTGCTGAATTTCCACACTGTCTGCTTATGAGTCCACCAAAATAAACGCTGTCAAAAATATAGTAGCCATCCAATTGTTTGCAAGATGTTACATTCTGGAAAATGTGCTATGGCTTAAATATTTTATTTAATAAATATCTCGTGCTCTGTTGAAAAGAATTTTCACTGCTACCATTAGCAGAAAATCTTAACAGTAGACTTAAAGTTCACTGTACTAACCGTGAATGTTATTATGCTGAGTGTACCTCATAACCTACCATGCCAGCATTGTACTGTTAGCTTTCACCGCTGCCAGCATATATTTCTGTTGGTTTTGGTAGTTCTAAGCAAATGCAATTTTTTATTCTCCTTCTTAATAATTTATTTACATAAACTCACACAGCTCAGTTGCAGTGTGTGTTGGGAGTTGGTATGCTCTTCTTAAGGTATAAAAAGAGATTTATTTAGGGATAGATGTAGGTCTGATGGTCTGGAACCCTGTTTTTAGTTCTCATTTTATACCTTTGGGATGTGCTATGTGAGAAAGAGAAAATGATGCATGTTCACCTTTGTAAAGCACTTTAAGATCTGCAGAAGCAAAGGAAAATACCGTTATGCAAAAGACAGGCCAAAAAGACTTAAAAATGCATTTGCCCTATTTTTTTTATTTTTTATTTTTTATTCTGTCATGCTGCGTGTGTGAACTCTTTTGTAGGACAATCAATCTCTCTACAAACTCTTTTGTAAAACAATCTTTAAACTCATCGAACAAAAGCATGAGAAACTAAAGCCTTTCAGACTGTGGTTATTAAAATCACAGTTACAAGATAGAGGCATAACTTAATGATCTAATTTGCAATGGAAAATAATTGTCTACAAGGCAGGGAGTCCATTTGCACTTAATGAAACAGAAATGTAAACATAGCATGGTTAGCTAGTTAGTAAGTCATATTGCTAAAGGCTTCCGGACATGTACCAGGCTGTGTAATTTTAGCCTATACAGTATATAAAAATACACCACCGCATGTAACAAAGTGGTTCTGGTCTATTAAAACACTTGCAAGTGGCATAAGGGAACAGAGTGTGCATAGATAAAGCAGTCATTCTGCGGGTGATAAGCCAAGCTAACCAGGGGCCAGTCCTGCTTCTTGCTCTCTCATATTAGTAGTGAGGTCATGCTATTTGCACACACAAGAGCTTGTTCAACTTTTGAGGCAGAACTAACTTAGCATACCTGTATTAAGGACCATTCCAATATTTCAAAAAATAGGATGTAAAAAATGGCTGATGTGCTCCTCAAGAACATTGCTGCTTCTGATCAGTGGTGTAAAATCAGAGGGTGGAACAGTGCTCTGCACCCAGGGTGGACCTTGTTTTGGTTGATTTGCTCACTTCATGTTGTAAATGAAGGAGTTTTGAGCCAGGCTGCACAGCTGCAGTTGCTTTATGATAGTTTCTGTGAATAGATTTTGGGAGATTAAAATGGAGTGCAAGGAAGATAGGTAAGTTTTATGGGTAGGTGAGAAGCAACAACAATAGTATTAGGGTATGACAGCTTGCTTCAAAGGTGACAGTCATTAGGACACATCCTTCTGCTTTCAGAAGAAAGCTACAAGGAAATCTGACCTGTAGCACTTGAGTCTATTTATTTATTTATTTATTTCCCTTAAGACTAGAGACAAAAATATCGAATTCTCAGCACCTACCTTAGCCTGCAGTCCAGGGCCCTGGATTTGATCCATAGGCTCCCTGGATAGAGCGTAAGGAGAGTTAAGCACTTCAGAGTATGCTGTGCTGAGTGCTGCCTGAAGGAAATGTTGAGGAAAACATAAATCCTTCCTTTACCATGGATTAAATGTTTAATAAATGGCTGGTCTGGGATATAACAAATGTCCTTGCTGTGTACTTTAGGGTCTTCTTGCCAATCTTGCTGCTCCTTTCTTAACTTCAGAAAGGTTAATAACATCATTTTGGAAGAGATGTACTACATTTACACTGAAAAGATGAACGTACTTAAAATATTCTGTCTGTGAAGCTCTTTCAGGTTTTTGTTTTTAGTTTTGTGTGTGTGTGTGTGTGTGTGTCTGTACGTGGTGGTGGTGTTTAAGCTTTACAGCAGTGGTTGTCTTCTGATATACCTAGCTGATGTCATTGTACCATAACTACATGAACTAAAATCACTTTAAACCTGATGGAGAGACTTAGGTTGTAATATAAGAAACTGTTGGGCACTTTACACAGTGATTGGCTAATGTAAAATACAGGAACAGTCATCTGGATAGGAACCTGGTCTCCTAGCTCTCCAAAAAGAGACCAGCCTTCTGGAGTGTGGTTCACTTGTGCATTTCTTAATGTTCCTCTTGTGAAGTTTGGAATAATTGTACATCCTGTGAAAACTAGTGTGCTGGCACAGGCTGGAAATAACCCACAGGCTGTGGAAGGCACCAAAGCCTTTCTGTTAGACTGTTGAATTAAGAATCTCGTGTCTGATATGCTGCAGATGAAAAAGAAGTCACTGCAGCAATGTATGTGTATCCTGTTTGGGAAGATCATGAGAAATTGACATTTGTTACTACAGAGTGGGTTTATTGACAAAGTTGATGAACTTTGCCTAATACTAAGAAGCTTCTGTGTATGCTGAATATCAAAATTATAAATTCCCAGGGTCCCGCTTTTTAAAAAGTTCCGCAATTTGTGAGTTTAGAGGTCATGGGCACTAATTCCTCAGCAGGCGCTTTTAGGTTTGTATTTTGGATTTGGGCAGCAAACTTGTGTCTATATCATATTAAGAAGCAATTGTTTGTGGAAATGTGGCTTTTGTGCTTCTTCATGCACCCCTTTCATTCAAAGAACAATTTGATAGTTAATTCTTTCAAAATCAGTGACATTCTCTTCATAAAGCAGTGGATTACTGCAAAAAAAGCTGTAGCATTTTCTGTTCACTAGAGAATTTTCTCTCCTTGGTACAAGTAGACAAAACTTACGTTTTTTTAGAATGAAAGACTATAATATGGTTTCATTGCTTTCCTTATCATCTTCTAGCGTCTACCTGGCTTTGACTTTTAAACTTCTGTAACCCTTATACTTGACATTATTAAGCAAAATTTACATACTCAGTCATTTTTAAGAGTCAACGTTCAATTTGCAGCTGCTGGAAGCTTCCACACCTCACCTCAGTGATTTGTCTCTTAAAACTAAAATTTTCTTAGAGATTGCTCACAGTTTGGGTTTTGGTTTCTTTGGGGGAGAGAGGGACTGAGTTTAAAAAGTGTATTTTAAAAATATTGTGTGCACGTGACTTTTAGACCAAAGAGCTCTTTATTACATGTACTTTCTCAGACTTGAATACACTCAACCCAGTGAATTTGCACCTGCTTGACCTACCTCTAAAGTTGCAATGGATTCCCTTGAAATCAGCAGACCTGTTTTTTATAGAAACGTACATGTGGAAGTATTTGTCAGATGAGGGTCTTAATTGACCTTGTAAGATTTTATTGTTATGTGTAGGGCATCTTCGTCCACAGTTGTTACATTACTAAGCAGACAAAACCAGATCTGCGTGGGTAGGAAATACTTTTCTGTTGAATCAGATATGACCTGAGTAGTAGTTAACAATCTCGGAAGTCTTTAGTACTTCTAACCAAATAATTTGTTTTGTAGGGTGAGATGGGTGCCAAAGGACAGGATGGTGTTGCTGGTCTTCCTGGCGAAAAGGTATGTTCATGAATATAAATACGTAATTTGACTCACAGGGAAATGTTCACTATCACAGCAGCTTATCTATAACTACGTACAGAAACGTGAGGATAGAACATGTCTGTTGGTAGAAAACTAACTTCTCTTACATACACTGCCATCTTTTTGAGCACACTGAGAAAGCCACTCCGACCGGTAGTGTTCTCTGCAGGTTTGCTTGTCTTTTTTTGTGGGGGGGAGGAGGTATACCCCACCAAGGGAAGCCCACCCAACAGGCAGAGCAGGAAGGAGATATGCTCTCATAGCCGGCATGCAGAGAGGTGGGGGAGAAGGCAGGCCAGCTGTCTGCCACCCGTGCTCTGCTCTTCAGCTCCCTGACAATTTGTTGAACTGAGTAGACTGTGGCCTACAAGCCCAGAAAAGAGCGCTTACGCTCTCAGCAGGCTGCTTGATAGAGCTTTCAGGTAAACATCACTGATTTCTAAGCAAATAGCCATGGCTAAGAAAGCTTATCAACCTACCTGTGTATTCAAGAGGGTAAGTTTCACTTCATTTCAGGATGCTACCCATTCACTTTGTCCGATTTAAGGCAGTTGAACAGACTTACTCAGTTCAGAGCTAATTACCTGTATCAGAGGAAGTCCACTAGTCTAAAATGCCCATATCTTCAGTATAGAAGACAGCCCTCATAACACTGAGGAAACAGTGTGTTGCTGGAGATTATAATCATTTTGTCTGTTGTGAACTTTTTTTTTGTCCCATTTATTAACTGGAAGCCACTTAATAGATAAATGAATGAAGCTTTCCAGATACATGTATTAGTCTGTTGCTCTGATGGTTTTTGTTTTTGTTTTCAGTGGTATCTTTAACATCCCGATTTAAGTCTTCATCCCCCAATACTGTCAATTTAGATCCTTTTTCATCACACACTTCAAGTTTCTGTGCTTTCAGCACTATAAACAAGTATTCCTTTTTAAGGCAGCTGTTGCTCTGATAAGCTCAAAATTTCAGTATTGTGCTTGATTGGTTGACATACTGCTTTTACATGTATGCAGCATTTCAGTAATGGCAGAGAGTTTGGTTTATTTAGTAATTATCCAAATTGCTAAGCACTGAAACAAGTAAGAGTTTCACTTCAACTGTGAGGTTTAAAATCTGTAATTAACAGGATATAGAATTATGAAATTGTCTTTCATTTTTACTATGTCTTTCTCAAACTGTTTTCATTAAAAATAGGAGCTAGATACATGATACTATAAAAGAGATGAGTCAAAATAACAGCGTTTGCTGTTGATGCTAAGTTACATATGGTAGAAAAGTGGAGAGCAGGCTGCAAAGATGTTCAAAGGACCTTACAGTGTTGAGAAACTGAATCATAAACTGTCATGTAAAACTCAGTGAAAGTAATAGTAAAGTGATGGAGAGGAAAGACAAGCCAAAATTTATGCATTTCGTATTGGCCTCTGGACAAGCTATTACTGTTCATGAAAGTGATCTTGAAATTAGAGGTCAATGAAAACATACACTCACTGTTAAATACTAGTCAAATAAACAAATGGAATTTAGTAATGTTTAGGGATAGAATGAGGAACAAAGACAAGCATCTTAAATTTGCTGCTATTAATAAAACCACATTGTGATGTATCTTGAATGCTGTGTACAATTCTGGTTCCCACATCTCAAAGTGGATATAATAGCATTAGAAAAGGTTCAGAGGAAGTGTCAAGAGTGATCAAGAGCATTGAGCATCTTCCAATTAAGGTGCGACAATGTGGACTTCAGTTTGAAAAGGCACAACTGAAGGGAAATTTGTTGCATTCTATGCTCTATAAAATTATGTGTGGAACAGAAAAGATTAATAGGGATTTTATTGATTTATTTCACAGTCTTTCAGTGAGAGAACTAGAGCATCAAATTATCTGATAGCAAGTTCAAAAATGATAAAAGGGGGGTCCTTCCACATACAGCACAATCAAAGTTGGAACTCAGCCACAGGATTTAAATCACTTGAAAACTGATTACAAGTTGGTGAAATAAAAATCCATGGAGGGTGTCAAACATAGACACCGCTGCTTGTCTGAAAGTTCTTAAGCTCCAAGATGCTCCAATTCTGGGAAACTCACTGGGAAGTCTCTATGGTTGCCCTGTTGTTATACTTTCCATAAGCATCTGTTGTTGCCACAATTGTAGACACATAGTTGACCAGAGAAACCTTCAATTTGATGCAGTTAGACAGTTTTTACTTTTCTGTGCTCCCCTATGTGAACTAGTGGGAGTAAATGTTGTCTTTCCTTAAAATTACCAAGCAACGTTGCTTTTCCAGTACAAGTTATTATTGCAGTTTCCATGCAGTTTCCATGGTTAATACTGTTTGGGTTCTTTTTTCTTTTTTTTTGCTTTTGCTTAGTGCCTTGCAGATTCACTGTCAGGCCAAATCCCAAAGCTCCTGTTAGTTTATGTAAGGCTCAGCAGTCAGATCATATTTAATCTTGAGACACTGTACTTTTCCTGAACAGTGTAACTCTTTTAGTTCAGACTACATAAAAGCCATATCATTGTTGCAAATTAAAAATGAACTACTGTGGAGTCTGAAACTGGCAAGACCAAAAGCTGTTTAATTTATATATATATATTTATTTTGCACATGCATAGCTAGATGAAGAAACGGAGATACACTTGCCTTGTTTATGCTAGCCTGAATTTTGTCATGTCTATGTAGAGTAAGATGGGGCTGTATGGAATTATTAGCTCCTTTATGGAGGTAGAAACACTTTATTTTCCTTATATTGCGAATGGTATTAAGATGCTTTGTCTCTCAAGTTGATGCATCGAGAGCTATGTGAATTTGTGTGTCTGTTATTTTTGAGCTCCTTTTGTCTGGGATGTTCTGTATGCTAGAAGTGTATGTGGATTTAAAGACAACTGAACAAAGTAAAGGAAGAAAAATCCTCTGAGAACTGTTAAGTACAAAGGCATCTCCTATATTTCCGGAAGGGGAGGCGCAGATTGTGGAATGCTGAGGGAACATTCTCAGGAATTAGCACTGCTTATCCTTTTCTTACACCCCTCAATACACATTTTCTGTTGACAGAGATGTGGTTTTGTTTGACTGGTATGTCTATTTTTATGTTTTTCTGCAGTTTGTACAGATGTGACCCTGAGTCACTAACTAGTAAGGAAAAAGAAAAAATAAATGATATAACTATTTTGTATGTCAATTTAGGTTGATGCTTCAGAGAGAAAAGGGGCTGATGCACCCCAAAACAATCCACTGCAATATTCCATTGTTCATACTTCTTGCCTTGAGGAAAGGTTCAGAGAATAAATACGTGGCAGATCTTACTCATGTTCCTTAATTCACGTGACCTATTTTGGAACTTTATCTTAGAATGAGATAAACTGGACTATTAGAAGGACCGTTTCTGTAGAATTGATTAGCTTGTATCTACCTGTCATTGTAGCGAAAGTCTAAAGCTAGAATAATCCTATCCAATCAACTTTATTACTTGAGAGAATTCTACCTCCCGGGAAAATGTCCCATGGTCATATACTTCATTTTCAAAATCTACATAGACAACAATAAGTTTGCAGATTTTCTAGGCAAGTCTGTAAGGCTTGCTTCATATATGGCCTTGACTTTCAGAGATCTAAAGCATGAAACTAGACTGTGTACCTCATACATCTTCAGTCTCTCTTCAAATGTGATGTTTCGCCTTCTGTCATTTGCAAGACAGAATATATGCAAGACAGAATATAGCTGACAATAATTTGCAGGTGGCCCTTGATACAGCCATCACAATTTCCTGTCCACTGAATGCTGCAGTGGTTTTGCTACAGTTGTAGTGGGTAATAGTAGCAAACGGTGTAGACTGCTAGGAGGTTCTGCCATTTGAGAGGTTGGACCTGCTGTGGGCTAATACAGAGAACAAAGTTTAAGTCTTGATGACTCCAGAGTGACATAAGAATAACCTTAACACACCTGTTTTCTAAAGAAAACAGATGTCTGTTCAGGCAATTCTGCAGTTTTGCTGCTTTTTCTACTGTACTTCTTGTAAGCTGCCGAAATGAAAAACAAGGTTGCCACTGACTGACAACACCCCACACCACAACATGCCTGTCTCATCATCTGCCTTCAGGGCAGAAGCAGTCAGTCTGGCAGTACTGATGACCAACCTAGAGATTGAAGAATCAAATGCAGTCCCTGTGGAGCCCTACCTCAGGAGCCCAAAGTCACAACACGGTAAATCACAGACACCATCACAAATATGACTCTATTTGATGTCTAACTACCTAGTTTCTTCCCTGTTCTTTTTCAGGGAACTTTCCTAAGAGATATTCTTGAAATAGTAGCTCTTACCTAGGGCAACAGAAGGAATTCTTAAAAGTATCAGAGGAGAGAGTTCTGTGGTGTTAGTTTATAATCCTAAAAAATAAGAGAGCAATAGTCCTCCCTTGGAAGGAAACTGACTTCATTTGTAGGCTACCAGAAGGTATGGAATACACTGCCAGAATCCCCTTCCTGGGATGATTCCAGGACTGATTTGTAGCTCAGCTTTCTGGGGAAAACTCTTCAATGCACCTATTCAATCATGATACAAGAAGAACTGAAATGTTGTGGTAAATCAGAATCACTATGTGTGTGAGACCTTACGCCTTGGCTGGTTTGAAGATGTTCAGCAAAGCCTATGAGGACAGAACAAACACATGTCAAGGAAGCGGTGTGTTAGCGTACTTTATTCTTTGGCGATTAGCAAGTGAAATTTTCTTTGGATACACTTCTGAAGCCATTTAGTGCAATTGGATTGCAGCCAGAGTGCTGGCTGTATGGCCTGAGAATAAACATGCTGAAATTAAATCTGTCCGTGAAGCAGAGGTTTGAGGAGACTGGAGTGCTCTAAGGTGTAGGATGACAATTGCTTATCTGCTTCACATCAGGTTTCAGAAGGTAAGCAACCCTGGTGTAGCAGTTAGAGAAATCTCATTATGACAAGAACTGCTTGCTCTGCTGTTAAGAATGGTTTTTATACACCGTGTGTGTTGGTTTACACCACTGATGCAATCTGTACAAAGTTGATACATTTTCTGGAAAGTATTCCTATATAAAAAAAAAACTTTGATTATTTTCCTAGTGTTACTGTCATACTGAAATGGTGAGAGGCATAGGCTTCTCCTTTATTGCAGTGATGATGTCTTACTACTTACATACGGATTGCATTTGTGCAGGTCCTTTCCATAGCACGTACTGGGAGATGGATAGAGATAAGGACGATCATCTTCACTGCTATACTTTTTTGCTGGGAGAGAACAGGGTTAGTCTCTCTGCTCTTCCAGTCTAGCAAACCACCAGACTTTGCAGTAAGCATATCATGTGTTGATCCTTCTTTTGTGGTGTACTTCCAAATAGTCTGACAACTTAAAGTGGTGTACACTTTGAACCATGGCTGGAAGATCAGGTATTCTGGCCTTAAAAATGTGTTCTTCGACCGCTTCTAGGTTTTGTTTTGTTTTGTTTTGTTTTTTTAAAAAAAAAGCCACCAGAGCTTTTTTGTTCTTATTTACAGGAAGTTTGTTCTGTCCCTTTCCTTTCTAGAGCTTGTAAATATGAACAAGCTGGGTTTGATTTGCCTCTGTATAGCTGAGATTTTTCTGTTCCCTGCACTTCTTGTGTCACTCATCCAAGCAACTCAAGTCCTTTCCTTTTTTCTGCTCCTGGGTCTACGGTACCATGTCAATGAAGCTGTAGTCCTGTTTGTTTGATTGTGTTTTGTTTTGTGTTGTGTTTTTTTTTTAATGTGGGTCTGTGATGCCTTGGTTAATGTGGTGGTTTCACACTGATGGGCAGCTAAGCTTCACATTGCTCTCTCACTCCCCCTCCTCTACAGAACAGGGGGAGAAAATATGATGGGAAAAAAAAAAAAAGCTCATGGGTTGAGATATGGAGCAGTTTAATTAAAGGAAAAAAATAAAAGCAAAGGCCATGTGGAAGCAAAAGGAGAAAAAAAAGTCTCTACTTCCCATCAGCAAGCGATGTTCAGCTATGTCTTGGGAAGCAGGGCCTCAATATCCATAGCAGTTTCTCGGGAAGACAGATGCTTTCCTAACAAGAGTTGTCTCCCTCTCATTTTTATTGCTGAGCGTGATGTCATATGGTATGGAATATCCCTTTGGTCAGTCTGGGTCAGATGTTGTAGTGATGCCCCCTCCCTACCTCTTGCCCCCCCCCAGCCTTTGGGCAGGGGGGAGTTGGAGAGCCAGCCTTGATGCTGTGCCAGCACTGCTCAGCAATAGCCAAAACATTGGTGCGATATCAACGCTGCTGTGGGGAAAGCTAACTCCATCCCAGCCAGACCCAGTAAAGTTAACTGCAGGAAAATCTTTAAAAGCCATACTTATCTGGTAAATGTGGTGAGAACTTATCCTTCCTGCAGGTCTCTAATATGATGCTTTCTGACATGGCGGATTACTTCCTAGAGCTTAAGCATGGTAAGCTGCCTGAAGTAGTCAAGATGAACCTGTCAACATCTCGGCATATCGTTTTAGGGGACAGACCAATCTCTGTATACTAGGGTTTTCCTAGTTCTGAGAGATAGGTTGCCACTATGGCATGAACTCTGGTACAAAGTGCTAAGCCTTTAGGGGCCTATGGAGTATGTACGTTATGGGTCCTGCTAGCCAAAAGCTTTTGGGCTTGTGAGGATGTGCTGATGGCAGCATGTCTCAAAGGATTTCAGCTGCTGAAGGGGAGTGATTTGCTCTATTCTTGACCATTCCATATTTGTCTATTTTTTTCTATTATGGAAATACTTTTTCTTCTTTCTTAGTCACTACATTCTGAAAAATAAAACTGAAGTAGCCAGAAATGTAATATAGAGGATCCAGATGACTTACCAAACCAAAATATGTTTCTGTCTGTTCCGCTTTAGCCAAACTCCTGTAGTAATTGCTTTCTTTTGGTCCGTGGTATAGAATTCATAGTGATGGTGATCATGCACCTATATTTGTTAAACTACATCTTGTGAAATACTCGTGACTCCATTCACTTTTAATAACTGAATTTCAAATGGCTTAGCTTTACTATTGTAATTTTTGCATCATTTTTTCCAATCTAGATTATGAACAGACATCCTAAAGTATTAAATATTTTGAGTAAGCTCATCAACTTGCACACTAAGCCCATAGAAGCAGCGAAATATTCAATATGCTGTGCCTTTGCTACTGCACTGTGTGGTTACTCCAACAGTATACTAGTAAAATAAACAGTTTAGACAGACTGAAAGGAGAAAGAAATGCTTATATGAATAAAAACAATGTTTATCATCACACAACTTAGATTTATATTCATAGTCAGACCAGAGAAAAGAACTAAGTGTACATTTCAAGAGCTCTACCAACCGTACAAGTGCTATTTGTACTTCAAGAGTGATGAAGGTGAGATTTGGTTCACATGTGACTGTGCAGTAGGTATCTGCAAAAGAATTGTTCCTGTTTTTGTTCAGTTGCATGTATTTGTGATGAAGGCTAACAAAGCATACACAAACTCATATACTTTCTGATCTAGAAGACAACAGGACTAGAATATGTAATGTTTGTTGGTGGTGTTTTTCTCATTTAACGGAGTTAAATCTGTAATCTGAAATCTGTAATTTCAATTTTCTCAAGTCCATTAACAATGTGCTATCTCCACATTCTTTCAGAGTCTTACTGACTCTGATACCAAATACTGACCATTTTATTCTTTTTAAATTTGATTATCCTTTTGTAGTAGAGTTTTCTTTTGTACAAGTAAGGAAATGATTAGTGAAAATGTTCCCAAAATATGATGGAGATACCATTTGTGGCATCAAAACTGTGTGTTAACACTTCCTGAACCGCCTCCTTTGCGTTGCCTGGTAGGAAGAGCTCCATTTTTCCTTAATGGTGAAATAGACCATTGGAGAATTAAGAAGCTCAATAAAATGCATGCCTCAGAAATGCCCAGTGCTTTGTTTTCCAAATATATACATTATTTTAAAGTTTTAGGGGGGAGAGAAAAAAGAAATGCAAGTATAGTATGCAACTTCGAATTACTTTCAGAGGTAGTTTTAATACCCATCTGCATACAGAGTTTTTCCAGGGTCAGGTCTTCAGGGATAGCTATTTAGAACAGAATACAGTAGTTCAGTTGGAAGGGACCTACAGAGATCAAGTCCAACTGCTTGGTCACTTCAGGGCTAAACAAAGTTATAGCATATTATTAAGGACATTCTCTAAATGCCTCTTGAACACCGGAAACTTGTTAAATATACGTGCAAATCAAATTGTGTCATCACAAAGATCCTTGTGACCATTGACCTGCTTTCCCCATTGCTCCAGCTAGACTATGGAAACCCTGTATAGAATTTTCCAAGACCTATTTGACTTTGTAAAAGAGTCATGGATATGTGGCCTATTATGCCAGATCAGCATATGCTCCTAGAGCATCTCTCATTCATACAAGCATGCAAATCTGGAGAGACATTGGCATTGAGCTTCCAGTAACACAGTCTTTTCCTTGCAGCTGTCTTGAAAGATCTCTGACACAGTGCCTTCCACATTTCATGTGCTGTACAGATCCTTAACAGGGGTCAGGATATTAAAGCCATCTTCCTCAATTTGTCTGCCTTTTATTCAGTGCAGTCCAATTTCTGAGCTCCTATCATTGCTAATCAGTTACATTTCAACATTTTTAGATCAGGTATGGTGATAATTTGTACAAGTTATGCAGCTTTTGAAAAATCCCTCTATTGCTTTTCTCTAGAGTCTGCAACAAAGACCAGGCTATAATCACTAGTATAGAAAGAAGTGTTTGACATCAGAAACATTTTCAAAGTAGAAGGAAAATCTTGAGCTCTATTAGCATAAATCTGAAACAACATTTCAATAGGAAACAAGGTGCAAATTTTTTAAAATGAGGTTTGATGGGTTAACAAGTAAATAGTAAAGAGAGAGAGAGAGAGTGGTTTTACAGTTGTAAACTTTACTACCACTATATTAAAGCCTTGAGTTTGAGAACTGTTTGCCATTGGAAGTCAGGTGATTGGATCTCATTTATTACAACAACAAATTTGGTACATGTTTCTTGTGTTCTTTTTGTGTTTTCAGTGATATCTTGGTGTATAACTAACGCATGTCTGATTTTAAGACATGGATGTATGTGAAAAGAGTAGTTCTCTATAGCTTTCTGATTCATGAATATGCTCTCTAAAAATCCTACTGGGCAAACACGCTTTAGACCATTGTGTTTTCCAAAACTTGTTTCATTGCTTCAGCATGTATATTTCTTGCTTGCTTGCTTTGCTCTCTCTTTAACATTACAAGGATGTGTTTTGAATAGCCTTTGATCATAAATTTGATCCCAGAGAGCTGTCTGCTGTGCTGACTTATTTTTGCCTTATTAGGTGATTTTTGCAGTTCACAACTCCAGGAACTGTTGAGCTCCCTGGTTTTTCAGTTCCTAAAGCTAAGCGGCAGCGGTAGGGTTTGGTTCTCGCTAGAAGGCTGCGTGGCATCAGATTACATTGCGTGCGGCGGCCCTGCTCGGGTGCTGTTCCCATTCTGGAGAGAATGGTGCCAGTGACTGCTCTCGGGTGTGTGCTGTCGGTGAGCAGAGACTTCATTATTCCTTAAAGAATCATTGTTTTCTGAGGAAAAAAGTATGTCTCGGTGCATTAGCTAACCCATGGCATTGTCTTCTGCCCTCTCATAGTTTCTGTCAGAATCAGATTGGTCTCAGTAGGACAGAAGTACAAAATGTATTTTGGAAGCCAGACACTAATGCTTGCATTGCTCAGCATCAAAGCGATAGGCCAGTGTCACTGTGGTGTGATAAGAGTGGGGGCAGAAGGGGGGCCCTCTGGTATTTGAAAGGAAATTTTAATAACCAGAAAAATGTGGCCAGTCACATGGTCTCTGTGTGCAGTGACTGCTATTGTTACATGAGGTGTGGCCAGAGAAACCAAAGGTCACCATCCATTTTGTAGGGGTCTGGGCTGCTGGGAGCAAAAGGGACTGTGGCGTACTGCCATGTAGAAGAGGCTTTTGTTAGTTTGTTACATAACATGGAAGTAAAAAATAATGCAGTTGTTAAATAATGCAGTCATTAAATGCAGCTCTTTGTTCCTTAATCAGAGATTCATGAATACTCCAGCTTTGAGTCTGCATGGCTCTGGTATACTTAACTGTATTTGAAAAGGCTGAGTCAGGACCTTGCAGACTCTGAATGGGAGGGGGGAGGTTTGAGGATTTTTCTTCAATTGTTTTTTAAATTACATTTATTGGGCTCTTTTTGTGAGGTTTCCATAGCACATGGTGTTACATTTTCATGATTTTTTTTCATTCAGTTCAGGTAGAGACTGGAAATTTTAAAACTATTATTCTTGGCTGTTCATATCTCATAAGAAAGTAGGGCTTTAAGAAAAATACCAGCTATTGCAAGGCTTAAAATCATAAAAGTTGGCACCAGTGTGTTGCAGGAGATAGTCTAATC
The DNA here is from genome assembly GCA_013399115.1 of Anseranas semipalmata. Taxonomy (NCBI): domain Eukaryota; kingdom Metazoa; phylum Chordata; class Aves; order Anseriformes; family Anseranatidae; genus Anseranas; species Anseranas semipalmata. Next base: position 762,460 of record VXAA01007075.1, read on the forward strand.
AGGAAGGAGGGAACTTTCTCGCTGTACTGCAGCGTTGTACAACTTCTCTGACACATTTTGCTTAGTAGCGTTTATTTTCTTTTGAGGAATTAATGAACTTCACCAAATATAACATTTCAAACCCAATGAATTATTGATCTGTACTAAGATAACTTAAAAACCAATAACTTACATATATACACATATACAACAGTATACTCTCCCTGATTAACAACTGTTACAGGTAGTGACTGAAATTAAAAAAAAAAAATTGTTAGCCTCATGTAATAGAAAATTTATATGTAGTGCAAATTGTATGGAGGTTAAAGATAGTACTGTTTGGACTAGTGACCTATTGACTATTATCTCTATGCCCTTTTTTTGGTGGGAGAGGTGTATTAGTCATAAAATTATTTTAACTCCAGCTCACATGTGAATTTTTAATGTCAATAAATATACTTCCCCCCCCAAATTAAAAGTTTTAACGTAAGTTTTATATTCCAAATTCCATTTAAGTTGCTTTTTTTTTCTTTCATAGATACCAAATTGTTGAATATGCAAACTTTTTTATTCATATAGTAAAATCATCCACAGGTACAGAAGAATAGGGTGTAGTTTTTAAATTCCCATGGCTAGCCAGTATTTATCAACACCTAAGATTCATACTGCATATTTGAAGTCTGAATCGATCAGATCAATGTGATGTGCTGAGACTGGGCCAAGTCTTGTCTAATCAGCAGTCAGCACTGCTGCTCTGGCATGAGGCTCCCAAAAATAGAAACCTAAGAAGTCAAACAAGTAAGTGGAAGGGCACTAAAAGAAAAAGTGCTGCTAATTCCACTGTTGACTTTCTGTCTAATGGATTCTTGTTCCCAGGCCATGCTAAGTAAAGCAACTGGCGCAGGGTGTGTTTCTGCAGATGGCTCAGAGTGACACACGCAGCCCAGATGGTTGACAGGTGTTTGATTTGTATTTAAAAGTACCTCACACAAGACAGATTTTTTCACAGATACTGAGAAGCTAGTCAGCTGATGCTTTTTGTTCAGAACTTACACCCCTTTCACTATTCTGCCTTTTTGTTGTGATTGGCAGTTCTTCTGTTTTTCCTTTAAAATGATGGTAATATTGCTTTAGTTTGTTAAAAGAAAGCATTTGCCTCAGACACTAAATGGGAGAAATTAGTCCACTGCTAACTTTATTTAATAGTTGTAACCTGCTACCTTTACGTGTGCAAGATGCACATTTTCTTTATAACTATTGGCAGTAAGATCTCAAGAAATGTTTATTTAGCTGTCCATTTGTCAGAATTGAACATTCCCTCAGAGCAGGGGTGGAAGGAGAATGCCAGACTTCTGGGGTATGGCTGTCACATACTGTGTTTGTCTCTTCCCTTCACATGAGAAGGTCTTGGGACTTTCTTGCACAGAGTGTTACACAAGCTTGGAGTAAAAGAAATTCCCTGCCCAGAAGGGTGTACAGTATTGATAGAGATACAGCCAGGGCTATGAGGTAAAAGCAAAGGTCAGAAAGTACTTAACGGATGAGAATAAAAAGTGTACAATGCTATTCCTGTTGATTTTATTGTAAGTTACATAACAGGCCTCTATAACTGAAGAGAGATTGTCTCAATGGTAGTCTATTTAATTCACTTTAAGGTTCTTGTTTGAATAATGGTGAGTGGGAGAAACGATGATCTTTGTGACATTTGTTAGTCACTGCCTTGATAGCAAGCAACTCAAAGCAGCATTGGAAATAGTGGAGTATCAGGATGCCCTTATAAATCATCTTTGATTAATGTGAACTCTCAGAACCTTAGGCAGTAGCATGTGTAACGTCACAGTGACTGTGACCAGACTGTATTTTTTTTCCTCTATTTTTCTTCATACTTTAGTCTGAGCATTTTTGTTTTCTGGTATCAAATCCATGAGGTGGAAGGAGATGAGACTTCAGGAACTGTTAACAAAAACACATGGATCTTTGCAGTGATGAGATTATAATGCCAGTGTTGTGAAATAGCCAGAAAAAATACCACACTATAGAATATAGTGTTCTGGAAGTACTTTTGCTGAACTTCAGAAGGATGAGAAAGGAATGCAGCCGGAGAAATGGCTGTCAGAGTAACGTTGATTCTCTAAATAAACAATGGTTTTTAGTGAAAGGATGATTAAAAACTCCTCATGCAGAGAGCCTGTGTCCCTTGGATAGTGGACTAGCTTCCTTCCGTCAGGCATCCCAGACGTAGGGTTAGGCTAATAAGCATCCAAAAGGTCAAGGGGCTGAAAGAAAAAGTTACAACTTTACTAGGCTGAGATGCTGCTATCCCTGCAAAGCTGCACAGAACTGATAGCAGTAAGGTATATGTGGACTTATCTTTAGGAAGCAGTTCCGTGCGGCTCCTGTGCTGATATTAGATTGGTTGATACCTGGATTCACAGGTGGGAAAACTATCTGCTGGAATCCTAAGTACATTGGCTGTATAGCTGCTTAATCCAAATACTAGTCCATCTCCAAAATATATCAAATGTCAAAAGTGAAGAGGGAGACTTCTTAAGAAAGTATTATACTTCCAAGTGTAGATGGAGACATGGAAACTGTATCTTGAACGGCCTTACTTACCAATAGTTGACAGGAGGTTTGCAGCTACACAAGCACACCAACATGTGGCACTTCAGAACAAACACTGATCTGAGTTAGTTCCTAGATTAGAAATTCCAATCTATATGCTATCTGTTTATTTTTGATTCACCTTAAATCCATAATTTTGGTCCTGCTTTTTTTGCACTTTGTAGCTGTAAAATTAGATGCTAGACTTAATGGTGGTTAATGGTCTGTGAGACAGATCTTTGTTAGTGTAAACTGACATTTGTACCACCTGAGAATCTGCCTTCTGAATATATGGAAATATATTCATATATATGGAAATAGATGGGATATATATTCCATAACCTCCAGGTTATGGAAATGACAATTAAAAAAAAAAAAAAGTTATTATTTTTTAAATTTCCTGAAGTAAAAAATAGCCTCTCACCTATAAGTGGTTGACCAGTGTAGTTTATCTTCCTAATATAAACTCAGTGCACCAATTATTATGGTAAATATAATAGTCATAATAAATTTTATTATTTCAAAAAGACCTCAGAGATTAATTAATATCAGAGAATGCTTTTTAGCTGATACTTAACATTATTGCATTTCAAATATTATTTTAACAAGGTCAGTTAGATAAATTTCCAGTTCTGTTGAAAATTTAATAGGGTTTAGATTTGTTTTAAGGATGTGTTATGGCTGGGTTAACAATAAATCAATAGATGGTGTATAAGTCCAGGCAATTTGTCTTTTGACAGATCTACTGTAAAGGAAAAAATGTAGTTATAAGAATCTATCAGTTCTCCATGAGTGTAGGATCACTTCTTTTTTTATTTCTATTGTGTTGTTTCAGATGATAGAAGTATCCAGCTGGCTAGACTTAATTTTCTGAACTGTTCATCTGTAAGATGTTATGAATCTTTCAGAACCTTTTGCAGACGGAAGGCTATTTGCTTATTCTCGATACTCTACAGGAAACATTTCCATGCTTTTCATTTGTATTTTCTTTATGCTCTCTGTATGGTGTCATAGGTCAACTGAGCTGGATTGTTTTCAAGCCCGTGTTCCATTCATGTCCACACTGCATTTTTAAATAACAATGTGAAAATATATTAAACATTACCCACTTCTATCAGAGGTAAATTACAGTGTGCTTCTTACCCTTCTTACCTCTAAGGAATGTAACTGGGTGATGGGCCATTAAAAAAGGTGTTAGTTGGGTCATTTGATGCAGTCTGAAAAGCTGAGAAAATAGAGAAAGCCCTTCAGGCTCTAGAACACAGTGAGGCAGAATAAGGAGCAGCTGTCCTATTCCACTGCTCTTTGGCACTGTCTGGAACTTTCCTCTGGCTTGTAATGCTCTATCGTTACAGCCTCTGAGGGCTCTGCAGACACTAATGAATTTCCTCTTAAAAATACTGTAGGAGGGAGAGAAGGAGAATAAGGTATAAATCAGCTGTTGGAGGTTACACAAAACTGAGGCACAGCTGGGAACCAAATGTAAGCTACCTGAGGTCCTGGTTAAGTGCTGATAATACATTCTGCCTTCATTTTTCCCCTCTGTTTTGTTGTTAAGTTCCTTGCAGTTCAGTTCTGTTCTTCTTGAAACCAGTGGCATTTAGGAATGGTGACTGAAAGCGTGTCTTCTGGACTGAGGAGTCAGTTCTTGATGAGGAATGTCAAGAACAGAAAGAAGGCAGTTGCCACTTCTTTAAGGACGTGTGATAGTAGTGAACACCACTTGTATTTGTCAGAAGCATAAAGAACATCTACTGACAGTGGTGTCTCTGCTTCTGCTGATACTCGTGTTGGTGGTATAAAAACCTGTCCTTGACATCTGTCATAAAGGTTTTTAGGCAATTTCTTACCAATTTTCTAAAGAAAAGGAACAGCAATGTACAGGCCTGTGGTTGTATTATGATGCATGAAAATGAGTGGAGCGGTCCTTTCATCTCAGGTTTTTCAGAATAACTTCTCTGACTTCTCATGTGGAGCAAAATACAGAAACAAACTTCTGACTTATGCAATGTATTTGTAAAATCTGCGTGCTTTATGTATTTGAATATAGAAATTGTGGCAGTTGTGTGCCTTTAGTACATGCTAACAGAAAAATAAAAAAGGACACAATGCCAACTGAAGAGTATGCAGGCCGGAGTAGGGAGCCCTGTGATCATGTTCTCTGGAATTCTAAGCTGCCTCTGCCTGCTGATTAATTAGTTTGCCTGGAAAGCAGTGAAGCCTAAATTTTCAAGTGTCTAATTTGCAGTGTATTAACTTCTAGAAGACTTGAATGGCTAGGTAAGTCAGACTTGTCCCAAAGATGGTTATCAGGAAGAGCTAGAAATGAGGAGAATCGATGCCTCTTGAACTCTGACTGTGTCTTTCTAGTTGGGCTGTTCTCATTTGCCCTTCTCCTGAGCAGCTACACAGAAAAGCCGCAGGAGCCCTGATCACTAGGAGACGAGGACACACAAGTTCTCTGACCAGCCCTGACCCCTGTGGCCGAACCATGGAGTGCCTGCTGTGCTGAGGCTGCTGTGGAAGCAGAACAGAGCAAAAGAAATTCATTGTTTACCTGTCACGAGCTCTTTCTTCACTATGTTATTTTAGGGGAGGATCTTATGCTTGCTTACATGGATCAAGTTTGCATAAAGGAGAGCCCTGATTTGGGCCTTTGCAGCCCAGCAAGCACTGAGCAGTGGGTAGTTCAGCAGTAACCAAGTGGGAACAAAAGGATCAGTAGATGCAGTGTGTCAAGTGTGCAAGGTGTCATAATATTTAGCACAAGCTTCCTGACATGACCAGTCCTGGAGGTTCACAGGGCAAATCTTAGTATGTATCAGCTGAATATGTTTTTAAATAATTAATATTTTATCAGGTGGTTCTAACCATTAACATGAGCCTGCTTAGAGAAACAAGGAAATATTACAGTAGGCTATGGAAGATGCCATCTAATGGAGTATAATTGGTGTGGGATTGTTATTTATTAAAGGGAAAGCTCTGACCCCGTTGGTGGCTCTTGCCTCACTCTGTACGTGTTACGAGGGGGAGGATGTTGATAGAGCCCTGTGATAGCACATTGTTGAACATTCCGCTCCATTTCTGCAATGCTAAAAATAGTTGCCCTCATTTTAAAACACCGGGCTATTAGATTATTCCAAGGGTCTGGCATACTCAGGGTAATGGAAGGCACATATCCATAAATTATCAAAACAGTAAGTAGCATTTGACCGTGCTGATTTTACTTCTATTAAGATGAGTTTCCTTGCTAGTAACCCTGAAGTAGCAGGTCTGTTCTGTAAATCAAGCTCCTGGCAGTGCCCCAGTAAATTTAAAAATAAAAGAAAAACTGCTTGTTCTTCCTATTGAGGATGGAGAAGTGTCTGACTGCTTTTATATTTTTATTATTGTTTTTGCAGAATTGTATCTGTAAAATATGTATTTAAAATATTTTACGGTAACTGTTTGTCTTTCCCAGCCATGAGGAGAATCTCACAAAGTTCCAGTACGTTTGACGTTATAAACTGTGCTAATGCCCGAAAGGTTTTAAATAGCAAAACACATTCTGAATCATTGATACAAGTTTCTCTTAACTCTTTTTTGCTTATGATTAGTTAATGTGATATCTAATTCATTTCTGGTTACTAAACTACTAAACTACTGTGTAGTAGTACAAATAATCAATGCACTTAATATAGTTCAGATACTTGCATGTTAAGTAACATGTCATTTTCTTTTTTTTTTTTTAATTTGAGGGTCTCTTGTTTATAGGGAAAAATAGCAAAATGTGGATGTCAAGGTATAAAAATTCTTAGAAAAGTAGTATGCATTCTAAGATAGTTGCTAAGCACATAGATACCAGGCAGTTTATTGTATCTTGAAAATCTTTAGCTGTAAACCGAATCCCTAATTTTATAGCGTGTTGCAGTACAAGTAAAAACTGCAGAATCAATAAATGATAAATACATTGAGAACCCTGATTATATGTACACTGCACATTTCCAGAACAGTTAAAGCAGCCACAACATTAATCATTCTAGATTTAATAAGAATCAATATTGATGTGGGAGATTATTTTTGCATTGTTGTGTTGAAGGGATAATCATTTGTAGAACACTGATTAAACAGTGCAAGACAAAACACCTATGGCTTGTTTTCATAAAAAAAAAAAAACAGTGAATGTGTGTTGTTTTTTCTTGTTTATAGTGATCCAATGTAGCAGTGAAGATAAAATATTATCTGGTAACTATTAGACTACAAAGAATTTTTCTGAATTTGTGTTGTAAATTTGGAGAAAACGAAAGACTAAGGATTACTTGTGATGATTAATTAGAATTTTTCCCCAGCATGCTAGCATCTATTTTTACAGAGGGGAGCCGTAAGGAAGATGTTGGAAACTGTGCCATGAGTGGAGTTAGAAAAATGCCATTCTAACAAGTTATTTTAAGCCATATTTTAATTGTTATATATCATGAGTGCTTTGTATTCATTTGCTTAATTACTTGTATCATTTAGATGAGTAATTGTTCTTTTATTGGCTCTTTGTGTTGTTGAGAGAGATTGGAGTTTTTCCTTTGTCTCTGTTTGTTCTTGTTTGTGTCTGTGAGGCATTTATCTTCCACTTGGCTTGGAATCAAATAAGTGAACTTTCAAAACTTTCTTTTGTTGCTGAATTCTTTCTTGGCTAGAAAACTGAATTGGCTGGTGTGCGAGTTACTAGGGCAAATTTCTGTTAAGGAATAAAGACCCATGAATGGAATGGAGAAAGCATTTGATTTTAGATTCCTTTAATTAGTCTTCTAAGCTCCCACATGAAGTCACAGCAGTGTGGATTAATCTATCAAACAGAATTTAGCTCAGCAACGTCAGATTTATTGAGACCAAAGTTAATGTACTTCATAGTGGCATATTTCATGAATCTATAAATGGAGGATGGTTCTTAGCTTTCATTGGTATAGCCTGGTTCTCAGTAGGTCTGTAGTAGTCTAACCAGCTTTGCTGAGAAGGAATGGAAAAGGAAATGGTTGCAATATCTTATAGTCTAATTCTATATGAGATATTACTAGTTTTTTTACTATACCTTTTCATTCTAAAACCGTATATTAAATGCAGGATTGAATTTTCTGTAGCTTTTAACTCAGATCTATTGTTTCTGTTTTTGTTTTTTTTCTTCTTTTCTTTTGCTCAACTAGTCTTAATTCAGATACTGAAGGTTTTATGATCATGTTACTGAGCATGGACAGTTACCTTTTGAAAACATTTCTGGTGAACAAGGTGCTTGTTTGTACCTATGCTCAGTTGCCACACATAACTCCTAAGCATCCAGTCGCTTGAATGGAATTTAGAAACCCAAATCAGATTCTGAATTTTCATGAGCAGAGCATGAAGAAGGTTGTTTGAAGGGGAGGAGGGATGTGACTAAGAGTCAGCTGTCCAGTTGACTTACTGTGCTTTTATAAAACAGGGGGTAGAGGAGGCAGTAAATTAATAATGTAAACTTTTGGTGGTCAGAACATTCACTTAGGAAGTAGGAGAGACAGAGTTTTGTCTGCCTGGTTGCACTGGATCGAGATGTAGCATTTCCTCTAGCTGAGTGGTTTGGGCACTCCCCTAAAATGGGGGAGAGATCTGAAATTCCCCTTTGGCTAAGTAGAGCCTGGAAGCCAGCAGTCTGCTTCATATGTACTGTAATCATAGGTAATTCTATGAAATGTGAATGACCATATCACCTCTGCCTGTGTTTTTCAACGGGAACAGCTATGATTGTGGTGATCTCAGTGCTGACAAAGTGGGAAAAGCCAGTTCTGTGCATCCCTCCTGGATGGAACATTTTGTAAGATGGAGGAGGCAGAGCTGCTTCTCCCAGATGTGTCACATGTAAAATAGCACCAAACCACTCAGGTAGCAGCAGAAATACTTTTTAATTGTAGATCCCTGTGGACTCAAGCACCTAGTAAGTTTGAGGGAGAGCATGGAAGTTGTGGCGCCCTTGCTAGGTCTTTAGGTACTTGGATAGTATGCAAGTGTTTTCTAAAATATTTTTATTTTCTGAATCAGGACCTGAAATAAAACTAAAGAAAGATTTTCACATGATCTAAACGCTCTGATTTTTTTGTTGTTCTATCATTTGAAGCAATCTGTGCTACATCTGCTGCATAGTTAGATAACCTGTAATTGTTAATTGCCTGATATTTTGGAAATGAAATGTATTTTAACCAAATACAAGTCAACAGACATAAATGACCTTAGAAATCAATTCAACAATTCTGTACAAAAGGAATGAGAAGCAATACATCTCCAGATGTTGGTTTTTTGTTTTTTTTTTTTTCATCTTAATTTAGCTCAGTCTTGAGTTACGTCTGAAAAAATGATGGTTATGTATATTTTGTTTCAGGGGGAAGCTGGCTTAGTGGGTGTTCCTGGCATACCTGGTCCTACTGGTTCCAAGGTAAAATAAATAAATAAAATAAAGCAGTCTTTTTTTTTTTTTTTGTATTTTTACTCTCAATATCCTTTTTGCCAGCTCTCCAATATCTGCATAAATTGTATTTGAACTGCATATCCAGTTTCAGACTTGTATAACTTGACAGAGGAACTTTACTATCAGCTGCTCTGTCATGAGAGAACAGACACGAGGTGTGGTGGCACAGACGTGGCTACCAGTGTTACTGTGTATTAAGAGCAGTTGCCTACGTCTCAAAGTTGTGCAGGGTCTTTGCAGCCACAAGATACACAGATTCAAGGATGTGAAATTTGAGTCTCATGATCTCAGCAAAATGAGATGAGGGAGGCACTGCTTCTTGCACTCTTCCATTTTAATCTTTTGCTCCTTTCCAGAGGTGGAATACTGTAGGAAGGCCAGAACTTGCAAAAAGACGCATAGGCATTACAGACTTTACTGGTAATATTTGTTAAAGGTGCCTTACCCTTTTCATGATCAGATTTTGTTTTCTGTTGGTTGGAACTGTGTTTAAACATAAGTATGAAATCTTAATGTCATAGATGTCTGTCTGGCTAATTCCTCTTAGAAAATTGTAGGTGAAATGTTTCTGCTGCTTCCAAAAATTAAGGGACTACATCAAAAAAACATCATTTTGTTCACATTAAAATTTCAAGTGTTCAGCAGCATGACCTTCATACAAAGGACTGATTTGTGCGTCTTTGGGGCAGATATTTCCTGCAATATGGCAGTAAGAGAAGGAACATATTTGCTGAAGTTGAAGTAGCCAGCATTGAGTTTTGCTACATACTTACCATAATCTATCAATTTATACATTCAAAGCCAAGATCTTACTGACTTACATTCTATTTAAAACTCTGGAAATTGTACCAGCAATCCTGTATTGAGTGTGAAGAAGAAATTGGTGATTGTCCATGAAAAACATTGTGTGAAGTGTTTTGCCTAACATAACATGAGAATTCTGCCACTAAAAGGATAATTGAAGTCAGTCATAAAGGTGTTGTTTTGGAACATTAGAATTTTTTGAAGTAATTTACCTGTGGCTAATATAGGCTAATATTTTTAATGTTGTCAAATGGAAATTACCTAAACTTGTTTCCCTACAGTTTCTGTTCACTACCTTTCTTATTTTCTCTAATTGGATTTTTTTTTTTTTTTTTTTAATGTATGGGAAAAACTCTGGAAACCTAGCCAGTATTTGTGAGAAAACAAGGAAATAGTTAATAACCCCATAAATTGGTACAGGCAGACTGGTTGAGCAGAAGTATTCGTGAAAATGACCTGGATGTGTACATGAGGCTGAATATAAGCTAATAGTGTTCTGCTCTAGGGAATAAAGTAAACCACATATTGAACTACATTAGGAGAACATTAGCAGGTCAGGGATGCTTTTTTTCCTTATGTTTGGTACTGGTGATATTGCATCTGGAATGTTGTGTCATGCTTGGGGCCCCTTCCACCCTCACTGTTTTGAGAGATGTGGAGAAACCATAGAGCATCCAGCAGATAGGTAGTAGATGTTCAAGAGCCTAGAAAACATGGCCTGTGAGGAGAGCTTCAGGGCACTAAGTTTGTCAAGTCTGGCAAAGGGGAGCAATCAAGGCTGTCCTGTAGGTCTAAGGAGCCCAGGAGAGCTGGCTGATCTTCAAAGCCAGCTTCCTAAAAGCGCAAGATTTGTCCATTGTAATATGCTGGATACTAAGCAAGTATGGCAGAAGGTCAGCATGGATGAACAGGTTGCTCCTGACAGAGCTCAAACACAAAAAGAAAGTAAACAGTGGAAGCAGGGGTGAGCTACCCTGTAGGAATATAAAAACATTGCCAAAGCATGTGGTGATGGAGTTAGGAAACCAAAAGCTCATCTGGAATTGAAATTTATGAGGGATTTTGAAGGGCAGCAGGAAGGGCTTCTATGAAGTACTTTGGTAGCAAAAGGAAGGCTGAAGAGAATGCTGATCCACTGCTTAATGGAATGGGGGACAGGGAAAAGGCCAAGAGTACTCAATGCCTTTTTTAGCTTGGTTTTCACCAATAAAGTTTGCCCTCAGGCCTCCCAGGTACTTGAATCTCCTAGCAGAGTGTGTGAGGAATGTTTCTTGCCCACTGGAAAGGAAGAGAGTGTTAAGGTGCACTTAAGCTAATTGGACATTTACAAGATGCCAAACAGTATGCATCCAGTGGGTGCTGAGGTGACTGCAAGGCTGCCCTCTGTCATTATCAAGAGATCATGATGACTATGGGAAGTTTCTGATGACTGGAAACAGGCAGATGTTGTATCCATTTTCAAGTAGGATCCAGGGAACTGCAGGCCAGTCAACCTCACCTCTGTCCCTGGAAAAATTATGTAGCAAATCCTGAAAGGCATTTCTAAACACATGAAGGACTAGAAGGTGACTGGGAACAGCCAGAATTGATTCACCAAGGACAAATCATGCCTGACCAATCTGATTGCCTGCTCCGATAAGATGACAGGCAGTGTAGATAAGAAGCAGTGGATGTTGTGTACCTTGACTTCAGCCAGGCTTTTGGCACAGTCTGCAGTCATATCACTGTAGTTAAATCTATGAGATATGGACTTGATAAGTGGACTATAACGTGGGTGGAAGATTGGCTGGATTGTTGGGGTCAGAGGTGAAATAACTGATGCAGTGCAACTGAGCGACTGATGGCTACTAACTGCTGTCATCTGTCGTGGGTTGATAGTGGTGCCAATATTGTTTAATGCCTTTATTAATAACCTGGATGGTGGGACTCTCAGAATGTTTAGTGATATTGCGAGATGTGGGGGAGTAGTCAGTGCACTGGAAGATAGGGGAAGGGTGATATACAGAGGAACCTCAACATGCTGGAGAAACAGGCTAATGAAGAAATGAAGAAGTTCAGCAAAGGCAAACACAAGGCCCTGCATCTGGGAAGGAATAACCCCATGCAACAGTACAGGCTACGTGCCAAATTGCTAGAAAGCAGCTCTACAAAAATCAAGCTGGGAGTCCTGCTGGTTAGCCCTGTGGTGAAAAAGGCCAGCTGCCTCCTGGGCTACCTTAACAAGACTGTGGCCAGCAGGTCAGGGGAAGTGATCATTTTGCACTTGTGAGACTGCATCTGTGTCCAGCTTGAGGCTCCCCAGGAAAGGAGAGAGAGCAGCTGACTGAGGTGACCCCAGTGGAGGCCCACCAAGATGGCCAGGAGAGGAGCTTAAAGCCCGTGATGTAGAGGAGAGGCTGAGGAAGCTGGGCTTGTTCAGCCATAAAATGAAATGATTTGGAAGGTTGGTGGGAGCAGACTTTTACTGCTATCTGCAAGTAATAGGAGGGTGCAGAGAAGCCAGAGCCAGACTTTTCAGAGGTGGACAGTGAAAGGACAAGAGGCAATGGACACAAGCTCCAAGCAGACAAATTTTGACTCTATCTAAGAATAATTTTTATATAATGGATTGGGAATTGAATAAAGACAGGATTTGCACTCCTACAAATGGGAAAGCTAAATAAAGAAAACGCTTTGCTTCTAGAAATTTGTCAAAAGTAAATAGAAGTTAATTATGTTGCATATCCAAAATTGGAGAAGAATGGGAACCAGAATAGAATTTGCATACATTCAGAAATTATTTCATTCATTAACCACTCATTTTTACGTAAGAACATATGGAAGGTTACTTTACTAGATCACATTTTGCATGCTTGGTCTTGGGCATGCTTCTAAAACTGACCCCTAAGCTATTGACTGCATGAGTCACCCCAGCCAAAGAAGCAAATGGGGAAGGGTCACTGCAGGCAACTGCTGAAAAGTCCAAAGCTATTTGATAACCTATAAATCTGCACATCTCCTAAGCTTTGAATTTAATTCCCAGATGTGTAGTACACAATACTGTATCAACTGAACGATTTGGCAAAATGCTCCTAGAAAATTTGCACGTTGTAGCCTGCTCTTTTAGTTGACCTCATTTAAACCTTAGACTTCTATATATGGAAATGAAAATCTCTGCAGGGTGAAAGAATGTTTAGGTACTGCTCATTCTAATTTTTTGAAAGCAATTTAGAAAAATGCCATATGCATTCAAAAATTTTCCAGTCTCCTCATCTTCAAACCTGTAAAAGTTATATGCATTGTACTGAGGCAGTGAGACTGAATTCTTTAGACTGGCAAAGACATGCAAACAATCTCTTTCCAAATGATTTAAGGGAGAAAGAGAATGTGGTTTGTTTTGTTTTTTACTTAAGTAGTTTTTGTAGTACATGTATATAATTTTGGCTGTATTTCTGTTGTATATCTCACAAAACAGACAAGAATACATTAATAAAGATCTGACTAAAATAGGTGTTATTCTTGTTGTGATGTAGCCAGGTTGCAGACCATTTGATAGAGACATTAATAAGACATTAACATAATAAGAATGCTACCATAAGATCTTTTTCTGAGCTAAAAGTTATCAAATTGGAGCAAGAAGAGCATTACAACAGGTCTTTTTATTGGAAGATCATTAAATAAAGAATTCAGTCTGCTGAAATAAGGTGAGCTTGAATTAGTATTTCAAATTGCACCCCTTCTATTATTTTTTTTTAATACTTGGTTAATGGGACACAGTTCTCAAAGTGAAAGGAATGGGTTTTCTTTCAATAAGTTACATCTGTATCTTTTTCTCAATTGGATGGGTTTTTGAGGCCTTTACAGCTGACTAGTCATATTTAAAAATTAACATGAAGGAATTAATAGGAAATGTATTAAACTGTATTCTGCAGAATACCAGCACTGTAATGAGTGGGTATAGCATCAACAGTTCAGAGTTTTTAAAGCTAAGAAGAAACCTTAGGCTGAACAAAGAAATGATTGATGACTGGAAAGCCATGGCGGCTTCTGTAGAGGTTTCGCACATTTTTGAATGAGAGACTGTCATTATCCAAATATTTTTTTGTGTGTGTTTTAATCCCATAATAAAAATGTAATAAAATGTAATAAAACTATTTTAAAGAATGCAATTATTTGACGAATGTTTGTTTGAGATATTTATTTTATTGTTTTGTGTTCCAGGGTGAACGTGGCTTTGTGGGTAGTAAAGGTGAAGAAGGTGAAAAGGTAAATTATTCTGTCCATGTTATTTATTTACTTTTTTGGTTTAATGTTTTGATATATGGCAAACCAAGTGGAGCCTAGTTCTGAACGCATCCCTTGACTCTTTCACAGATAAAACTCTTATTTTTTGCTGTGTCAGTGATTCCTGAAAGGCATAATATGCATAAACAACTCCTTGTTGTTTCCTTTGTTGTTGTGTCCTAATCAGTGTCATCAGCACTTCTTTTAGAACCACATTTTGTTTTGTTGTGTTTGTTTGTTTGTTTGTTTGTTTGTTTTTAAGAAGAGATTTAATAATGAAGTCTAACAGAACCATAACCACTTGACTGCAGTAGGGTCTGCTGCTACCATATTTCTGTGGTATCTAGTAGATGTTTATTTATACGGGATGGAATGCATGATGAAATAGTGTAGGTATTTATAGTACTCAGTTATTGCTTTTATAAATTACAAAGGCACTTCTATAAAAACTTACTGAAATGTGTTGATTATAATTACTAAATGTTTTGCATTCTTTTCTCCTAAGAACATCAATGCACTGCAATTGCAAAATTTTATATTTGGTACAGCATAATAACTGACAGCTAGTTTTAAAAGGTTAATTTTTGTTGATATATTTCTGTGTACCTACACAGTAGTTAACATGAGTTTTGTCTCCTGCACATATCTGACTCCAGCTGAAAGGACTTGATTGCTTGTCCTTGCAGAATGCAGGTGTATTTACCTCTTCCTCAGACTGGCAGTTCCATCTGCTTGCCTGATGGACTGGCATGTTGTCCTAAGGACCTTCTTAGTCTCCTGGCATAAAGCTTCCAAGTGCAAATTCAAGGAGAAACCTTTCCTCGTTTTGCTCCTGTGGGTATCAGAAGTGGAGCCTAAAGCAGTTTGTCCTAATTGCAGATTCTCTGCATTGGCCAGAAATAGTTGAAAAAACTATTAAAATTGGGAATTAAACTGGCCCTTTGGAAGGCTGTCTCAGCTGACAGAATGCTGGCATGGGTTGCTCTAGATGATGCAAGCTAATCTTCAGACAAGTAACAGGTCATCAAAGGCAAGTCTCTGTTGAGGGACATGTGGAAGAGGCTGTTCTTAACTTAGCTTGCCTAATAAGAATTAAACTAACAGTAATGATAGTTTACAGTTGAGCTTCAGCTCCTTAACCAAGTTACTACATGGTTACTGCTTTTTTAATAGTGTTTTGGCTGATTTGAATTAGGCAAACTGATTTAAGAATGTATCTTTTCTTGGACCATAGGGAGTTTCTCTGTGCTTCAGCTCACTGTCTGAAAAAGATGCAGAAGAGCATTTCTGATGAATGTGTCATATGTTCATATGTTTATGTGTTCATATGTTTATATGTTCTTCAAGATGAAGAATGAAAGATACCAAGATTCTGGCAATATTCAGGCTAAAGAAAATGGCGAGCGGGTGGCAGCTTTTGAATTTAAGAAAGAGCAATATATTTGTGCGTTAGGCTGCTTTGGAAGGGTTATATTCACTCACCCACCATACCTCTTCAGAAGTGTCAGCCAGCTTTCCAATGTTCATATTTTAAAGAAAACGTGTTATGGATTAATTTAAGCAGATTTAAAGTTGCAGACGTTTTTTTTAGGAGGAAGTATTCCAGTAACCAGGAAGGAAGAAATATCAGAAGTAAAAGCCAGCATCCATAGCAACCAAAATTTATCACATAAAGACTCAGTCTCTAAAAAAAGCACTTGTTAAGCTTGAGTGTTTCTAGCTTCACAGACAGATCTTATTTCCTTTGTAGCATCATTATTCATCGGTTTTGAAGGGCTTGTTGATTTTTTTTTCATAATTGCTCTGCAGCTGTGCCATGCCTTCCTCGAGTTATATGAATAAATTGTGTTTGGACATAGGCACGTGGCTCCAGCTGTTGCTGCCACTCTCTTTGCTTGATTTCCCTTATGTTAATGCAGAGATAAAATGACCAAATGACTGGCAGTAACATTTTTCTTATGTGGAAGCTGAGTCAGCACATTTTAGACTTCTTTCCTGTTTGTTTTTTAACTTCAGAAGTTAATTAAAAGATTCCATTTAAACGTATATCCAGTTTAACTGTTAACAATATATTCAGATGTCTTTCAAATAAAAAGAAGTGTACAAGTAGAAGAATCCTTATTTACCAGTCATCGCTCAAAAATAATTTTTTGAGCTACATATCATGATTTGTGAGGAAAGAGTGACTTTTAAGATTCGTAGCTCTCAGCCTGGGCTTTAACAGTTACTCAAATTGGCCGTAATTCAAATAATTTTGAAGAACAACAATGCTGTTTCCAGTTACTAAACTCTGGTATTAAAAATGTATCGGTACCTTTGTATTGTAACATACTGCCCAAAATACAATTGCTGCACTAATTTATGTGTAATAAACATGATTGAAAAGACTGGAACTTAAAATTCGCTGTTTACTAATACAAAATCCTCTGCCAGATCTTGCATCTCAAGGAACAGGAGTGCTCGAGTACTCTGTTTTGCATAACACCTAGAGTGGGTTACAGCTGCCTAAACATTAGGATTTGCCATTTCAGACTCTCTGCAGTCTCCGAGTGCCACACACAGCTGGCAGAGACAGCACAGAACTGCTGGGAGAACACCACTTCCAGGAGGGGCAGCTGCCAGCATAAATTCAGAAACCAAAAATAGTACAAGATGCCTTTTGGAGGCAACTGACTCCCACTTCTAGTGAGTTGCAACAAATAAGGTATCAAACAAATAACAAATCAGGCAGACATATGCAACTGAGGTGAAAGTGATTGATCACACGTAAATGAAGGATACAGGAGGCATCTTTAATTTAGGCTATTAAGGGAGATTCTGTAGGCTTAAAGGCTTAATCTTTCTTAATTCCTCAGGCTTAAATCTCTCTCTTCAGGTTAAAGGTTTCTTTGCCACATGTGGGTCTCCTTGAGGAATCCAGAAGTCTTTTTCTGCCTTCCTCTCTTTTTTTTTTTTTTCTCCTCTTAGATTGAACTTCGTTCTTTCTTACAGAAGCTGATAGTAGTAAGGGAAGCTGCAGAACTGCATGTGCAGGTGTTAAGCTGCAAGTTTTCCCTCCATGGGAAATATACTCTCAGTGTATATTCGTTTTAATCCTCCTTCGTATTCTGTTTTCTTTGCGCTAGGTAGATAATGTTATTGTCTTATATGATAGTGTTACAGCTCACAACAAAAACATTGGTCTACCCTTTTATAGCATGACTGAAAAAGTATACGCTGTTCTAATTGTTTTGCTGCCAAGACGGAAGACTATATTGAGTCCTTATTCTAATACTGTTCAGAACTGTAATTTTATGGCATGGACTGGTAATAGCTGGAAAACAGCTTTAAAATCCAGAATGTTTTTGCAAATCAAAGATTTGGCTAAAAAATAGGATCCAACAAAAAAGGAACAAGTGCAAGGAACTACCTGTTAGGGGAGAATAAATATGATTTGAGAAAAAAAAAAATCAAGTAGTATCTACTCAAAAATTAAAATCTGAAGATTATTTGGATCTGAAGCTGAACACAGGTGAATGAAGTCGGGCAGTTGCCAATGAAAGAAACTAAGATGTTCTAAAGAGGAATACTGTCTGCAACACCAGTGAAGTAGTCCCATGCCATCTGTTATTGGTAAGGCTTCAATTTAAAAGTCGTTGAAAGGAGATCACTAGGAATGACTTGTGTATGTAACACATAGCCTTTGAGGAAGGACAGCATGAATGAAGACTACTTAGTACAGAGTCAGCTGAAAAGAAATATATAAACAGTCTTCAAATACATAAGACTGCTGCAAAGAGGAAGGGAATGGTATATTTCCTGTGTCTGTAGCGGATAACGTGCAAAGTAACAGGCTGAAAGTGTAGCAAGGATGATAGTAGGTAGCCATTAGGAAAGGCTTTTTAATTTTAACACTGTTGTTTGTTAGGGAAGTAATTTCCTCTTCCAGTGTTCTGCACTTCTTATGCTGGTTACAGAAAAGGGAATGATCTATAGAAAGGCTTGATTCGTGAAAACACAGGAGATCAGATTATCTCAAATGACTTTTCCATTTTCTGTTAATAGCATCAAAATTATGCAAGTTATCGCTTACACTGATTTCTAATTGGATAAGCACAGAGAACAGCTAGACGGTTTCTTTTTCAGTGCATATCCTTGTTTGGTTTTAATGCCTAGTCAGTACTTTTCTAACAGGTTACCCAGAGGGGTTGCGCAGCCTCTGTCCGTGGAGGTTTTGAAGACCAGCCCACAGCAACCTGGTCTGATCTCACAGCTGACCCTGCTCTGAGCAGGAGGTTGGACTAGAGACCTCCTGCGGTCACTTTCAGCCTCAGTTATCTGATGATTTTGTGAGAATCCACATGAGCATGATATTTTTCTGAATCAGCAGATGTGTTCACAATATACATCCGTGTAAAAAAGGAGAATGATAAAAAGTGGTATTTTTAAAAAAATTTTGGCAGGGTGGGGTGTGAATGTACGTTTAATTTAGAGTATGAACTAGGGAACAAAAGTTGCCAAATAACTTAGTGGTGATTTTTATGTACATGCTTTGCAGTTTCAGATAAGAACTGTATTAAGTACTGTTCGCTAGAATAGGTTATAAGCACTTTTTTTTTTTTTTTTAAAGCTGTGCATGTAAATTCTCACACACTACTTGTTTTGGGATATCACATCTTGGGGAGACCGCTTCCCTTGCTCAAATACCTGATCACCTGTCAGCTGATGCTCCCTTCCTCGTAGAAGCTGCCACGGAATGCCTCTTTGGGTAGCACTGTACATGGTTGCTTGGATGATGGGAGTGTATGTGCTCTCTGGGATGTTTGTATCTGAGGTTTGCTGAAACCCTATGACACAGTTTATTTTGTAATAATAATAGTTACAAATTAAATTTATCCACATAAATGAAATCTAGAGGTCTCTTCAAAAATTAAGTACAAAAAAAAAAAAAACAAAAACAAAGTAGAAGTAGAATCTTAAAAATTATTGATTAGTGCTAAAATTGCCATGCATCTGTCAGGTTGTATGGTCACAGTTCATTTACCTGACCTGCGGCAATTCCAGTAGCTGAAATTCTGTCCCTGTGTCTTCTAAATACAGTTTTACCTACAAGGTAAATCCTCTGGGCAGTGCTATATATATAAAATTGTAAAAAGGGAATGAAATACAGAACAGGCTAATACAAAGAATTACATGCAGAGAGTATCTGTATAATGCCCTGACAAGAACCTGAGCCTTATAAAATTTCATTGCAGTGAAGTTGCATGTGTTCCCACATCAACTATCTCACAAGCCTCCAAGTTGAAACAAAAAGCACAGAATCCCCAGAATCACAGTTTTTAAAGCCAGGGGAAACCCTATTAACAAAAGGGGCTACAAAATGGGGCTCTGCTTTAACAACAAAGGTAAAAGCACCAGGTTTTCTTTAAATGTATGTTTAAAGCTATGTCGTGAAATTTGTTGCATCATTTAATGACTGTCAGCTTACTCTAACTGGAGAAAGCCAAAATCCAACAAACAAAAGCAAAAGGCAGAGTCTTAGCTGAAACACAAGTCGGGTTTGAGTTGTTTAAATACAGTCACTGGGGAAGATGATAAGTTATTTAGTTGCACATTGGCAGTAACAATTTAAAAGAAAAAAAAAGCAGAAATCTCAATACCTAATTATAAATGTTTTGTTTTTCTCTCAGGAAGCGCTTGCCTCTCCAACAGTCATCTTCTATACTGTAGTTTGCAGCTTCTTAACTTGCTGAGGCAAGATGCTTAAGTGCTTCAGTTCAGATGAGTGGGCACGTACAATGTTTTGAGCTTGACGAGTGCTGCAAGCTTAAACAAGAAATGGACTCTGCATTAGGTCTGAGATCTTGAAAACTGTAGAGGTTGAAATCTTGTTGATGTGGTAATACTGAGGCCAGTGGAGTTGTCCTTGGTGACATTATCTCAAAATCCTGTCCCCACTTTGAGCATGAGTAGCACATATTAGCAGCTGGGGTTGGATTATTATTATTATTATTTATTTTGGTACCTGAAGTATGTGTATTGCATGAGAGTTGGAGATAGCCCCAAGGCTATTAATCAGTCAGATAAATAACTTCTAAGATACTTTTTTTTTCTTTGTTAAATCATAATTTATCCTTTTTAACCTCCTGATCTTGATTCCTTTGGTCACTCTAGCTAGTACTCTTTACCGAGGTCCCCCATTTTTTCATCTTCTTGTCTACCTTCTTGGTTAGAATATATATTTACTGTAGTATATTCTTCACAGGTACTGTTCTTTCTGTAATTGAACTAGAACACTGGTATTTCAGTTTTCAGAGACGTGTGGGACCTGAACACCACATAAATTTCAAGATAATTTGGCAGCCTGTGTGGAACAGGTCTATGTTTTATTTGGAAAAGTGGTGATTGAAAAGCCAGTACATTTTACATGTTATTTATAGCCAAGCAAGCATGACAGGATTGTTGCTAAGAGATAATACTAATTAGTCAGAGCTAGGAAACCTAAATTCCTCGTTTCACTTAGCTTCTTCAAAATACTAGTATAAAATCCCTGTTTCTGTTTTAACTCAGAGAGGCAAGTAACGTATACTATATTGACTAAATTGGAGTACTAGTTGGTTGCTTAGGAGACTCAGAAGTTGAGTGAAAGAGTAGGAGGATGGCTGCGCTCTGGTGATGGACTCTTCAATTGAAGTTTTCCATGACTGGTTGTTTTTCCTTATAAAGCATATTCCCCTCCCATCTTACACTCTAAATAGAGGGACCCTAAAACTGGATGTCATTGGAGTTGAACTATGTGTCAGTTTATGTGCTTCAGTATTCACTTGTGAACACTTGGTCTGTGGTAAAGTGTTTATTTTACTGCAACTCTTTGATTGATATTTCTCGGTAAAATGATATAAATAAAAAAGTTACATGTATTTGACTAAGAAAAACTTTGGGAGTGAAGCCATAGTGATAGTCATACATTATTTCCATAGTTTTATCCTTTTATCTTTACATTTTGTATGTTTTGATTCTGCTTTTGCCTGTGTATACATGTGAGAAGAGAGAGATAATCTGGGGCTTGTCCAGTTTAAACGTAGAAAAAATTGTCATCTGCTTCATTTTCTTCTAAACGCAGGATGTTCTTTGTATATATTTACTATTTTGTGAAGTACAATTTGAATTATCCCAGGAAATAGGGCTTCCTCTATTTCCTTTGGAAGAAAATTCCTAATAGATCTTAGTGTCAGGAAGATTTCCTGGAGGTTAACATTTTCTACTTCATCTTATCACACCTAATAAAATACTCCTCTATCTTTCATCCATTCAGAACATGCATGGCTATAAACTTCCAGCGTGTCCCCGTGTGTAGTCTTTTTTCCCCCCCAATTCAGTAAGCTTTTCTTAAATAAGCATAAGTAAATGCAGAAGGAGGCCAATTCCCTTTCTAAGGTGCTAGCGCAAGTTAGTCATTATTTACTTTTGCTTGCTAATATTTTGATGTTGGTACCATAGATCTCAGTGATGAAACCACTCCACATAAGACAGTTCAAGCACTGGGGAAGCTTGCAATCTGCTTGAAAAATAGAAGTTATTGCTCATGGGATAGAAGATAGTAATGGATCTGGAGGGTCTATAATTAAAAATAATAAAAAATGACAATTTAAGAGAAGCAGTTATTATTCATACAGTGCTGCTATTTGTCAGCTATACATTCTGCTCAAAATACTTCAGTATTTATATATATTATTTAGTATAGAATATACTAAATTCAGTAAGCTGCAAATTTTGATGTAACCATGGCCACTGCATATACAGATCTGTTATTCTGTATGTTTTTGGGAGGAATGGAAGAAAGTGCATTTTGCATTATTGACTAAGAGTCCAATTCCCTAGTTTTGTTTGGATGGTGATGGAGTCAGTGCCACTGTGCTGAAAATGTGGCTCCTTGCCTTTGTTAACCACCAAAACATTTTATTTGAAATCAAAGAAAAAAAATTGTGGGGGGATAATTTTCTGAAGTCTTTTAAATCCTATTTCAAGCAGTCAAGACTGGGTTCTTTAGCGGTTGGATGTAAATCTGACCTGAGTTTTTTCATACTTGTCTCTTAATGCTATAAAGGGAAGTGTTAGAGTTTTCTTTCTCTTATTGTGTAACTATCTAGTTATGTATTCACACCTTTTAAGCTGGGGGTGGGGTCTTTTCTTTGGTTGTATGTATTTTTTTATTATGACATTGTAAGTAGCATTTTAGAAATTTTTTTCATAAAATCCTATGAGGTTAAATGTTGTTTACAAGACAGCCATCTCAGTTAAAGGGCATGAAAGTGTTTTTATTTGAGAGATTTGTTTTTACTACAAAGCATATTATATACAATCACAGAGAAACGTGTACACATCTATTTTAGGGGAAAAGGAAAAGCATATTTTTAATTCTACAAGAAGTTCCTACCTGCAGTAAAAGCAGTCTTACATTGTCAGGGTTTTTCCCGTAGTTCTGTGGCATTTGGCTTGATGTGTCTATCTTCATACTGTTTAACTCTCTTGCCCTTTGAAACAGGCTTCATCAAAACTGCTTATTGGGAGTAGTCCAGCTAGCGCTAACTTTCGAACTGTGCCTGGGAATTGTATGGGGAAGTGCTAATTAGCCTCACTGAAATGTCTACAAGAGACCTTCACAGCTAGGGTCTATCAATTTATTGATATAGATGACCAAGTTCCAGGTCCCGAGCTATATCACTGTTTAATTTACTTACAAATACCCATTTGGTCAGATTAAAGGTTCATCTAGCTCAGCATCCTGCTTCTAATGATAGCCAAAAGTGGTGCCTAGGGAAAAGCATAAGGACAAAGTAAGCAAGTACAGTGCTTCTCTCCATGTACTCTTTCAGCCTCCAATTATTTGTGACTGCAATCTCAGCCAGATGTGGTTTCAGTGAATTTAGTAGCCTTCAACGGACTTGTCTTCCATTAGTGTGTGCAGTTTCCCCTCAAATTCATGTAAACTTTAAGCATCTGCAATATCCTGTGGTGAGGAATTACGGCGTTTATCTTCATGTTTGAAGAACCACTTCCTTTTGTTTATTTGGAAACTGCTTCCTGTTAATTTAATTTGATGTCCCCTACTTCTTCTGTTAGAAGATTCCTGTTCTCCTTTTCCATATCAATCAGGAATCTATAAGCATCTATCATGCATTCCTGAGCTGTCTCTTCCAAATTGAAGAATACCAATTTACTCTCTTTCTATGACAACCGATCTGTATTTGATCTTCTTAATAGCTGTGTCTGGATGTGTTTTAGTTCTGTTGCAAGGTTTTAAGATGTTAGAGACAAGAACATCAGCGTATGTAATATCACAGTGAAATTCGTGGTTTCATTCTCTGTGCCTTCCTAATATTTCCTGAGATTTAACTTCCTTTAGTACACAAGTTCATATGAGATTTTGGTTTTGGATAGCTCTCATAAATAGTGAGGTCACCTCAAAGTGCAAGTATAAAAAGTCACATATCTGTACAGAAACTGGTAATCTTCAGCCCTCTGCTATGCACTTTCTTCTGTTTTATTCTCACAGTATACTGCAGTAGATGAGGGTTGTTGGTCCCCCATTCATCCTTTTACTCTTGGTAGAAGAGTAGACGAGAGACTTGAGAACATACACACTAATTCATCGTTAGTTAACAGATTTTTACTTCTTGTAACACACCCAACCTCTGAGCTCAAATATATCTCTGCGCATTTAAAAACCTGGAATATGCAAGTAGAAGTGTAATGGAAATTAAAACATCTTTTTATTAGGCATAGTCATGATTTCATTATTTGTAAAATTAAAATATTTATCCTGAAAAGGATTCATAGTGCCTTTGTAACTTTCCTATGAAGCAAAGTGTTGTTCACATGCATATATGTATAATGGAAGATTTCCACATCCTAACACATCTGATTAAGAATCTTGTTGGTTTAAGAGTATTCTGACTATAAAGTCGCGTACCTTCTTTTGTTATGAACCTTTTTTTCACTGCTATATCTTTGCCAAATGTTAACAGTTACACGTGAGGTACTGTGTACTAGCCCTCTGCCTCAAAATGGCTCTCTTTATGAGGTTTGAGTGTAAACAATTCGGACCTTGCTGAGAACAAGATTAGTGGAGGAGAGAAGTGACTTTGCCAACATCTAAATGCGGGTGTGAACTCTTAAGCTTTCTGCCTTGGATTAGAATATAATATTTGTCAGGTGCATTTTTTGGCATTAGAAAGGTATCTTTTTCGGTCTGACTTCTCTCCACCAACGTTTGGTGTAATCTTAAGTTCCAAAAATGGCCATTTGCACATATTTAGTACAACTTCAGTCCTCAAAGCTCTCCAAATTCCCATTGCTCTCACAACGTAGTGAGTCTCTGGCATGGTAGGCCCAGATGTAGAGCTCTGGGCAAGAAAGCACATGCAGTGCTCTGCAGAAACATTCAGGCCTGCTCTGAGCAAGCTAGCTGAGGTTTCAGAAGCATTGTAGCTTCCTTACTGGGCACTCTATTGAGAGGTAGGGTTTAATTACGACAGTAGAGTGCCTGGTCACTTGGGTGTACTCCTTCCAGTAGCAGTTACATCTGTGCTGCCTTGGAGATCTCTGTGAAGACATATCCAGAGATGGATGGCTGGGTACCATTACAGCTATGGATGCCTAGAAAAGATGTACTAGTTTGGAAATAGCTAAGGCTGTAAACCTTTTCAACAGTAATTTAGATAAATGGTAATTAATTTAAAATTAATGTAACGATTTTACCTATATGGAGTGCTGCACATTTAGCATCTGGGAAAGTGTTCTGGAGGAGCAAAGAAATATCCACCAACAGTAGTAGAGAGCACAGCATCATCTTCTCTCTGTGTAGACATGTTGAGGTCCTAGTTTCTATTTAAGAACTTAGGGTAGTGTAGCACCAGTGAGGTGAATGCTAGGGTCAGGGCACCTGCATACAGAAGAGAGAGTAGAGATGGGCATGGACCTTGAGTGGGGTACTTGGGGAAAACAGGAAGAATGGACAGTGTATGTGAATGCATTTCTGAGAGAGCTGGAAGAGACAGAGAATAATTCATGAGGAATAATTCAGGGGGTACATCAGTGTTAAAGTAGGACTGCTTTAATGGAAGAGCACCCTACCTCTTCCATTTGACTGCTCTGCCTTCCAGAAGGTACATGCCTAGATATAGTCTGTAAGAAGTAAATCTTACTCCATTTCAGAGTCAAAAGTAGAATACAGAATTTATGGTCTCCCTGCTTTTCATCAGCTTGGCTAGTGAACTGTTTGTGTTCAGTGATGGATGGAATGTGTCTTGTGCTCAGCCTGTGCTTTTGATTCTACAGAAAAGAGGAGTCATCTACTGCAGCTCGTTAGTCTTTTAGTTCAGTTGATAAAGCTCATTGCTGTGAATTAAAATATCCTCTCTTCTGGCTCCACAGATCATCTTTGGTGAAAGGCCTTATAGTTCATTATGACAGAAGTATTTTTGCTTGTAATTTATTAAGCTTAACAGTCTGAATTAAAAAAAAAAAAAAAAAAAGATATAGCTAAGGCCAAAGATAAGAAATGCCAGAATATAATTTTTTTTTTTTTAAAAAAAAAAACTAAATGTGGCCTCAGTTAGATTAAAAAGAGGCCTGGAAAGGTTCCATCATGTGAGTGTTCCCCCAAGATAGTCTCAGAGAAATAGGTTTGATTGAAGTTCAACATTCAGTCATTTTGTTCAACATCTTTTCATATCACTGCTTCTGAATTTATTTTTTTGGTCTGCTTGCTATTACTTTCTTTGTTCTTGATTACCTGTGCTTTCTCTCTTCCCTTTTTCTGGCTCATAACTTATCTTCCCTGTTGTGCAGACACCCACGCATACACATATTTGTTCATTCTTTTTCCTCATTTTACTTTTCTAAAAGCTGTGTACACTTCACTAATACCTTTGCATACTTGGAGGAAAGGGTTGTTTTTAACTGGAAGTGTCATGAGAAGCTTTGTAGGAACAGTGTACCATAACTTAGTACTTCGGTTCCTTGCAGGTCTCATGGGTTGTGGGTAGCTTCAGGTAATATCATTGGTCTGATCAGTTAGCCAGGATGGAAAATTAAAGTAGTTTTGTATTTTCAGTATTCTCTGACAGCATAATCTAGGTGGGATATTTCTTCTGGATCTCAAATCTGGTGATTGGTTTAACTTTGAGCAAGTGTATTTTCTTGATTTCTAATTGCACATGCACATTTACACTACCATGATTGTATATTTACATTTGTATTTATATGTTTATTAGGATAAGTCAGTTATCCTAAGTTATCCTCTTCTAGGAAATACAACGTAATACAATCATGAAAATATTCAGTACCATACTAATAGATTTCTAAATTGCATCATTTCTGACTTAATTCTTTTGATTTAATACTGTGCTGTGCAGTTATTAAAGGAAATGCCTTCTTTACCAAGAACTTTAAGACAGAAAGGAGGCTTGGGAAGAAGAAGGCATTACAGCAATAGAGAGTAAGCACAACTGAATCCTTGTTGGCAGCTGCAGTGTATTACTTTAACATAGTGGACTGAATAACACCACTGACAGGCGAGCCTCCTTTCTCTCAAACTGGAGGCAGTTCTTGGGAATTGCTGAGCAAAGATACGCTGCAAGAATGAGCTGGCAGGGCTCCGCAGAAGGAGGCCATCAGTTTACTGCAGCTGCTACTATCAGTGAGATGATGATGTATGCACTGTTGCAGAGGATTATCCTTGGTGAAAAAGGAGAGTACCAACAGGTATCTAATGAGAAGAGGCAATAGGATAATCCAGTAAAATACAGTATTGATGCAATATTAGTAATCATCATATTTAAAAACATTATTTAGCATAAATCACATATATGCTTGTGTGGCTTTGTAATTTTTTTAAGTTTAGCCTCATATTGTGAGAGCTTTTTTTTTTTTTTAAAAAAAAAGTGATATTTCTACAATAAGCATGAATGCTAAGAAGAAAATTTGCAGATGAAATACCTGTGTTTAAGTCAATGGGCTCCCTAAGACTAAATCAGACTTGTGATTTTGGGTGAGTGGGTATCTGATTAGAGTGTTTTTTACAGTTAGGATACAGATCAGAATTCATGAACAGAGAGCAATGAAAGATGAAACAAAAATGGCTTATTACACTGGTCACTGTAGAACAGGAGATGACAGAACTTTGTTCATGAATATACCAAAAATAAAAGTCAATGTGAGTGGGGGAATCTTTCCACAACCTGCAAGGACAGATGTGGGTGTGACTGTTGAAAAGTCAGCATGTTTGATTGTATTTAAATCTCCAAAGCATTTATTTCTCCCTTCAGCAATAGATGATATTTGTTAAGGTAATACTGTCAATGAGAAGAACAGTCTTCTTCCTTTGTCTCCTCCTTTCCAGCTGCTTGATCCTATCCCCTATGTCCCTGTGCAGTGCTATTGCAACAGTTTGTGTGACATCTAGTAAAGCAAGTAAGTCAGGGAACTGTTTCAGCCCCCCAGAAACCTCTGTTTACTGGTTTATATCTCATCAGATTCTGTTTCTTCAGACTGCTGTCTGGCTTTTCTTCAGCAACCAAAGTATTTCAGAAAAATAGACAAATTTTCATGACCAGAAGGTAGTACAGTACTATAGATGACTTTGGGGGCTGAATCAAGATCAGTGTGATTCTTTCTGGATGAAGCTAAACTGAAAGATGTACTCCAGGAGCAAGCCTAAGGTGCTGCAATTGCTAATGCCTGTTGAGTTCATGAAAACAGACTAAAGCTACTCCAAAGTAGGTTTGGAATAGCTCCTACAAAACATATACGGTGTGAAAATCTAGTTCTCTGCATCAGTTGCTTCATATATCCTCTTCTGTCATGCCGTGCTGTTTGCTGATGTAGACATAACCAGAAAATACTTATTTTGACGAAGACCTGACCTAGCGGGCATGCAAGGCCAAGCAACAGGTTGCTCAGAGAAGCTGTGGATGCCCCATCCCTGGAAGTGTTCAAGGCCAGGCTGGATGGGGCTTTGAGCAACCTGGTCTAGTGGGTGACATCCCTGCCCATGGCAGGGGGTTGGAATTAGATGGTCTTTAAGGTCCCTTCCAACCCAAAACATTCAGTGACTCTATGATATTAAGGCTGTTACTGGTGATACGCACAAGAGTTAAAGAATGGTAAATTGTACGGAAGTATGTGCCTAATTTCGTTAATTCCATCAGCAGCTTTATGCCTCTACTTTGTACAGTACAGTCATTAACCATCTTTGCGTGTCCTTAATGTTTAATTAAGAAACTGAAGAAGCTAGCTTAGAAGAACAGCTAATTTACTGCAAAGTTCAGAGATTCTGTGACAGTAAGCGGAGACTCAGTTGTCTTAGATGTCTCTGGGGGGGTGGTGTTGATCTTCCTGGTATGGTGCGGCCAGTATATATTGTGTAGAAACAGATACAGAAGGAATTTGACCTGTGCCCTTATATGAGTTCTATGTACTTATAGAAGGCTAGTGTTAACTTAAACTTGCTTCTGTTGTCAATAACCATCTGGCAGATACAGATCAAATTTCCCAGGATGCTCTTTCTAAAGATGCCTCCCCCCCCTGCAATAGGCTACAGAACATTCTCTGGCATATTTAGTCGAGACACTTCACTGCAATGTAGCCCAGCTAGAACAGAAAGATGGCAATTGTTTTCATGAACAGTATCCTATGGGCTGTAATTACTATGTTTTGTGCAAAAGACAGCCATTCCTTACTTTTCTAGCTGTGTTCTGAATTGCCCTTAGTAAAGTATGAGCAAGGTACGCATATTTTGAACACAGATCAAGCCTCCTTCTCAGATAAATACCCATCAGAAAACTGAACACATCACATGTTTAGATTTTACCAGGGTCCATGAGAACTTTATTGAGCCTCCAAGGAGCTCCTGGTCTAAAGTTTGTATTTCTATGACCTTAGTAAACTACTTACTGTAGCCTAAGAAAACGGAGGTTAATGATACTGCTGTCTGTATGGGCCTGATGAACACAGTTCACAAATAGTCACAGCTACAGAAAATGCCATTATTTCTGTTGTCATGTGGCAGAAATAGAGCTGAAGATGCAGCCTTTCCAGAATAGACATAGCAGTCCATCAACTTGTGCAAACACTTGACATTGCTGTAACCATCTGCAGAACATCTTTCAGAGTCTAAATAACAATAGCAGTAGCCTGCCAAAACCATGAAAGTATGGGTGTCTAAAAAATACTGTGTGAAAGCAATACTATTTGTCAACTACTGACAAGAACAGATTGGTTTAGGTTCCTTAGGAGACAAGCCTTGAAAAGAAACTAGTTTATTCCTCCTACGGAAAAATCTTCATTCAACACTAGCACTAAGCCAGTATAAACAGAAACCTCCCCACTAAAAGGCAGATAGAGCTTTAAACAATTGCAGTTGAAAGTCAAATCCATTTGTAGTATTTACTTAAGAAGGGAAAAAACAGAGTGCTAATTAAATCAGGCAGCTTTTTCTTTTTAGTTTTTAATCTATTGATAGATACACAAGACGCTAAAATTCAAAAACACTGTATAATTTGGTGCTGGCAACTCAGAGCCAAATTCAACTATTAGTTTTGTTTGAGAGTGCTACAAGAGCAAAATTCTGTAGAAGTGCAAATATTTGTTGAAGTCCAAAAGAGGTGTTATGATTCCATGGTGCTAGGCACAGTACAAAAGCAGAGCAAACCATTTATCTCATCTCAAAGATATAATTAAAATATATGATTTAAGACAGAAGATGGGTTCCTACAGAACAACCAAACTTAACTGATGAACAAAAAAGTAAATAATATAAAAGATGATGTTTCACGTGTTGCTGTATTTTTATGAATAAAAGTTTAACCTTGGGTTAGAAATTTTTCATTCAGGTCTGAGAATATGTGATCAAATAATTTTACCAAAAAGGGTAAAGGTTGGGGTGTTGGTTTGTGGGTTTTTTTTTTTTTTTTTTTTTTTTTTTTCTAATTAACACTGAAAATTTTCTCATTGATGTTGAGAGGTTTAAAGGAAAAAAAGTGAAATGGTGATGGCAGGATGAGCAATGGTAGCACGCAGCGTAAATTTTCCAACTACAATGTCTAAATTTCATGTGGCAAAAAGCAAAGCCAGTGTGAACATCTTGAGCCTCAGCAGAGTTAGTTTGGGTCATTTATTATTGAAAACAAAGCTGCATGTTAGATTGTGGTTAGTCTTGTATAAATTGCAGCAAGCAGGATTTATCTAAAATCTCAGTAATTTTTCTTCTTATGCTGGTTAACATCTATCATCCAAACTGAACGTCCACAATTGAAGTTGTGTCATTATGTTTCTTTTACTCTGACAAGTCTTTTAGGTGAAAATGTATGCCATGTACTGTTCTACATAGGCTATTTTTTCTGCTTATCACAATATTATTTAATGTCTTTCAGTGTTTCATTAATAATATCAACTAATAGCTCTGGTCCTCGTCAACGAACTTTAGGAAGTCTTTTAGATTTCCACCAGATGGTGTTATGCTGAAAGACTGAGGTGAGATTCAGAGATCCGTGAGGAACGCACTAAGAGATCAAAAGATTGTTCAGCTGTGTTCTCAGTAAGGTGTCATTTTTAGGCATGCTGTAGTATTTTCTAGACGTGAATAAATAGAATTGGAGTTTTCTGAAGGTTTAGTTCTCAAGTATGTCATAATTCTGTAGCATGTTCTGTGTTTACTCCTGCCTCATAACTGTTTTTTCAAACTTTCTATCATTCTGGATTGGCGAAGAGCAGGTACCTGAAAGTTGGCAGTGTTCAATGAAAAACACGATGCCCTGAACTGGACACTGTCCTTCACTGTTTTAATCAGTGACAAGTAAACTAGAATAATTGTATAGATTTTTTTCGATTTGCACTTGCCTCATCCCAGAATGGAGCTTGGCCTTTGTAAAATAGATTTGTGTTACAGACTCACGCTCACTGTATGATCTGTGATAATCCCCATATCCTTTTCTGCAACAGTGCTACACACATTATTACTTGTTATTTTTGCATTTGATTTCTCCAACTGAAGAGCACTACACTGTAGTATTTGTTGAACTAGTTTTTTTTTTAATGGCTGTTCTTATTGATTGAGATCACTTTGTATTTTATGGTTTTTCTACAAAGAATAAAAATAGATGACTGCCTCATTCCTGTTGACAGGGAGAGACAGTTCAGCAGTGCAGTTTTGGATCCATGGACTGGCTTGGCTTCAGATCATTCTGTGCCTAAGATTTTGGACTCAACTGAGGTGGTAGTTTGCCTTTATATAGCTTCTCTGGGAGCTTGCTTAGAAATGTAATGCATGACACCAAGCAGTAGTTAGCCAGTATGTACTTCTTCAGCATTGCTCAGTCTACGTAAGTGAAGCAGGAAGGAAGGGTCTTTCTCCTGACACATTAACCGGCTTGGTCAGGCACGACACCTGTTGTTTGTGGCTCTTTCACTAGACAGTGATGGCACAGTTTTGAATCATGGTTTCTTGATAAGTATATCTGCTCAGCTCTCTGAACTGCTCATGCCTGTGAAGCATTGTGACTATGTGCTTTCATGCTGTGTCTGAGTATCCTAAATAGATGGGTTTGGGAAGACACGGGATTCACAGTGACATCCTTCCAGTTCATATATAATCACTGTTGATTTTAGTTTACAAGAAAGTGTATTTCTGTAATGTTTTACACTCTTTCTGACCCTGCTTAGGTAACAGTCTTCCATGGGTTAGAGCCTGTTTGGAAATAAGCTGCCTGTGTGACTCTTCTGTTTCCTTGCATAGTTCCTCCCAGTCTGAACTGAGATAGGATCGTTGGTCTGCCTTAATTACTACTCCTTTTAAATGGTACTGTGTTTCAGCAGTCATGAGGTGCTTCTCCTTGAGTACTGCTGCTTTCCTGTAGTATGTTGCCCCATCTTCTGTAGAAAGGTTACAGGTCAGTCAATAAGAATGTTATTGGGATGGAGCCCTTCATAACCCCAGCTTTCCAGAAATCTATCAGTGAAAAGAGAAGGACCCGTATGGCATTTCTTTTTTGAGCTGAAGATTCTGACTTGTTAAATTCATAACTTATTTGGGAAAAATCAAGAAGTATTACTATTAGCTAGGTTCAATTTATAGGGAACTATGGAGAAATGGTAGCGAGCATAAAAAATTCACATAGAGCATTCTGCTGAGGCAGATCTGTAGCAAAAGCCAGAAGATTTTTTTTTTAAAAGAAACATATCTTTATCTTAAAACTTTATCTCAAAGGTCATGTAGGGTAAAATCACAGAGTTTCAGAGGTTAAGAATTACAAGGTATT
The DNA here is from genome assembly GCA_013399115.1 of Anseranas semipalmata. Taxonomy (NCBI): domain Eukaryota; kingdom Metazoa; phylum Chordata; class Aves; order Anseriformes; family Anseranatidae; genus Anseranas; species Anseranas semipalmata. The sequence continues at coordinate 794,872 of VXAA01007075.1, forward strand.
AGCATTGAGTTAGTGATGCTGTATACCTTGTATAATTTGGAGAATATTTTCGCTGTTGTGAACAACGGTACTTTAAAAATGCTTGGAACAAAGGATATCAGGAATTCGGGATTAGTATTATTAACAAGGCTGCACTGCAAAATAAACTTTACCTTTTTAGGTAAATTTTTAGGTATGAATGTATTTTATTTCCAAATACATTACTTTGCTTTTATAATAAGGAGGAAATAGTATGCAAGGAAAATTAGGCAGCCTTAAAGTTTCCAAGTGACTTAAGGCTGGTACTCTAGTCTTGCAGAAACCATGAGCAAACCCACGGCTCTAATTAAAGAATGTTACCACTGACTTCAGCATGTCCAGTATTGCACGCGGAAGACTGAATCCCTCCTAGCACTTATACTGCAGCAACCCCATCAGCTTGTTCCACTGGGGAAATTAAAAGCAGAATACACCCAAAGCAGTACAAATAATTCAGTGTTATATTGGATTAGTTTTAGTTAACTAGTAAACAAGTCATAGCACTTCCAGAGTTTTGTCATCCTGTTTTTGCAATTACTTCCCAAATAGTCTGTAATTGTCTCATCTGAATGTAGTATAAGCAGGCAGGAACATGAGACAGAAAATGGCATTAACGTGTTTTTTTTCTGTCTTTTCTTTTTTGTTAATCTGTGAGGTAACCCACAATGTTGATTATTAACAGCCTCATCTACACTGCAGAGTGGCTTCAGCAGTTCTGCAAATTGGCGACATTTGAAGCTGTTAATTACGCAGTATAGTGCACTCCACAAAGGCAGAAATGAGCATTACTTGGCTCAGTTCACAGAAAAATAAATTGTAAGAATTGGACCTCTGTTTGATTTGAATTCTTGCTTCAGAGATGACATGAACATTCCACACAATAGGCTTGGCAAGTACAAATAATTTACTCTATTAAAAAAATCAGAATAGGTTCATAGTAAAATGGCATACATGGCAGAAAGCCTGGGGCTCTTGGGATTCTGCAAAGGTCTGGGGCTCATTAGCAAAGGGTGCTTTTTATCATTTCGTCTGACAAACATTTTAAATCTGAATATCTTGTAAATCACAAGGAAGGGAATTTTTCTTTCTTCCCTGAATTCACCAACTACATCTGCATGTGTCTAGAACCACTTGCCAACATTTTAAAGTTACAATGTGCCTGCTGAAGAAGAAAAGGGCAGGGTCTCCAACACGTGCTGCTAATCTGACATCAAGGCGAATAATAAGCAAGGGTGAGGAGGGGGTCTTCTTTGGTTTTAGGCTCTCTAAATGCATGTTTTTTGTAAATGTCATTGTAGGATAACATTATCACAAGATACTTTTATCTAAATACGCATATACATCAAGGAATTTACAAGTTACTACTAATTCTGAATCAGATCAGTAGACATTTATACCATTTTCTCTTAAAGTACATAAGCAGACAAACCATAGAAGACAACAGACAGCTCCATAAATTGGAACATTTTTTAAATCACCCAGGAATACATTAAAATAAAGAGTTATTATGGTAAATATATGACTGTACCTTTGTAGATATTGCAAGGCTGTAGCAATGTGACTTGATACCAGTTGAAAGATAGTAAAAGCAGTATTGAATGGCCAGTGTGTCAAAGATATGAGAACTAAAATGTCATTTTTCTCATTCTCTTCTAAAAGTTTTAATTGGGTTATTTAAAAAAAAAAAAAAAGAAAAAAGGAATCAGTCTGGAACTTCAACTGTTATTTTTTAAACTGACAGTGAAAGACAATTACTATCTCAACCAATGCCTTAATCGATAGAACAAAGAAAACTTGATAGGTTAAACATACTAAAATAACCAGTGTTAAATTCCAGTAACTATTTGATGTCATTTAAACTTTTTGCAATAAATGCATAGATTGATCATGTTTAAAGTTTGGTGTTTTTGACAAGCAAAAAATGGCAATACTTGAGGAAAAACCTTAACAGGATCATTCAAGCTAATGCATAGCATTAGGTTTGTTATCAACAAGATGTATTGAAATGGAAACAACAAACTACTGAAGCCATCTTTTGCATGGGATTATTAAATCCACAGTTTGTGGTTTCTAATTCGTTAGTAGGCTTCAGTTGTTTGAGAAAGCTCATGCAAACTCATTTTGCAAAACTGATTATTAGATGAAATGCCCTCTGTCATTGCCACTGGAGGAATAGCTTTGAATCAGGGTTGTGTCACAAATGGAATTAGCTGAATGATCTCAGTTCAGTGCCATTTACCTAACAGAATTATGAAGATTATGCTGACATAATGAATAGGTTCTGCTCAAACAAATGTAGTCCGCTGGAGATAATTGAAATTCAGTGTGGGGCTGTTCCCTTTCTTTGGTTGATAATGAAGAGCTTGGACTCTAGTAAAGTCCTCATGCTTTTATTAGAATTACGTTATTTTTATAATTTGGTAAAATTCAGTCTAGTGACATAGATGGAATCTTTAAGCTGTTTAGACCTGTTGGTTCTGGCATTCTCCCTTAAATTATGCTTCTTAAGCAGATATATTTTGGTAACTTCTGATGAAATCTTTGTTAACTAGAATAGCATGGTACGTAGAGATGGTACAGAACTGAATCCTTTCTTGTATCTTACAAAGAATATTGTGTTTTATGGTCAGTGTTTCATAAGGGAGCCCAGGAGCCGACCTGTATCATTGATTATGAAGAATCCTTCCTGCCATTTTTTTACTTTTGATTCATAAATTAGATATGTATCACTTATATTCATCCTTGTAAGAAAGAATTTTCAGAAAAAAATTGTTTCAATTTTTCAATTGCAGTCAAGGAACCATGTAGCAAAAGTCAAAGATAATATTGACAACAGTTCTGTTATCAGATGTTTAAAACATGAATTGTTCATTAAAAAGCAGTACCAAAATGAAAGCAATTAACTGTCCCCCACTGTAAATTTCTGTTTGACCACATTGTTCTCAGAGCACCGTGAGAATCAAGAATATTTTTCTGTGATTTTCTGTGTCTTTATGGATGTTCAGTAGCACTGTGTAGTGCAGAGTTCTTTAGCTCTCAGAGTGCTAGACCTTTTTTCAGGGTCATTTATTTGGAAAGAATTTCTTTTGGAATGTAAGAAATGATTTTGCTTGTGCAGTCAGCAATGTATTTGTAGCACTGCATGTAGAACAGACCAGAATCTTAAATATTTTTCCTGTTAAAAAAAAGGTGTCATAGTTTATTATTTATCTTGCATATGTAATGAAATAAGTATTCATTGTTTCAGGGTGAAAAAGGAGATAAAGGAGAACCAGGACCAGAAGGCATTCATGGAAGAGAGGTAAACTGAATGATAATAAAACAGTCAAGTTGAAAACTTTTGGGGGGATAGTCAAGCAATGAATTTCAGAATTTATGTAAGGAGAGTGATGGATTTAGAAAATATATATGCCTGGAGAGTTAACATCCACAAGATGATGGGCGAGAAAAAGAGGTGCATTCAGATGAGATACAAGTTCTTTGGCCTTAACGTTTGATAGAAAAGCTGTAGGTAAGGATATGGTAGGTTCCCTGATAAATCTTCTGAGGGTTCATGAGATAAACTGAAACAAGTGTGGGTATTAAAACAACACAGTATAGATGAGAAAAGAGGGCGTTTCTGGAGGCAAAGTAGAGCTAGGCCTGGAGCCTTGATCTCTGAAAAGGAAAAGAAAGTGCACAGACTGTTAGCCATTCCTGGGTGAGAGCCATGGGTCATTCATTCACTGTGCCATGTAGCTCATGCAATAGAGAATTTGAGTGAAAATTTCATCTATTTTCTCTGATAGATTTCACTGCCTATTTAGTTAATTGATCTGGTCCATATTTGAGCTGTGGCATGAACCTAAGTTAAAAAAAATACTGGATAATCCTGATTGTTGAGTTCACATCCAAGCTTGAACCTGAGCTAACATGCCCAGTGATAACCATTACTTCTGCTTGATTTATTTTTGTATTTACTTCCAAATATATTAAACTAAGATAAGAGGGCGGAAAATCACAGGTTTGTCAATGCAATACTGAAATGGCAAACCAGCATGATTTGAACAGCAAGATTTAAAAATAGAAATCAAGCCATCAGTTTTCTTTATCCGCCTTCTTCCCCTCCTGTCTCCTGTTTGACCTAGCTGGAGGTCATCCTGGGTTTAGGTTTTGATAATGAAGAGTATTGTTGACTCTCTAATTGCAAAACATCAAAGCTGAAGGCAGAGAGCATCTCACAGAAGGACTGAACCTGACTGTCTAAATTCTTTGGGGAATGGCTGGCATTATGATTGGAATTCTAGCCAACGATGAGATACAGGATTTGGAAAAAATAGAATCATAGAATCATAGAATCATAGAATCATAGAATCATAGAATGGCCTGGGTTGAAAAGGACCTTAAAGATCATCTAGTTTCAACCCCCCTGCTCTGGGCAGGGTTGCCAACTACTAGAGCAGGCTGCCCAGCGCCACATCCAGCCTGGCCTTGAATGCCTCCAGGGATGGGGCATCCACAACCTCTCTGGGCAACCTGTTCCAGTGCCTCACCACCCTCTGAGTGAAAAACTTCCTCCTAATATCCAACCTAAATCTCCCCTGTCTTAGTTTGAAACCATTCCCCCTTGTCCTATCCCTATCAACGTGTGTAAACAGGCATTCCCCCTCCTGTTTATACGCTCCCTTCAAGTACTGGAAGGCCGCAATGAGGTCTCCCCGGAGCCTTCTCTTCTCCAAGCTAAACAAGCCCAGTTCCCTCAACCTTTCTTCATAGGAGAGGTGTTCCAGCCCTCTGATCATCTTAGTGGCCCTCCTCTGGACCCGTTCCAAGAGCTCCACATCCTTCTTGTGCTGGGGGCCCCAGGCCTGCACGCAGTATTCCAGGTGGGGTCTCACCAGAGCAGAGTAGAGGGGGACAATCACCTCCCTCTCCCTGCTGGCCACCCCTCTTTTAATGCAGCCCAGGACATAGTTGGCCTTCCGGGCCGCAAGCGCGCACTGCCGGCTCATGTCCAGCTTCTCGTCCAGCAGGACCCCCAAGTCCTTCTCCGCAGGGCTGCTCTCGAGTTCTTCTTCTCCCAGTCTGTATAAGTACCTGGGATTGCCCCAGCCCAAGTGCATCACCTTGCACTTGGCCTTGTTGAACCTCATGAGGTTCTCTTGGGCCCACTTCTCCAGCCTGTCCAGGTCCCTCTGGATGGCATTCCTTCCCTCTATTGTATCGACTGCAATAGAATCATAGAACGATTTCATATATTTAACATATTTCAAATATTTCACATATTTCATAAATATTTCAGCAAACCTTTTTCAGCAATGTTACCAAAAGAGTGAAAGGTTCAACTTTTGACACCAAAATGTTATGACAGCCTAGCTGTGCTTACTAAGAACACAGGCAATGCATGTGGTTACTTTCATTGTGCTATAGATACAGTTTATAGTTTTTAAAACAGCCTAAAAGATTATGACACTTTCTATGTCACCTGGCTTTTTACACACACTGTAGCCTTAAAAATATTTTTTCCTAGTTTAGATTATTATAATTTAATCCTAGATAAATCAGGCTATTTTTGGCTAAACAGTGGATGTCTTCCATATGGAAACATATACTACGTACTGAGCTGAAACTGTGTTTAGGTATTCAAAGAGGTATTCTCTTGTAGCCTGCCTGTCTGTAAAGGTGAACCATATACTTCTGTCATGCATACATATATGCTGACAGCATGGAAAAACACATCTGTGTTTCTTTCCATAGCTCTGGGGACATTTCTTTGTTGGTCTTACACGATCTCCTTTACTACATGGGATCTTGTTCCATAAATCTTTTGGGATGAGTAAGGTATACCAAGTATCTGGTGAACTCTAGAACATATTTGACATTGTGGCATTGAAAGTGTAAAATATCAAACCTTTATAATTTGGAATATTTAGTGAACTGTTGTAATGTGTCAAAAAGTGCTAGAATGTCATCATGGCAACTGTCTTTAAAATATTTTTGAAGTAGAATTGCACAAGGCACTATAACACTATTTTGTTTGAATCCACACATAGTTCCTTTTTAACAACACTTAAATGAAGTGCTTTGGATTCAGTTATCAGAGTGCATGGAGATGCCAGTCATTAAGTTTAAATTTAAAGGACTGTGTATCATTGACTCTTGGTTGCTATCAGTGTCTCTCAAACTCATTCCACATACAGAAATTTAACACCTGATATTTCCGAAATAATCAAGTTAAGCTGTTTACATGGGTGTAATCTGCAGTGCTGTATAAAGAAAGCCTGAAAACACTCAAAGCTGGTGGTATCGGCTGTTGGCAGCTGTTGTCTCTCTGCCTGGGGGAGTGAGGGTTTCTGTCTCACAGATGAAAACCTGGAAAATGATGACTGAACATTTTGTCTTGCACAAATGGTAGAAACATACTCAAATTTATTTTAACCAAAATCAGGAAACAAGGTGTCACAGAAACAAATTACATTTTTTTTTTCTGTTACTACTTTCGTTTTCCTAGCTGTACAGAAAGTTCTTTAGCTAGAGTGAAGTAAAATAACAGAGGGAAAGCCAAACCTGATCTGGAGACTAACTTTATGCAATGATGAAGGGATACCCAAAAAGTTGAAGTCCCTCATCCCTTATGGATTGTGCTAACTGGATTAGTTAATCTCGTTCAGAACCAGGTTTGGATGCGGGAACTGTGAATATATTTAACTGCTCTGCACATCTCCTAGATTACCGCTCCACAAATCTGAGCCAAGATCTACAGTGCTGTATCCCAGTCTGGGACATAATTCAAAATCCATCTGACAACACAAATACTGACTATAAATACTAGTAATGCGGTTGCCATTGTTTCTAGCTTCTTAAGGAGTAGCTATAAATAACTTATGTGTTACTAATGTAGTCCTCCTGTGGTATGTATTCACATTACATCTGTAAGCAGCTATTTGCCTGTATAATATGAACAGCCAATTTTCTTGAGTAGTGTCTCTTAAGTTTTATCCCTTGAGGCTTTTATAGCCACTTGACATTAATAATGCCATCATTTTTATCACAGTAACAAGTGGATGTTCATGAACACACTGAGAGAAATCCTAATAAATGCAGTTACTTCTCCATCATGCTTATATTCCATATGGAATAAGGACAAATTTGCAACACAGATATCCATGATACTCTCCATGGAGTAAGAACTGTGCAGTATTCACATTCTTTTGAGTGTGAATTGAAAGAAAGTCTTTACCATTCAAACTTCTAGACTCCTTGTAGAGTCATGTCATATTCTTGATCAGTGGTGCAGGTAGGAAGTGAATTCCATGGGATACTACCACTTACTGTTTTGCTAACATAAATGAAATCCTTTAACAAAAGTAAGGAAACCGAGGAAGTTTTATCATACCTTTTAGCATGTGTCATACATAGCTAGGGGAAGACGAGTCTTTCTTGCAAATTGTTAAAAAAAAAATTAAAAAATCTGAAATGAAAATCAAGCATATGATCTCTACACAGTTAAACCAACTGATTCACTAATTATTTTTCTTTTCCTATTGGGAAAGTTGGTACTCTAAGTGACTGTTTAAAAGCTTTCCTACATAAAATACCGTTCTTACACACTAATGTCAAAGGACAGACCTGTGAAGTTCAGTGAGCAATGAGAAAATCCCAGGTTTTCAGTGGAAAGAAGGTAAAATGTCCACATATTGGGTCTTTTTATTTCTGTGTTTTTGTGAAAATGTGAACAGAAATACGAACACTTTCAAAAGGACCTAGTGTCTTCATGTGATAGTAACAGTCATTTACCTTCACACCTTCATGGGTTTTCTGTCACTCTAATCTTGAACTGTCTTAGTATTAGCATTGTAAGGAAATATTTGGATGGTAAGCAAAGAATCCTATTGTTTGAAAGTGTGAAATTGGTAATGTTATTTAATTAAATCTAGAGTCTGAGGATTCCATTAGGAGCAAAAGTATAAGGAGACAGTAGGCATTGCTTGGGATCCAGAAAATCCTAATAGTGTAGCAGTTTGAAGCTTTTGAATGACATTAACAAGAAAAGACCAATGGCAATAGTTGAAAGTACACGAGGTATAAACTGAAAAATAGTATATTATTTGGAGCTTTGAAAATCCTTCACTAAATTAGAAAAGTTATCCCAACGTGTATAGCTTGGTGTTGTACAGCTGACTCTGAAGCTATTGTTTTAATCAAGATTTTAAGAGCATTTTGTGGATAAAATGTGTTTCTGTTGTGTTACTAATTAGAGTATTTCCAAGTTTTATTACTCCATGGAGGTTTTTGATTTGATCCATAATAATTTGGTTCCACGCTGTTAGTGGTTGGATTGTTCACTGTATTTCCAGTGCTTTAGATAGTATGTCATGTGCTAGGAGATTTTAGCCTGATGTGAGATTGAACCAATTAATGCAGGCCAGGGAGTATGTGCAAGGAAGTTTTCTGCATCCAGCAATAAAAATATTTGTTAATAACGAATAATACTTTTCCAAACAGTTCTCTTTTACAGTGAAAAACCCATTCTCCTCAAAACATGATGCCAGTCTTGTGGCATTTTTCACTGCCTCATGTATGCAGTGTAATACTTGTCCCACAAATAACTGCATCTCCAGTAGGCAAGATGTGGCTGCTGCTTGGTTGGGGCCCAGCTGCTCTTAGCACTTTTTCCTTGTGAAGAGCACCTGTTGTCAGCTGCCAGTGCATTTTACCTGTTTCATCTCCTTTCTGTGGTGATGTATAAGCACTGGCTGCTTCTCTCAGTGAAAATTTTCGATGTATAAGTTTTCTGAGGCCTCAGTGAACCTGCTAGAGTAGGTTAAGTCAGAATTCATCGAGCATTAGGGAACAAAAAGCATGTTTTACTTGGAGAGAATACTTAGCATAACATTAACAATTTTCCTAATGTTTCTGAACAAAAGAGAGTTTTATTATTGATAAGTTCATGCAGAGTTAACAATTCCGTTATTTTTTCAGAGCCCTCTGGTCAAATTTGTGTCAGTTATTACGATAAACATTTGTCTCAGGGTGAGAGGTTAATGGACTTCTCAGATATTTCCCAGCTCTGGATAAGTAACTAACTAATGGCAGCTGAGAAAAGGCTGTAGGCCCTTGTCGTCTAACAGTGCTGGTGAGGTTTATGTTGTGGCTGATATCTGTCTTTTCATCCTAGTAATCTGTCTTCAATGAGTTGTTAAACAGAATCCTGGCTCTTGACACCCTTGGTCCCTCTGGTTCTCCAGCCCTTGTGGAAACGCTTCAGGCTAGTTGTCTGTTGCCAGCAGCATAAGCCTTAGAAACTCTGGCAGCTCTGCAACAGTTTCCCAGTAAGCTTTCTTTACCTACCCTAGCTTTCTTTAGGCTTCTGGGTTTGCTCCTAAAGTAGCTTACTGTCAGTCTGCTGTTGAAAGTCCTCCTCAGACTGCCCTGGCCTGTCATTCCAATCCCTGTATTTGGGCTGTGGAGTTTTCAGCACAACGATTGCCAACTACTTGGTCTCAGCTAGAGAGGTGTCTGCTCATTAAAACCTTATAAAATCCCGTATATAAATCCCTATTGTGGCTTTCAAACCCAGCACACAGTGTCAAGGTTAAAAGCAATAGACACAAGTCTGCAAGAAAATCCAATTTACAGAGCCAGACTCCTTTAAATTACCGGATGCTTCCCTCATCCTGTGCAAGTACCAATGGCTATGTCTTCCTTTTAATATAACCTCCATAGGTTATATGGGAGTACTCACGAAAGGTATGTACGTATTTCAAGTTGTTACTGTTGTTCAATGAGAAGGTTAGACAACGCTACTATGGGCTAGAATTCCTTCATCGTGTAGTTTTTTCAGGTACTGCAGGCATATGGGATATGAATCCCAAACACGAGCAGAAGCTATGAAGTCCTCTGTTCTCTTCATCATCTGTCCTTTTTGCTGGTAATGGTAGGAGTACTGGTTTGTGGAACATCATGTTGTCACAAAAGTATTGCAGTCAAGGCCACTTGGCTTAGAGGAAAATGTTCAGTTCCCTTTTCTCTCAAATTCTTTAACTGTTCTGATCTTATCCAAATGACTGAAACCATAGGAACTGAAAAACTGTTTAGTTTTCTGGCTCCGGTTATACCTGACACTTCTAGCGAACAAATAAAATGTTCTCAGACTTGGTAAGGAAAATATTTATCAGATCACCAAGTAAAGTTATTTTCTCTTCTCCGTGGAACTCCAGAGCACAGTATACGTTGTGTGAGATTGTCAGTGGTCTAAAAGGAAAATTTGAATAGAAAAACTGTTGTTTCTTATACTAGTAATGCTGGGCCACCGTCAATAAAATTCCATCACTTGAAGAATTCGCAAAACCATGGTCCTTTTCACAGTTTTAAGGCACAGTTGCTGTTTTGTAATTGTTTCCTTCTTAATCCACTTGTTTACTAGAGTCTTAAACAGCCTACAAAATCTAGTATCAGAGAAAAATCTAGTTAAAGATTTTTTCAAAAGCAGTGTCAACCAATAACTTCTCTCTTAAATTTCTTCCACCAGAAGAAATATCACCATCATCCCCTTCCAAACAAAGAGCCTGCCTCTAGTTTACTCTTTCCCCTGTTGGCCCCAATTTTGCTGACTTCACACTCTTACTGGTATTTGTGAAATACTTGTTCCAGTCATTTCTCCCTTGGTCAGCAACTCTGTTACACTCATACCCATGTCTTGTTATATATAATGTTTCTCATTTTTGCAATTTCTCATGTTGCTATCTTGTTACCATTGAGTCAGCCTCCTGCATGCATGTCCTAATGCTTGCTGTACATTTTGGCATCCGTAGGGGAACCCTGATGTAAGTTTATTTTGACCTGTAGAAAGACTAAGCGGTAGTCCTTACAGCAAAGAAAAGGTGCCAGATGAAGACTGTTCATGAAGAGTTTTAATAAGTTCATGAACTGACAAATGTTTATTATTGTATTGTTCTGAAAAAGCTAGAATTAGACCAGGATAGAATTCAGTAATTCATTTACCCTTTGTCATGCGAGCTGTTGGAATTTTTACCGCGTTCTTGAATTTCTGACAAATCTGACAACAGACTCCTAAGATCAATAGAAATTAGTATGTGGCTTTCAAAACTGACCTCTTTCTCCTAAAATACTGTAGAAAATGAGCTTTTCTAATTTAAAGCCTAATCTAAAATCATCCAAATGATATTTGTTTAGATAGCCATATCCATTTTACTGAAGCATCCTGTTCTGGTCTCTGCCAGAGACAGGATACTGTACTGTACTGTGCTAGAAGGGGCTGCAGATTTTACATAGCACAGGAATTTTTATTTCTTATGTCATTTCAGAGACAGTCAGCAGCAGCTAAACCTTGGAGCAGCTTCAAAATGGGTGATTGTAGGGAAGAATAGGCATGATATAGTACCAGATGTGTTTTTCCAAGCATTCACAATGTCTGGAACTTATTAAGATAATAATATCTTTAAAAGATATGTAAAATGTTGAAGAATGAGAAATACTTCTAATGGGATAACTATGGGGGATTTTTTTTTTTCTGATATTACTTTCTTTCTTGTGGGTATAAACTGTAAAGGAAAACTAATTCAAGTATTGTAAAATAAATACATTATGTAGAAACCTTCCTGAGCACTCAAAAATCATGCCTAAAACACTGTAAAGCTTGCTGTCAAATAGGTAGGTTCCCCTTGTCCTTTTTATGTGAGGTTGACCTCTGTGGTCATCATCTCTGCAGTAGCTGTCAAACTGCATACCTTGCTGAGGTCCACTGCAGGAACACTACTAAAAGCTATAAACACACCAATTAGGAAAAAAATGATGTTCGTAGTTTGACAGTGCATGGCTTCAGTTCAGTGTCTTTTGTCTGCAGTTGTCTTTTCAGTAGAGCCACACACAGATATATCTCCTCCTGTGAGTTGCAGATTTCTTTTTATCTTCCCCTGTTTTTTCTCTTCTGTAAGTATGCAACGTCAGAACTAATCCTTAGGCTCAAACCTATTGTTGCACTGCTGATTCACTAATACAGACTTTGAACCAGGTCCATACAGTTTGCATACCTGAAGAATCCCTAAAGTGGCTTTTCAGTACATGAAGTGTTTTATGCAGTCTTTCATAAGCAGGTGAAAAGTAAAATGTAGTAAATGGAGATAATATCAGAACTGTGTCATAAATATGCAAATCATAAAAAGAAAGAAATTTTTTGGCTTGGTTTTTGAATCCATCTGCCTATTACATTTTTAAGTTCAAACAGCAAAACTACTTCTGATTTAACTATTACATACTTGGCAAGCTTAATAAAGGACAAATCAAAGCTAAATCAGGGGTATTTACAACAACCACAAATTTAATCCAAAGTGGGTACTTAAATGCTCATATAGTTCTAAATGATGTTCCTTCCAGATGGTGAATTAATGTAATTTTAGCAGGAAGTGGAGTTGCACAAATATGCAGTATTTAGAACACTCGCTGATTTAATGTTTCTGTACCCACCAAGGCACAGATGTTGCTTATCATTTTCATGCCAGTTGTCTCTATCTTTCCAATTACTGCAATGCGAGGAACAGAGTTTACAAGGGCAAAAAGGGGGCTGGGAAGAACTTAAGTTAGTAAACCCTAATTCAGATAGAGATGAATGATTTCTGTCCTCGACCCATTTAACCTCCACAATAGTAACGATGTTGTCCTACTTGTGAAGTATCTAATCATGATTCGGTCCTGTATTGCCCACATTACTGCCATGTGGTTTCTAAGTAAAATCTTTGAACTCATAGAGCTCTCTCTGGCTCACATCATCAGTGTTCTCCTGCGGCATGTCTCTAAAATAGCGATCAGAGGGAAGGCACAAGACAGACCTCTTGGCTTAGACAAAAAGTAGTTCCTGCTAGGTTGTTCCAACATCAGAAACAAGGTCATTTCTTGTTGCAGACTGGCTTGAATTTCTTGGGTATATTTCAAAACCTCTCGCTTTTCCATGTGCTTTGCAGCAAGGAGAAGACAGCAGAAATTATGAGGGATAAGAATGTTTCTTTTTGGGGTGCTTCTGGTGAGACATATTAGTGGAATAGCCGTGTTGTGAAATTACTGCGTTTGTAATGTATAAGAGTAGGTCATGTTTTCTGCTTCTCCAGCTGAAGGCACAACGGGGGAGAGAGTTATGAGGGACTTACTTCTGTAATTCCTTTCTCAAACACTGGTGAAAATTAGTGTTGGAGGATATGGCAGCTTCTCTGAGCTGTACCCTGCTGCAGTTCACCTGCTCAGCATTGCAAACTGAAACATAGAAACCACAATGCTCTGTCCACCTCTGCCATTTCCCAGTTTTAGCGGAGTTTAAGAGAATGTGGTGTGGGCCTGGCATTCTATTTATCTTTGTTGACCATACAAGATACGTACCGAGACTACAAAAGAACTTTGCATTTCTACATGCTACTTGCCATAATGGGGCACAGTCAAGGTAGATGGTTTGGCTTTGTATATTTAATTATCTGTTGAAGATGCATGTGGTCTTTAGTAGATGTTTCTCTGTTCACAAAATAATGAAAATAAAAAATTAGAAGATGGTAGTATTAATAATGTCCTAATATTTTAAGGCTTATTTGGTGAGTGTATACTAATACACAGCAATAGATGATTTTGTCCAACACTTTCCATGGATGATAACAAATATGCATTCTTCTTTGCCCAGGGACTAAAAGGCGACCCTGGTAGTCCTGGTGTGGCTGGTCCTAAGGGAGAAAAGGTATTTTTTTTTACTTGTAAAGTTATATGTATATGTGAGTGTGCATGATATTTCTTCAGTATTTAATATACTGCCTTAACTGTGTATGATGAACACCTACTGCTGCCATTTGTCTAGCTTGAAGAATATGAGTACAGACTAACTGTAAATAAAGAAGACAAGCACTCTTTATCACTACAGAAGGGAGAGAATCTCCTTTTGAAAGCAATTCAGAGTAGGAACCTAAATTAGATGTTCTGAATTGCTCTCTTGGTGCTCTGATTTGCTCCCATTGGCTGCACCTGAAGGTCTCGCACTGAGATGCAGACCTCAACAAGCTAATTCTGTGAACATTTTACAGTCAGATGTCTTTACATATGGGAGCAGTCACACTGACTTCAGTGGCCACCTTATGTATGTAAGTGGCAGCTTGTAATTTAACATATGCAAATGTGTTTGCAGGATTGCTTTTTTTAAACTGCGATTCATTTATGCAGAGGTCTGCCTGGTGTTTCTTTTTATTTTTTTATTCCACTTAACCTGTGGAGAACTGAGTAAACCTATGCAATTACTGAAAAAAAATACTGCTTTACTCATATATTTTCATAACCAGAGCATGTGTGATGACTATACTGAATTTACTTAGGCTATGGAGCATATCCTCTAAAATGCCTTGAGGTTAAAAATGTATAACTAAAGAGATTGCTGATTTATTTACTATCCTGTTTTAACTAGGGAGATGTGGGACCTCCAGGACCAACTGCCTTAAGTGTAAGTACGCATAAAACAAAAATAGAAGAAAGGAAATCACTCAGAAATGCTGCAGTTTATAGCTTATTTGAAAAGTAAACACTTTTATTATTAGATTTAAACCCCTCTCTTTAGAATGCCTCTATGTTTTCTATATGAATTGTGAAGCAGGGAAAAGGGAAATGTATAAATGTATAAAATAAACATCTTGTTTCCCACCAAATACTAGCAACAGTAAATTCGCTTGATATTTTTAGTGAAAAGCATTCTTCAGTAAAAGCTTGCAAAACTAATTAATGCTTTTTAAGATATTGTAATTATTCTAATGACTTCAATGCCACATGTACAACACATATCTTGCATCAAATGTTCAAATTTGATGTACAGGACCTTACTGTCAGAAAGCTAGGGGTGAGGGGATGGATAGAGGTGAGGCTGCCACAGCTCCATTCCAACTGGTAGCGAGGCTGAGCATGTATTTCCAATAGGCACACAAACACACGTACAGTGCATGTACACGTGTATGGCCAGGCAGGTCAGCACAGATGGACACTCAGCACTTCACAAACGGTACTAGAAGCCTTGTCCTGTTACTCTTTGGCTGATCACAATGAAGATCTGGTAGTGGGAAATATATACGCAATGTGCATACATCCCTCCAGTATCTGGGCAGACGCTCAGCCTGCCCAGTAGCTGCCCCTGATCCTGGTCTTTCCCCAGTTACTGGCACCCAGACATTCCCTACATTTGGTCCTTATGCTAAACATGCCATAATGAACTTCCCAAAATGAAGCAGTCCCAAAATGAACTTCCACTGCATCCTGTAAAGTGTCCAATACCCCTACGTGGTAATGTCCCTCAGTCTGAAAAGTCCTCCAGAGAGCAGCTCCTGTTGACTCATTGTGTGTTAATGTTCTTCCCAACCTCCTACAGTTAGTGACTGCTTCATGTAAATGGCTTATGTCACTATATGTTCTTTTAGTTCTGATGTAAGCACACAGCCTTGGCATTTATTTCATAGTCTCTTCCGTTTTGAAGATAGAATGTGACCCTTTAATTAGTTGTCACTAAAATACTGTTTTCCCCATTTCACATAGATTTTATGGTGATAAAGTGGTAACAACAGAAATTCACGTATCCAAATGCTGTTCTAGAGGAGGGGGTGAAGTCTCCATTTTTTACTGTATACAGAAAAAGTATTTTGAATCAAGAGCACAATTTTTCCCTTTAGTTACAAAGTATATTCCAAAATCTTTGCTCGTGCAGTTTTAGCTTCTATAGTTAGATAGTCATGATGTTAAATGTGTTAATTGCATTCATCAGTTCATGAAAAATGTGAATTTTTCTTCATCTAGTATCATCCGTGTAAATTTCAAAGCATGTTTTTAAGTTGTGAACATTCAATGACTACCTTCTTATCCAAACAAGGCAATTGCAGCACTAAAAGGAGAAGTGTACTGCAATCACAAAACTGTTTGAGAGTTTATAGGTTAAAACTTGGAAATTAATGGGGTGCCATTTAACTCCATGAGAAATACAATTGATTCTTTCATGAAACACATCATACACTTCTGGTTTCTTGCATTACATGATAATGCTGCTACTGATAATTAAAATAATTAAAATAATTTTAGTAATGGCTTAATTGTACACCCTTTGAATTTTGGTGATTCGAAGGAGATGTGTGATAATAGTTGAGAATAAAAGTACGTTTTAGTATGATTCTTTTCATACAGAAAGTTGTTTGGAGTTTGTCATTTCAAATACTTGCAAAGTTAGGTGTTTACATGTTGTAGTTTTGACATCTATACAATCTTTGTATCTTACATAATGACCAGATATGCATAACAAACACAGACTGAAAAGAAAAAAGTAGTCACATTATAGTGATGGAATATCACTTAATAGATTCTTACACAGAACAGAATTTCAATCATTTTGTTTCTTTTATTGTTTCTACAATTTTCAGAGGGGGAAAATAGCAGACAAATACCTTCCTTTCTTTCTTTGTAGAAAAAGTCTGTATATCATACTCCAGAAGTTTTGCAAATTCTGTTACTAACGGATTTATTCCCTTTCTTGTAACTTACCTGCAAAAAAGAGTAAGTGATGTCCGACATGACAATTAGTTGTCTTACAAGTATCAAGAAAAAATTTCTTGAGTATGAATCTAACACAATTTCTTTGCAAGGATCTGGTATATACCTGTGCAGCAGAAGAGAAACATTTTGATGATTCCATGACCTGCGTATTATCATAGAATCATAGAATGGCCTGGGTTGAAAAGGACCTTAAAGATCATCTAGTTTCAACCCCCCTGCTCTGGGCAGGGTTGCCAACTACTAGAGCAGGCTGCCCAGTGCCACATTTAGTTTTAGTTGTATTTTGGCTAGATAGTGCCATAGAGACAGTAGAAGATGTTTTTAATTTGCTTGCAATGATTTGTGCCCCAGGCATGTACAAAGCCTAAAGATAAATTCTCCCTGGAAATCTCCAGGGCATTTTGCTTTATAAAAGTAATAAATTTTGTCAGAATCAAAGTGATTTTACTCACAAACTGAAATGAGAAGGAACCTCTTGGTAAGGACAGTCCATTTGGGTGACAACAATTGATAATGATGCAAAAGAGTGGCAGAAATGAAAACTCCTGAATTCCAAGGCTATAGTTCAACAGTGTATGAATAGCTCTTCCCCAGAGTCAGTGTTACGAACTACTTCTAAATTCATATGGTTCTGTTGTCTTCGGTTGCAATTGTGTGCACTTAGCTTTCCTAAGAGTCATATTCAGAGGTTAGTAGTATGATACTGAAAATCAGAAGCTGCTTTCAAATTGACTGAACTCATTCTTTCTGTACATTAAGTGATCCCCTTTCATAAAATGGGCTGTCAAAGTATTACACTTCTTTTATTATAAAATGCTGTGCAAATGTTTCAGGTCAGTTGATTCAGGCACAGCAAGATGGCAGTGCATTGGTACAGCCACTGATGGTTGTCATCATACTTAGGAGACATTTTAACTTCATACAAAGGAAACATTTAAATTTTAGAAAAGAAGACAGTCTTCAGAGGGATGTTAGTAACCAAAGTACTGAAATATTTTTTGTAGCTGTCAGCTGACAGAAGAGACGAGACTGAGTGTGAATAAGTTCTGCAGTTTGAAGACAGATTACAACACTGCGGGGATATATGGCCCAGTAGGAAGTCTTTCTCTCTCTGCCACTGTAAATAGTCATGGGTTTCTGTTGACAAGAACTTAAAGATGATGAATGACATGAATTATGGTGGCAAGGGGAAAATCCAGTCATCAGAGGTTTTTTTTATTATTATTTGTGTGACTTCTGTGTGGTCATGACTTTTACAATATATAGTCAGGAAAGGAGGATTTCTTGTCTTGCTGTGAATAAGTAATAGGTCAGATAATATCAAGGTTCATGTGTCACTGAATGAAAACTTATTCTGTCAGGACCATTCATGTTGTTACAGCCAAAACGTGACATCAGTGTTTCAGTTATGAGTCTGTTAAATCAGAGTTTTAAAATGTCCCATTTGTTTCAGACTTATGCATTATGTCATAAATTTATCCTCTATATCATTATCATCATTTTTAGTTTTTCCTAATGTTAAAATGATTTATTTCTTTTTATCAAAATGCAAAATGAATTATTATGTTGTGGGGCAGGGAAGGAAGGGAGGTGATAATAATGATGCACTAACATTGTTAGAGCTAACTCCAAAATGCATTTGAACATGGAGGGAAGAAATATTCAGAAAGACTTGGTTTGGTCAAGCTGGAAGGCTGGGCCTGGGTCATCTACCTTCCACCTCTGCACAAAGGCCACATTGATATAGGTGGGAAATGATGGCATTACAGAGTTCTGCTGCCCTGTGTGGCTCTTCCGTTCATATGTATTTCCATAGAAATCACACAGTGGTGGAATAAGCTAGAGAAGCTCTACCATTGATGCCAGTCTCCTTATGAACCAGAGCATCTGCAGTGCTGTGCAGGACCAGAGCATTCTCCCCACACACAGGCCTGTACCACAGTCCTGTCCCCATCACGGGGAACATGAGCATGTCAGAAAGGCTGAGATTGCTTCACTGCAGTGATTCCCAAACAACTAGTTGGTCGTCCTTGAATCCATGCCGAGTTGTCCACGGGTAATCTGCAGAAACATGTAGCCATAAGTAGTAGGAATTGTGAAAGTCTAAAGGGTGTGAGTGATTCTGTGTCTAGAACGGCTTCCTGAGGAGTACTAAATCCTCTGCTGCTCAGAAGCATAGTTAAGAGTTGTCTGCCAACCAGCATGAAAATATGCAGAAGAGAATGAAGTTGTTTGTACTTGGAGGAAAAATCTGTCAGTATTTTTAAGAGTTGAACTGACAGGTATAGCTATTGTAGCCTCTCTAATGAGTGAGGGATACTCCAAGGTAGTATGTATTGCAGAATTCATAAATACCCAACAACTGTAACAACCTGTCAGGTGAATGAGCATATGCTAAACTGTGAAACAGTGGAAATGATACTGCAGCTTTCTAAGAAGCAAAAATTATTTTATCAGTTTGAAATTGAAATTTCATAGATCAGAAAGTGCATGGCTTTGAAAAAAACACTTAGAGCTGACTAATCATGTTTGATGTCATTTAATGCTAAGTCTCTACCAAAACGCTAAAGCACGCATGCTTAACAAAAATTCTTATTTACAGTAAGAGCAGAGAATTCAGAAAGAATTTAAGTATGTGCCTAGCTGTTTCTGCAGTTAATAGAGTTGGGATTAGAATTGCATCCCGTGTGTTTCTGTATGTTTCTTTAAGGCAGATATGGAAAGTCTTGTTAATACAATTTCATCATTCTTCCATGATGAGTTAGAGAAAAAAAGAAATGGCATTGTAGTGCAAAATATGCTCAGCTGCAAAAAGAAATAGATGAAAAAAATTATAGGCTTTATGTAGAATCCTACTGAAATTAGTAATTACAGGAAGTTTTAAGCATTTGATTCATGCATTATTCATACTAATACATTTTAGTGGCTCAGATCACTAACTTTGACACATACGTGCATATTTAAGCACATTTAATAAGGCTTTAAAGTTTTTTTCTTATGTTTCCATGGAGTCAATTAACATTACTTGAGTCGAGATAAATGTATTTGTCTCCTCAGTGTTAGTTTTATGGGAGTAGTCCAAAGTCATGATTGATTCTCATCCTTTATTTATGCTGTCTTTAATTTCTTTGGTGTTTTAACTTTCTGAAGTGCTGTATAAGTACTGGGTCTCTTTTCTTTAGTATTTTTCAAATTACTTATAATGCATGACAGAATATATTTTGAACTTTTCTCCCTAATTATACCCACTTTATGCAGGAATATGGTTAGTCTCTAAAAGTTTAAGTTCCCTGACAAATTGTATCATAATCAAGGACCCTTCAGAAAATAAACAGCAGGAATTATACTGTTCTGCTGGGCAGTTTTGTCAAAATGTGACATTTGGTTTGAGAAGCTAGCGACTGTTTTCTGAAGTGACACAGCTGGCTAAGCAGCTCCCTCTCTCTCTGGTATCCACAGCTTAAGCCTGTGCATGTCGTGTCAGAAGAGTGACAGGTGAGGGAAGGTAGCACAGCAATCTCTTGTAAAATATATGATAACTATTCCTCTTGACACTCGATACACTGCTTTTAGTTCCTGAGGAAAACGAGTGTCCGTCTGTACGTTCCTGTGAACCTATCCCTTTCAGGAGTTATAAAATAGTCATCCAGATGGCACCAAGTGTTTACGCAGAAGCCAAGGCTTAAGTCGGCCACAGACAGAAGTACCCAAGACTTGCTTACTAAACAGATAGTTGGAATGTTGGCTCCCGGGGCTGGTTAAATCGAGCCGAAGGGAGCTGGTGCACAAGTGCACAAGTGCAGTGTGGAGCTGTCTGCAGGGGGAAGCTGCAGGTTCAGGCCCAGGCAAGTTCTGCGGTCACTTTTGGCTATTCCCTCAGTAAACAAACATCAGCAATGGATTACTCAGCTTTCCTCTCATAGCTTCTGTAATTATTTGTGTGAAGTTAAAATTGTAATTCATGTTCTGTAATATTTCCTAGAAAATACCTTTACAAATTCAATTATAGTGTAATTGTTTGGCTTTTATACGGACCTCTGAAGAGGTAACGTATTATATCCCTACATTTTTGCTGTTGTAATCAGCAGCAGTATTTCAGATGATTCTTCCTGGAAAATCATGTGCCAGATTTTACTTGTCTTGACTCCTGCAAATAATTCCTGTCTTGCACTGAAAAATAAGACGTCTCCTGTGGATAATTTGTGTTACTTAAGAAGGGACACCCACCACCACCCACCATTAGTAAGCTTCTCAGCTAATATCATCCTCTCATTCTTTTCACGTAGTAATATAAACTAAAGGAGAGCAATACTAGGTGGCTAAAGAAAGTATAAACAGAAAATTATATTTTCATTCTAATTCTCTTATTTTCATATATAGTCTTCTTAAGAAAAATCTGAATTTTAACTACTTGAGCTTTTTACTGGGGGTGTATTAATTTCATAAAAATACTGAACAGTTTAGTTCTTTTGTATTAGATACAGTGATCTTTAACTCTCACAGTAGTAGTTACAAATATTCTTTTTTATGAAATGCTTTTTAAGTATGGAAGCAGATCCTATTAAGATTACCTTATTTTGTGAAATAGAAGATGTTTTAGCAATTTCAATCTGTTTTTTTATCTTCTGTGTGCAGTCATACTGATACTGAAGGCACAAGTGAAGATTCATGTGTTGGCCTCACAGAAGATTTATGTTTTTTAAAAATTCGCAGTCTGCTAAATTGGCATTAATTAGGATTTATATGTCTTTCATTAGAGGAATGATTAGAGAATAGTCCCATATGCTTTTCTATTCACAGTAGACATCAATGTAAAGAATCATTTCAAATTACTCCTCAGGAATTTAAATTATACTTTTTTTGCTTAGCAGATAAACCCAGGTCTATTAAAAGTACTAGGTTCATAAAGTGTGAACTTCTATGAAATTCTCTTCCAATTTTCCTTTGAAATGATTGTCTCTGAAGCAAGGTAAATTTCAAGTGAAGTTACCAGAGAGAATTACAGAAATGACCAAACCCTAAGAGTAATGAGATCAGTGAGAATATATTTTCTGTTTGCATCAGGAATAATTTATCATGAAAATGTATCTGATCGTGTTTTCTTGCAGTTTGAAATGTTTACTGCTAAATGCCGTCTCCTTTTCCACAGAAGTAAGTGGGTTGGCAGCAGTTTTGAAAGCAGAAAAAATGTGGCCAATTCCATGTCAAACTCAAGACCAAAGCAGTATGATTATTGTAGTAGCAATAACAGGCCAAAAATAGAGTCAAAATGTTCCAGCTTGCCAACCCAACTTACTTCAGTAAGGATGTGAAGGAGACCGGGTCACATTTGGAAACATTGATGATACAGGTATTTCAAATAAGTGGTAGTCTAATTTTCCTCACTAAATGGTAATACAATAACAAATTAATCATCCATTTGTGAATTTCCTGTCCCATTTTAGCAAAATTTTGTTACAGTAATGTGCCATCAACCTATGTGGGTTTCCATGTAGATACTGAGGGACAGTCCTGTGGACGAGAAGAGAAAACCACCACAGTCATATTTTAAGATCTCTTCTCTTCCTCACTCTCCTGTTTGGGCTTCCGAGGTAGGACAGTGGTATAGTCACACATATATAGCAAATAAACTGTCTTGAAGATATCTGGGAAACCAACACTGTAGCCATCTTGGCTGTGGGGAAGGTGTTTATATTTCAGCTCCTCTGCTTGCTGATGGCAATAGCCCATTCTTCCAAGGGAGGAAGTCACTGATTTCCCCACAACATGTGGTAGAAACAGGCCAAAGAGGAAAATATCCTCAAAACAGTCACAGTGAAAATCATGACCTGCAGAGTAGATTTGTTGGCTGGTAACACCTCCAGATCAGTAGATGACTTTAAGACTTAATTGAACTGCATCTTGATGCATCTTGTCTGTTTTCCTGCACAGCAAGGGCATTCTTGCATGAGTGCAGCAGCAGCGGTACCATCCATCAGAAGAGCAGTATTTGGACGGGTGGGGAATGCTCTTTGATTCTTTCAGGCTGCAGCAGTTTACCATGATCACACGTTCTGTTACTTCAGGAATCAAATCAGTGGTCACTTGTTACTGTACTATTGATTTGTGCGATTTTATACTGCTCTACTTGTGGACTTCATAGAGGGATCATTATATACTGAAATCCATCAGTGTGCTGGCTTTTCTTTAACCTAGTGAGAACTGTGTGTTGAAGAACTAGGTCAAGTCTCTGTGGTGAGAATTGCCTACCAATTCACTTGTAAAAAACAAAAATAAAAACTCTACTGCTGATTTTGTTTCAGTGGAACTATACCAACTATAGCCAAGTAACGTCGATTATAGCTGAGTCTTTTTAAAGTAGCAAGTTTTATTATATAAAAGCTCACATAATCAAATGGCAAAAAATGACCTGTTCTTACATTACCGTGTGTTGCTTCTGCATACCTAATTTAGGCTTTGTCTGTGTCTTTGCTTGACTTGTCTCATGCACTTTTCCCCCGTCTAGCAGCATTTATTCTATTAAAAATGAGGTCATGTGTGTGAGGAACAAAAATGGGTGAGAACAGTTTATGTATAGAACGCAGAAAACAGTCCGTAAAGGTGTATAATGAAATATTTTTCATGGCTTAATTAGACCTTTCTTATTATTGTTAGCATTTATATAATATTTCTAATTTGTGTTGAGAAGGAAAGGCTACTGTGCTCAGAACCTTCAGCAGCGCTACTTAAGAGTGCATAAGGCAGCTGTCTAGCCTGCTTCAAAAACAATCAGCTACATTTTGAAGCAACTTTCAGAATACTAAAAATACACTCGTAAAATATTTTTTTAAATATGCTTTTGGCATCAGACATAAGCTTCTGGATGAACTTTATGTAATTTCAGTCTTCCACTTCAGCTGTTGTATTTTATTTTGTTTTTTAATCCACCAAGAGGTCACAATAAATGCTTTGCTTTTGTTCAGAATGTGTTCTTAGGTTAGGCAGTTGCTCTGAGCAATTAAAATTTATGAACCAAGTCTCCACCATGTCTCTGTAGATACTTGTCTTGAAGTAACAGCCATTTTAACATGTTTTTGTACCTGCGCAGTCACATGACAGGATTCTAGTCTTGTAATAAGCAGCTTCAGGCAGTTACATGCCAGCTAATACACTTTAAACTGATACCTTATGAAACTTAAAATAGCTTAACTGTCTGAAATGTTAGTTGATATTTCTGTCGCTTCCAAACACGTTTTTCTTCTACCATCTCAAGTTTAATAATTCTCGTTAGATTTTATTTCCTGTTACTGGCCAAAAATATTATGTATTAAAATGTTAATTCCTACAGATATTTTTTGATTAGATGCGGGTTCTTTTAAAAGCTCATTTTTTCTACTGTAACATTTTTTAAATATGCTGGTTTTCCTTTCTTCCCTTGACTAAACCTTAATCTGTTTTGATGATCGTTTTGTTTAAATAAACTATAAGCTTGTGCTTCATACAATACTTGCTTTTTCTTTATCTAGCTTCACAACCAGCATCTTTTCCCTTGCCAGCAGTTCCCATTAGTTCACCTCTTTCTAAAGGAATTCACAAGTTTCCACTCTTAACTTCTTTTTCAAAATCTTGGACGACCCTCTTGTGTCTGCCAGTGTATCATGTTCTATCTTTCATAGCTGTTTTCACTCATTGTAGTAGATTTTCTGTGTTCATAGAATCATAGAATATCCTGAGTTGGAAGGGGCCCACAAGGATCATCGAGTCCAACTCCTGGCTCCACACAGGACCACCCCAAAATCAAACCATATGTCTGAGAGCATTGTCCAAATGCTTCTTGAACTCCAGCAGGCTCGATGCCATTACCACTGCCCTGGGGAGCTTGTTCAGTGCCCGACCACCCTCTCAGTGAAGAACCTTTTCCTAACATCCAGCCTGACCCTCCCCTGTCACAGCTCCATGCTGTTCCCTCGGGTCCTGTCGCTGTCACCAGAGAGCAGAGATCAGTGCCTGCCCCTCCGCTCCCCTTGTGAGGAAGCTGCAGGCCGCCATGAGGCCTCCCCTCAGTCTCCTCTTCTTTAGGCTGAACAAACCAAGAGACTTCAGCCACTCCTCATACCTCTTGCCCTCTAGACCCTAGGCCTCTAGATGGTGATCTTTGTAGCCCTCCTTTGGACACTCCCTAATAGTTTCATATCTTTCATATCCTTCTTATATTGCGGCACCCAAAACTGCACATAGTAATTGAGGTGAGGCTGCACCAGCGCAGAGTAGAGCAGGACAATTTCCTCAGCCAGCTAGCAGTGCTGTGCCTGATGCACCCCAGGATATGGTTGGCCCTTTTGGCTGCCATAACCAGGTTTCAGGTGTACCTGAGCCCACCTCCAACCTACTGACTTCTTTGCACAAGGTATGTGTTAATGTTTGAGACATTTCCACTTAATGTTCCTCGAGCTCCTTCACGCAGATAACTCCAAGGGCCTTACCTGGTCCATGAAAGGTACAGGCCCTAAAGATTGCATATATTATTTTAATTTTCTTCTCCACAAAGTAGTTGGAATGGCACTACCTTCCAATCTCAAAGGTGGCCTGACAGAGTCAGGAAAATCCATGCATATTAGGCCATCTGTAAGTATGCATTACATTTTCCTGCCAGCCTGATGCCACTGGAATAGTGCCATTCTCATGTCTCACTTTATGCCCTGTGCTATTCCTGCATCTCCTTTTGCTTATTGCCATACTCATCCTGTTGCCAGTGCAAGACTCTCAGGTTGAAAACTGGCACAGTAATGAACCATTTTAATTACTTTGGTTGTTGTTTACTTGTGGAGACAGTACATTTGAATTAGATAGATTGCTTTCTGATACAAACATTTTCAAAACAATCAACAGCATATTCTGTGAGGCCACGTGACAGTATATAGCCTATCTCTTTCTGTCTGTGGTGGCAGGTTCCTTTGATGGGGTTTGTCTACCAGCTGTGTCTCCTACAATTTGAGGGAGTGGAGAATCTGATCTTTGATCTCCAGAAGGAGATCTCTAGAAGTTAAATAGGGAAAAGACCAAAGTAGAAACCTTGGTGTGCCTTCTTACAAATTACATTCTTCTTTTCTGTGCTAAATTGTTAATTTCATTGGCAGGTTTTATAGCAATTTAACAGGAGATGTTTTATTCATCCCTTTAGAGAGATTTCACCGTTGAGAAGTTTTATTTTCATTCCTTCTGCGGGTTTCTTCTTCAGTTATTTTTCCAGGATCTCATCCAGTGAATGCTGAATAATGATAGCATTGCTAAGTCATTACCATTGCTAAGTTATTGCAGTTTTGCAGCCATGTTAGTTAATGTGGCCCATATTGTCCTATCACTTTTCAAGCCGAAGATCCCACTGAAGTTAGTGTGAACTTTTGCCTCAGATTCAATGTCAGGATATGGCTTCTTGTACAGAGTAGTCCTCCCTGCCTAGTTACCAATTGTAAGCAGCTCTCCTCCCTTTCCTTGGAGATAAACCTTCTTATCTAGTTCCTTTTTCTTGACAATAATATTGTAGAGAGAATAAAAAGAATAAAAGTAGATCTAGAACAAAAATATTGGCTGTTAATTATTATTATTGTGCAGTTATATTGTTGTATAATTCTTATCCCCTCAGAATCTTACTGTACAGATATGTGAGGCTCAGTATTTCCTCCTTCATAAAACAGACATTACAGGCTTTCATTTCATTCCCTTACATAAAATTGTCACTAAAAATGAAATATTAACAAAACAAAGCTTTACCTCTTCCTGAATTCCCAGAATTTCTCTACAAAGTAAAATATTGCTAATAGTTGAACAGAAAGAATTCTCACCAAATTCTTAAACTACCTTGAGGAAGAAGTAGAAAAGGCTTACAGAGTTCATATTCACATATTGCTTCATGTGTTTGTGCATGTGTAAGCTACATAACTGCACTGTAATTAATTTACTGGGTTTTATTGGACACAATGTCGTCATGCATATTCTAGTTCCATAAACTTTTGGAAAAAAATGGAAATAGTGTGCATGAATTTTGTAAAAGATTCTAAACCTTTTCTTGTTTGTATTATATGCTATAGTGAAAGAGGAAATATCCTATAGTGAAATAATGTCTGAGCTATTCAGTGGCTGAGAGTAGAGAAAGGATAGGAAAAGAAAAACTCTTGAACTGTCTGCTTTTATTTACAACTGAAGTCAGCCTTCGTTCTGATCAACTGAAAATATCCTTTGAAGAGATGTGAGGTAGCAGCTTTGACATATGCTCACTTACTTTTGCCAGTTTCTCTTAGGAATTAGAGATCAGAAATGAACTTCTAAATTTTTTTTCTGGAAATCTGGACATTTTTTAAAAACATGTTTCTTATGGGGCTTCAGTTTAGCCTTATTGGGGCAATAAATCTGCATAATTGATTCTAAATAAGCAGTTCAGAATTTGGCCAAGCATATAACTCAGGTGGAAGTATTTCAACTTGAAGTATATTGAAGTAATACCCAAGTCTGCATAATTTAAATGGTTAAGAATTTAATATTTTAGTATTTCAAACTGTTAAACTAAACATAAATTCTCAATTTTTTTTTTGATATCCTGTAATAATATGCAATATTACATTCATTTTTTAAAAAATTATAGGAAGTAGATCTGCTCAGTGCTCTTTGCTGATTACATTGAAACTCATTTCATATTTCATGTTGCTATAATGGAAATTGGATAGCTTCCTTGAAGTCATTTTAAAAAAAAAATTGTTCCAAGGTGACTCATGAATTAAGGGGGGAGCACCATTCTAAGCACAAAGCTGTTATGTGAAGGCTTTATGATTATAGTGTACATTAATCAGATACAAAATTAAAATCCCCATGTCTCAGAAGCAGTCTGTGATTCTGTGACTGGAGAGTCACCCTTGCACTGAGTTCAGAAGGAACGCTAAGACGTATATGCAAAATACCCAAAACTCCTGCACCTGGTCAGGGGAGAGAGGAAGACAGAAGTGGCTCTGAAGGGTTTTGAAAAGCTCAGCCCAGGCACACATAGGAAACTGCAGAGAGCTGATTCTTACAATACAGAAAGCATAAAGCTGCCTGCTATATTTAGTCCCCTTTCTCTCCCCTTCCTCCCTTCCCCTCCCCATCCGCTGCCTATATCTGAATTTGAGTTGTAAAGTTGTCATTCACTTAATATAAATTGTTTGTTTTCTTATGGCATCCTAACTTAACCAGATAAATAGATTTTCTTGCAAAACTAGCTAAATATGTTTATAACTGCTTAAGTAATGCTGATGATTCACCTCTTCATTTCTAAATGATTCAGCATCTCTATAGAGGAATATGATTAATAATTACGGTTTGCATTTTCTTCCTCACACCTGAATACAACAGTTCCTTGGAGGAAGATGTTATTACAAATAACCTGTTTTTATTATTAGAAATAAATGCTCTGTCTTGACATTGTCTCTTTGGCTTAGTCTCACTTGTATAGAATAATACAGGGTGAAAATAACATTGAATGTTATATTTGTTTAATGTTTGCATTTCTAGGGTTTGCCAGGGCTGGAGGGTCCCCAGGGTCCACCTGGCAAAGAAGGTCAAAGGGTGAGTAAACTGTGTGAACAACTGTTGTGTGTGCTCACTGACCTTGATGTGTGACTTCTTTCTAAGCACTAATAAAAAATTGAAAGGTAGCAGCTGAGTATGAAGCATGCTGACAACAAACCGAGCTTTGACATTTGAGGTTTCTGCTCAGTTGAAGGAGATTTAACAATTTAAACCATCTAAAATGTTTTAATGACTGGCAGCACAGATGTAGATATTGTCCTCTGTGCAGTATGTTTCTGCTGTAATTTTAAGTGAAAGAATACTAAAGTTACTCAGGAGATTTAGTTTTATTACAGGAATAGACTATACCTTAATACGTTTAGGGTACATGAATGTAGGGTCATTATCTACAACATTAACAGAAACCAGAGCTAATGACCCAAGTTTTGTTGTAGATGCCATTACGCAAGTGTCAGAGCCTAGGGTACATATACAAAGAAGAGAGATACAATAAGAACAACAACGCAGATTATGCCCAAGACACAAAATAAACATTTGATTATTGAGAATTTTATTATAATGAAGTATTTGGCTGATTTCTTTGTGTTTATTATGCTTTTGCTTTCCCTCACTGACATTGGTATTTAAGTGGAACAGATAATGAATATTTATGAACCTGATATGTCAAGAAATAATTTGGTCTTGAGAGTTTATAACCTATTCTTCTCCTAAAAGTTTGGGAAGATATTCATACTCAAACATTTCTATATTTTTGTGAATGAAATTGCACCCAGTTTGTGGTTTTGAAGCTGGATCTCTCAATTCTTGGTTAATTCAGGTATCATAATGTTTAGTATCTCAGTTAAGTTATCTAAAGTGGAAGGATTTAGTATCATTCGTCATTGACCTTAGTCAACCACAATGAGTTATTAAAGGCAAGTTTAATAATTCTAACAATAGTAGTAATAACATAAGACCAGTTCTTGAACAAAAAGCTTTGAGGCCTACAGGCCATTGCTCATTGTTTTATATTGCTGTTTTCTTTATGTTGTAGAACTAGTACTGAATTTCACTTAAGTTAAACATGAAAATTTGAAAGCTGAGATTATTTACATTTCAAAGTAAGGCTAGAGAATCCTTTCAGAAAAAGTTAATGTATTAAAGGAGAATCAAAAGTTACGTAGCAACTATAAACATGAGATTATGGACTTGTTATTAAGGATTTTATAATTACTATGACTATTACTGTTATGCAGTTAAATATCCAGGATAGTGAATAACTACAGATACTCAGTTATAGCATGCTGCTGTGTGTTTTTATGTGGAGTATTGAATCTGCAGACATGCACAGTTCATTTGTTCTCCTTTAGGAACAGTTACAAATATGACTGTGTTTTAGAAGCATCACTCATTGAATTTCTTATTTTTTTAAGCCAAAGATTCAGAATTAATGCATTGTATTACCTATAATTCTGGATAAATGAATTTGGAGATGCCTTTTTTTATTTTGCAGTGGAAATTAGGGGGTTGATACATTTATTGTGGCCATTTCCTAACCACACATAAAAAATTGAACCACTGTCTCACTCCAATATATGTAAAAACAGGAGTGTTTTATAATCTCAGCCATGCACACAGTTGGCTTGGGCCAGACAATGGGAACAGCAGACTTCAGGCTCTCAGTATCTGTCTTTATCTTTCTGCCAGTGAGATGTTCACAATACTCATTCTGCTGGCCACCCCCACCCAAGCTTTAATAACATAGTTTGCAGTCTTAATTCAACTCCCATGTGCATTTGCATTTCCAATACATTTAATTACACAATAACATACTGTTTGTAACAAGATCTCTGCTCTGTTTAATGACAAACAGGACAGTGCATATCTAATGGCTATTCAATATTCCTTTTTATTTAATTATAGATGTCATGTTCCTCTGCTTTACTTCCAGCAGATCCTCCAAATATTTCACTTTAGATGAAGTTATTGGTTTTGTCATAAGCTGTCTTTTGAGCATTAAAGCATAATATTGAGCATTTAACTAACTGATGATTTTTCTTCAACATGTTGTTCAGATGTAAAGGTGCTACTGTGCCCATTTTGCAGACTTGAGCTGTAACATATTAAGAGAAAAAAAAGCACCCAAAACATTTGAAAAAATCTATTTTAATTTTAGGTGCCCAACTTTAAGAACCTGAATTTTTTACTCTTTCCATTTGCATTGTACATGTCATGTTCAAAGTTTTAATTCCCACTTCAGCAGCATTTTTTAGTGTTCAGCTCTTTTGAGTATTAGGCTGACACTAATAGCAAATTGAGAATTGTTAAGTGTAACGATGTGTAAGTTAGAGACCTCTGAACACACTAAAAACAAGATCTAAGGAACAGAGGAAAATTAACATGTTAATGGTGGTATGTCAAAAACTCAAAGAAATGTGTAAAAGACTCATGACAGAGCTAGTGCTTTAGGTAAGCAACAATACAAAATGAGTTAGAAAGGGAAGAATAAAAGCCATGCCAGTGGGTTTCTTCCCTGTTTGAACTGGCCTGAGCCATGCATTTTCATTTTCAGAGTATTTTTAAGTGGGATTTTGTTTTATCATCCAAGATCACAGAGTTTATTATTAGAACTACTAACAAATATGAATGATGGGACACTGTTTCAGAGTGTGCACCAGTCACCTTATTTTGACTGCAGAGGGAACCTAGGACAAATGTACCCCTATGCCATATTAAGAGGAGTAAGTCTGGGCAGTAGTATTTCTTTCACCTCACAGGAATAATCTGTATAGAAAATTACAAAGTNAAAAAAAAAAAAAAAAAAGTAATTATTTTAGAAATTGATTATGTATACTTATATATAACTATACATATACATATTTATGTATAGCTATAATAAATATAAAGATTAATTGAATTGTAGATCTTAGTTCAAAGTTGTGCCAGTCTTAAAATACTTATTGACATATGTGGAATTTGCTTAAAAGCGTGAATTTACAACATCACTGAATTAGATGATGGCTATGGGTTATTTATTTCAAGAGCAAAGAAAAATCAATACATTATTTCAAATAAAGCAGTAAACACTTTTGTCCAATGGATACTTGTCGGCACAGTTATATTGTATCATTTGAGCCAACATTTGGTTATTAAAATAATAAATATTTCACTTCCTATGGCTTGGTCATCTGTTGTATTTCAGTTACATGATCTTGCTGAGATATGATCTTGCTCCCAAGTCAATGAGCAGTTTAGGTTCTTAGGCTTGTAAACTATGGTACGCAAATAACTCAGCAATGGAACTTGATGATAGGAGTGTGTGAAATATCTTCTGTCCAACTTGGTCTCTCTGGATGCTTTCCAGGTATCCCAAAGGATGAAGGAGTTTCCAGAAAAAGGTGTACACTAATGTGATGTTTACAGAAATGTAGTGTAGGGAGATCATTCAGAATGAGGGAGATTAAACCCTGAAAGCTCTTTGCCTTTGCTTAAGAGAATATTCCAAACCCACTAGAAATTTGAAGCGGTGCAGTCATGGAGAAGAACTAGTGCAATAATAAATAAAAAATAGATTTTTATGTATATTACTTCTTTGCTGAAGTAGAAAAATATATAAAGACTTTTCTTTCTGAATAAACAAACACATTAGTAGTCTAGTATTTTTTAAATGTATTAGTTAGGTTTATGAGAGTAAATTCATTAGTTCCCATTCTTTTTCCACTTATTGGGACCTTTTTCTCTCATCTCCCTTGTTATGCCTTCTCATTCTGTCCTTGCTTTTCCTTTTCATTACCAAAGCCAGAAACATGTCCTTCATGTTTCACTTTTTTTCCAAGATATGGCAAGTCTCTCTTAAATTTGCTTTCGCTCTCCCACTGTTTTTTTCAACAGCTCATAGAGACCTTGCTTCTCACTTCAACTGTGAGCTGAATTATATGATACAGTATGTGTGTGTTTAAAATATATTTAATGCTCTTCCATCCAGGAAATAATCCCATAACAAAATAATTCTTCCATCCAGGAATGGAATGGAATTAGAATAGAATAGAATAGAATAGAATAGAATAGAATAGAATAGAATAGAATAGAATAGAATAGAATAGAATAGAATAGAATAGAATAGAATAGAATGAAACTGTGCCAAATTAAAGGAGAGGTGCAGGATGCATTTGTGATGGGGGAAACATTTATCCCAATCTACTGCTTTTGTATTTTTATTTTTTGGTATAGTTGCTCAAGCAAGGTCTCATAGTTTCATATAAAGCATTTTCATTGGTACAGTATAAAAGATCCTGGCAAGTAACCTTTTCCAAAGTAAATAATTCTTATCTTTATTATATTGGCCATCTTCACTTGAATTGCTATCTTTAACTGTCTGGAAAGATAAAAATAGTTAATTGATGCTATCTGAATATCCATGCAAAAGAAAAATATTACACATTAAGATAGGTGTTTTCAGATACAAACAAAAAGTTATCAGCTTAAAGTGTGTTTTCTTCGTCACTAGTAATTCAAATATTGGTGTTTATTTCTAAGTAGTCATGCTCTAGAGACCAAACTGCAAAGTAAAAAAGGAAGGTGTTAAGCATTACTAATTCTGAAGATGTTAGGCTATTAATCTTTGCAATAAAATTTATTGCATAGTTGCATTTATATTTGGGGTGTGTGATTTAAGCCTAGCTAATACACTTTCCTAGGAAAGGGTCTGGCTTGATCATAGAGTAGACACCAGATCAAAGAACAAAAAAGGTGAAATTCCTACTTTTTTGAGAACTGAAATATTTCATTTTACTATCTTTTTCTGAAAACTCGTTCTCATTCATTGTATTCCCCAAATTTATGTTTCCATCCCTCTTTAACAGTCAGGCTGCTCTCCTTTCAAATTTGGTCAGTTGTAAAAGTGTTTTTTTCTCAAAACAAGTAATATATTGCTATGTCTGGCTGTTGTGCACTTTCTGGAGTTTTCATGCTTTCTAGAATTTACTGTCAAAAATACTTGCACATTTTTATTTGCATGTATTGAGTTGTTTTTACTTACTAGTTCTCATTTTATTAATTCTTTTAAGTTAGCCCAAGTTCTTAGAACTGTAAATACAAGTTTCTCTTTAAAAAGCAATATTCCATAATTTCTGTTATTTGTGATTATGGAACAGAATAGTAGAATAATATAGACCTGTCCCCTTCTCAATTGAGCTGTACATTGCATTTCACTGTTTTCTTTAAATTTGCTTTTTCCAAATTGAGAGACATTCATTACAAACCTTTCTTACAAAAAGACCAGTGTTTTTCCTTGCTCTAACTATTGACTTTGTGTAATTATTTTTATCTGTAGTGAAGTGGTTTGTGTTAGATGCGAGGCCTTGCCAAGAGCCTTTGTTTTTAGTTCTGGTCACTGGGAGGAGTGGACCAGTAGGGACAGTTCCCTCCTCCTCGTTCCTGTATGAGAGAAATAATTTTTCAGTGTCCCTTTTGTTGGCTTCAGGCACTCAGAGCAGTATATTACTGCTACAGCAACTTGATACTATTAGCTCAAAATGACATGAGGAGCTTCAGAAGGTAATCAGATGTTACTCCAAAAAGTCCCTGGCCCAATATTGCTGACCAAGAAAAAAATAGAAAGTATGAGTGGTAACCTAGCATTGCATGGAATTTAAACCATGGTGGACAACTACGCTATCTTTCTGACTTCCTGCATTATGCAGTACTTTATGATTTCTCTTAATAATCCTGCACTTCAGATAAGTATGTCTTTAACAGAAATACAATTTCCACCTAAAAGACATCAACAGTAGAGGCTTCACAAGTTTCCTTGATTTTTCCAGTGTTTCTTGTCAATCCCACATTTCAAAATCTGCTTTTTTCTTTACACTTGAGCAAGTAGCTTGACCTTCCAAAACCTAGTTTGAGTCATGTCTGCCTTACATGAAAGAGACATTTAAAGTTTTTTTCTCTGTAATCAAGTCACCATTCCATTTATTTTGTACAAAACTAAGGTCCTTCACCTCCCCATGTAAGGAATTTTCTTTGGTCTTCAAATAATTTTGTCATATTGCTGTACTTTCTTCAGAGTTTCCACATTTATAAATATAGATTGTATGGAGTAATGTATAGTCTGCTTTCACTATGTTAAATGTAATGAAATTTATATTTGCAAAATATAATTGCAAAGGTTTTGGAAATTAATGATTAACTTTAGTTAGATATCTTGGTAGCAAGAATTTTCCTGAACTTGATGCATTTTAAGAAAATGTTTTTTTTCTGAAAGTGTTTTAATTTTTGTATGTAATCACAGAATCATAGAACAGCTTGGTTGGAAGGGACCTTAAGATCATCTGGTTCCAACGCCCCTGCCATGGGCAGGGACACCTTCCACTAGACCAGGTTGGCCAGGGCCCTATGCAGCCTGGCCTTGAACACCTCCAGGGATGGGGCATCCACAACTTCTCTGGGCAACCTGTTCCAGTGCCTCACTACCCTCATAGTAAAGAATTTCCTTCTAACATCTAATCTAAATCTTCCCTCTTTTAGTTGAAAACCATTCCCCCTTGTCCTGTCATTGTCTGCCCGAGCAAAAAGTTTCTCTCCATCTTTTTTATAAGCCCTTTAAGTACTGAAAAGCTTTAATAAGGTCACCCCGGAGCCTTCTCTTCTTCAGGCTGAACATCCCCAGCTCTCTCATCCTTTCTTCATAGGAGAAGTGCTCCAGCTCTCTGATCAACTTCGTAGCCCTAATATTTTAGTGAATTCCAAAAATTCTCTTAATACAAAGCTTCGACACAACTTTGTTAGGTGGCTATAATGTGAAATCTAGAAATTGTCATTTTTCATTCTGATATGTAAGAGCCAGGCCCAAAACGTAGCTAACAGACACAGCAGTTTGTGGAGCGGTTTCTGTGCTCTGCTTCCTTGAGATGATCTTGATATCTTCCTGAGCTTCTGGGCACTTTTTCTGGGATCTGGGAACTTCTGGCAAGTAGCCAGCAAACCTCCTCTGTCTAGCATACACATTCTTAGATATGATGGTCACAGGGCACAGGACCCAGGTACCACTGGAGTAGCTGTCCCTTTGCTGTCAGACTCTTGAACCCAGGCAGCTTCAGAAGGAGGATGCACCTCTGTAAGTCTCGGGGTGGAGGTAGTGCCTGGGGCCTCTTGCTGAAGCTGGGGCACACTGCAGGAGGTGTGCAGTTGTCGAGGAATTCAAGTTCAAGTTCCTCAAGATCAAGTGAAAGAGTTGCAGGATGACATCAGCAGACTGCATGGCATCAGCGAGAGTGAGAAAGAGCCAGATCGTCTCTGAGACCCTTCTCTTAACAGAGCAGGGGAAATGGTGACAAAGGACGAACAAAAGGCTTAGGTACTCAATGCCTACTTTGCCTCAGTCTTTCCTGTAAAACCAGTCTTCAGGAATCCAAGGCCCCTGAGACCAGAGGGAGTGTCAAGGACAAGGAAGACTTCTCCAGCTTGGTACCCTCCACTGAGGGTAACACTTAAACAAACGGGATGTAAAAAAGTTCATAGGGCCTGATGGGTTGCACCCACATGTGCTGAGAGAGCTGGCTGATGTCATTGCAAGGTGACTCTTGATTGTCTTTGAATGGTTGTGTCAACTTGGAGAGGTTCCTGAAGACTCGAAGAGAGCAAATATCACTTGTATCTTCAACAAGGGTAAGAGTACACCTCAGCAAGTTGGCAAGAACTGTACGTAGAGGAATTGCATGAATTTCAACAAGACCTGCATCTGGAGAGGAGTAACCCCTGGCATCAGTACACACTGGAGGCAGACAATCTGGAAAGCAGCTGTGCTGAGAAGGACCTTGGGATCCTGCTGGACAAGCAGACCATGAACCAGCAATGCACCTACATGGCAAAAAAGTTCAATAGTATCCTGGGTTGCATTAGAATATAACCAGCACATCAAGGGAGATATCATTCCCCTCAGCACTGGTAAAGACACATCAAGGAAGATAAGGGCTTACTGGAGTGTGTCTAGCACAGGGCCACAAAGAGGATTAAAGGGACTGGAGCATCTCTCACATAAGGAGAGGCTGAGAGAGCTGGGACTCTTTAGCCTGGAGAAGAGAAGGCTCATGGGGATCTTACTGATGTATATAGAATCATAGAATGGTTTGGATTGCAAAGGACCTTAAAGATCATCTAATTCCAACCTCCATGCCATGACAGGGACACCTTCCACTAGACCAGGTTGCTCAAAGCTCCATATATAAATACCCGAATGTGTATAAATAGCTGATAATGAGTCAATAAAGAAGAGGGAGGCAAACTGTTTTCTACAGTACCCACAGACAGGACAAGAGGCAGTGGGCACAAATTAAAAAACAGGAAATTCCATCTGAACCCAGTAAAACACTTTTTTACTGTGAGGGTTGTCAAACACTGGAATAAGTTGTCCAGAGAGATTGTGGAGTCTCCATCGTTGGAGATGCTCAGAACTCAACTGGACACAGTTGTGGACAACCTGCTGTAGGTGACCCTGCTTGAGCAGAGGGATAGGACTAGATGATCTCAAGAGATTCCTTCCAACCCAAACAATACTGTGCTTTTTATTTAACTAGCCCTAGCTTACTCTCAGCATTTTTATGGATTAACAAGATTTTTGGAAATGTTTCATGTGTATTTAAACAGACTGATTCTCCACCATGGTGGTTTCCCTGGTTCCAATGAGGAATTTAGTTCAGACATTTACAAATCTTTCTATGATACCACAGCCATATTACTGACTCTGTTCCTTAGGAAGTTGCAGGTGTTTTGAAGTAAATATTTTTGAAACAACTTCCTTATTTCCAATTTGTGTGTTTATAACACCAAATACTTCTCTTAAGAGGAGGTTGTTTTAGCAGTATCTCATCAATAAATGAAATCCCTCATAAAGCTGAATGTCCTTTGAGCTGTAATATCCGGTGTTTCAGAACTGATCTCACTAAAATGGTGTGTTTGGAGGGACCTTGTGAAATTGCAGTATTTGACTATTAAATAATCAATTTACTGTCTGCGATTACAAGTTTTTCTAATCAAGTATGAATAAAATTATTATGACACATGGGAAGATCTTCCTAAATAAATAATTGGGTGGGGAATTGTTAGCTTTTCTTAACTTAATTACTTAAAGTGACGCACAAATATCAAAATGAATTTAAATTCAGGTTTCATTTATCTGTTTTATAGAACTTAAACATTTCCTTGACATAATTTGTTTTCTAGTTCAGTGAGTAAATGTTGTACTCAACCAATTGTAAAACAAGCTTTACAGAGCAGCGATAATTACTGCATAGTAGGTTAGGCTTCTGGCACAGCACAAACAATATTTTTCACAGCTACAGCTCTGGAGTTTTGGAATCTCCTTTAATCTTCTCATTCCTTCCTGACTTTGATGTAACTTGTTTTTATGTATGTAAAGCTCCGGTCTGATTTCCTCTTTAAGTTGGAGTGCTGTACATTCCTTCACTCAGGTATTTAACAGTCTAAAAATGGTTAATATAAAAGAGGGAGATAATTTTCTGTTTTTCAAACAGAATATTTCTAAATTAAAAGGAAAGTAAAGAGCCACTAAGGTAGGGTACAGATTAAAAAGTGTATATTTTTTCCACTTTGGTATTTAAAAATGGAATAAAAAAAGTTGCAATTAGAATATTGAAGATACATTCATCAGTTACAAAATACTTTTATTATTTTTTAATTTCTTTATTTTCGATTGAAGAAATTAAAATACAATTTTTAATCACAAACTAGAAATTATTTCAAGATCTCATTTAGAATTTTCAGACTACTTTCAAAATACTTTTTTTATATCTCTTCGCAAAAGGTATAGCAACTTGAAAGAATAGGAAATTATTTCTTATAATTAAAAATGAAGGTGCTCATTATAAAAAATCTAAATGTAGTTGAAAAATGTCTTTACAAGTGATTTTGAATTAAAAATGCACTTCTGTGGATACACTTGAAAAATTGTAACTGAGTCTGTGTAGAGATTTGTTGTGTTGTTTGTGTAGAGAAGCACTGGAGAATCTAGGTTGTAGTGTTTTACTTCTTGGTATTGCTGTGCCTGCTTAAGGACTTCTTTGATGTTTATTAAATACATTTGAAGGTGCTTTATAGTCTGGCTAGGTGATCTCTTTTAGCATTTTAGAAATACAAAAGAAAAGCAAGTAGACTTTATTGGAAATCATGCCTAAAATTAGAAAGCCAAGGTCGAGTGAAGGAATGCTTCTGCATTAGCGAGGAGGTCCCTAGTGAATTCTCTTCCAAAACAGAGGATTAGGATCTTGTGTGCTCTGTGCTTCTGTGGGCCATGTTTCTTTGAAAGGCTTTAGTGGGATGTGAGGTATAGACTTCCACTTGTTTTCTGCAGACTGCTTCATTTCGTGCCTGCTGGCCTGATTTCCTGTGTGTTTATTCAGGATTTAATTCATCACATTTAATATAAAGGTTATATAGATAACATCATATATCCTCAAGGCCAAGGTTAATAGGTGTGAAGAAATTGTACATTCAAGTTCCAATACTGTGTCACTGAAGTAAACAAGGTTTCATTGGCTACAAGGTGGATTCCCAATTTAGGAAACAGAACATCCAAACTGTAAGATTTCTAGGGATTTAAAAAAAAAAAAAAGTTTTGCAATTGTAACGCTTACCACAGATACTGACAAAACTCCTATTAACATCAGTTGCGCAAAGTTAGGTAGTTAAATGTCAAAGCCGTCTTTAAGTATTACCAAAATTTTGGTTAAATGCACAATGGAAAACAATGACTCTGTATGTGGACCGTGGATTTGTTGTAGACTTCCAGTTTTCACACTGGGATCTGTTGAATGGCTGATGGGGATCCTAGAGAACAGGCTCCTGTCACACAGCCGTCCAGTGGATGCACGCTGCCATGTTACTGCAGTTTCCTCTAAGTCTGTGTGGTTTGTGGTAGGCCCTGCAAGCACCCAGGGGCACCGGGAGGGAAAACAATGAAGTTTATAAGGGTTTATAAGGGTTAGGCGATCAGCTTAGAGGAATGAGGCAAAGGAAGGCCGCGTTTGTGTATTGCAAGTTAGCAGAGGCATGGGGCTAATTCAACCTTCCTGACTGTCAGGTTCCTTAGAGGCAGCTTTGGGCACATGGAGAAACAATCCAATAACTACTCGGAGTCTGCTTGTATGGCTACATTGAGGTGCCCGAGGGGCTGCCGACGTGTCCGTGCATTGGGCACCGAGATAGGATTCCTTGCCTTCCACCTGCTTCCTGCTTTGGGTTTGTCTGTCCCGGTTTCAGGCTGCTTTTTAAGGCTTATGCAAGGGGATCTCTGTTTAGCCTGGCAAATGAGTTACATAAGCCTCATTAATCTTGTCCAATAACTACAGTAGTTAGGGCTTTAAATCCAGCTTACTATTTCCTCTAGAACTAGTTCCTGTTTTGAAATGTGATGATGTGTTTCAGGGACTGCTAATTAGCTGCTTCCCTTGAAAATTCTCACAGGCTTATTTTAAGAACTTTTGCCTTCGTATTCAAGTGTGGGTTCTTTAAATTATCAATTCCATTTCATAAATCATGTCAGTGTTCCTACAAAACTGTGCTTGATTTTATCCTCAAATAATCTGCAGTTTATTTTAGGCAGTAGGATTCGTAGTCTTAGTCTTCTATGCTCAGAGATACGTGAATAGATGGATGTAATATGGTACAGCAGGGAGTTATAATATAGATTTAGAATTCTTCCACTGTGTATTGGAACTGCAGCAGTGCCCAGAGGCTGCAGTCAGAGTACAAACGTACACAAGGATGCACAGAGCCTCGCTTCTGAAGAGCTTTCAATCTAATGTGAGGCAAAACTTGTCAAGTCATTTTGAATAACAGAAAGGGTGAAGAAAGAGAGGAATAGAGAGTTCAGTTGGCTGTGTTCTTCAGCTAGGCACTCAGCTGGGGTTTGCTGAAGTATATAATTTCTCATTTATTTTATTTTTAATATTTTATTCTTTTTGCCCCTGACCAAGCAGTTGTTGTCTGAATGATTTGTGTGTGTATCATAGCTGAAGTTTGTCCTAAGGAAAAGAGGAAAGTAGCCAACTGTCGAAATTAGTTCAGAACAGGGATTTCATGAGTCAAGGGGATAGGCTAAAATATCAGTAACATTGAGATAACTTCTAATCACACTGATAACCAACAAAAATGTATGCAGCACAAAGGAAATAACAAGCAGCTGTTTTGCTTGTATTTTCCTTAGATATTATTCTAAGTAGTCTTAGACAACTGTTGACACCACTTATCCTTTTTTATTTTTTTTTAAGTTAACGTAGGTGGTATTGCTTTTTTGA
Organism: Anseranas semipalmata; assembly: GCA_013399115.1. NCBI lineage: Eukaryota > Metazoa > Chordata > Aves > Anseriformes > Anseranatidae > Anseranas > Anseranas semipalmata. The sequence continues at coordinate 835,266 of VXAA01007075.1, forward strand.
TTTAAAGGAATTACGTGATGCCTGGAACATTTATTTATATTTTGAGTTGTTTTATATCCTCAGTATTTGCTCAGTAAACTCAACTAAACAAAGGTAATGAATTTCACTTTACATTTATTGCTTGTAGGTAATGTTTGTACAGAAAATGACACTCTGCAGCTGGTCAACGCTTTTTTTTAGTCTATTGTAATCTCTGCACATCTACGTGCAAAGGAGCAAGGGAGCAGTCTGTTGGTCCTCCTGTGCCAGCTGTCCATCATTTCAGAAATACCTTTTTACCTATATATTTATTTTTGGTACATTTTAGTGATCACTGCATTGGCTGTAATGGTTCTTCAGAACTAAGAAACGCGCTAATATGCATTGTGTTATTTGCGTACTGCAGAACAGCTCAGTCAGAAATGTTCATTCTGGTAAAAGTGCGTTTACAATTATGAATCAGTAAAGAAAATAGTTCTGCCTTTTACACTGGCCATAAAAGTAGAAGGAAAAGGAAGAATGTATGATGTGATTAAAAAATAAATAAATCTAGAAACATATAACTTGAATTCTTAGAAATTTCCCCCTTCTCTGAAAGGGAAAATTTCAGTATTTTTATTTCATGATTAATTTTCAGTATTTTCATTTACTTTTGATCCTCCAAAAATACAGATTTGTGACTGTTCTACATGTTTTACATACACATGGCACATACTATAATGTCTAATAATATAATGTTTGGATAAAAGGTAGGGCAAGTGTTTATTCTGTTTCAGCGGGTAAGTGTTCTGGTAATTAATAAATGACATTAAAAAATAACTGCCCCAATTTTTTTTTATAACTGATTTTTTTTCAGAAAGCTTTTCAAGTCTTGACCTGGCAATATGTCATAAATCATATTTTAGCTCATCGTGTAAATAAAGGCAAAATTGCCTTCCAAATGTGTTCTGTGTTTTCCTGTGTAATTAACACCTCATTCACAGTTGTGTCTGCCAGTCAAAGCCCTGCCTTCTTTCCCGTGACACTTCCTTGATACTTTGTTTAGACTGCTGTGATTTTAAGTGTCATCCTCAGGATGCTTTAAATAAGTCCAAACAGGAAAAGGAAGGTGCTTCAAGAAGTCAACAGTATAGATCATTATAACTCAGAGGAACTATTTTAAAAGTATGAAGCAATTCATATTTGTTTATTACTCACATCATTATCTCAATGTGGTTTTCATGCTTTCTCAGGAAAGTTTACTGTTTTTCAAGAAAACTGGGAAATACTGATTTCCATCTGTCTTTCTAAACTAGAGATCAGTCCAAAAATCACACATCTCAACTTCGGGATATAAAATCTAAACAGGAATTTGGCAACGCGGGGTGAAGGCCCAAAGATGCATGCTCCGATATTTCACAAGCTTTTATTTCAGCGGCACTGCTAGCTAACAACAGTCACTCTTTTTTTCTGGTGTGTGTGTGTGTGTGTATGTGCATGCCTTTCCCTGTACTGTGGCCTCTTATGCCAGGAGGATGCTACATGGATGCTTAGTGAACTGAATCCAGAACTGGCCACAGTTAAAAATCAGTCTACTTTTTTGTGGGTTATCCTTAACCGAGATGAGTCTCTTGCTCTGGTTCGTCACATGGCTGCATGGGTGATGTTACCAGCACACAGAGGACATGTCATGGGGTGGGTGTTGAGGAGCAGTATAGCTTTGAACCCAGTGTAGGCACCTGGTGCAATATTTTGATTCTGAAAATTCACCCTGAGCTGCCCCAGTTGTAGCTCTGCATGTGCGAGTACTGACAGGATTACACAGCATATGTCTCAGCTAGTTAAGACCCAGGAATTTGGCACTCCAAATATGCTGAGTTTTTTTTTCACGCAGCCCTTGAAACACACTGACTGACTCGTAAAACCGTGGTGGCAGTGTACATGTTGTATGTCACAGCCCAGTGGATGGAACATACCCCCAACAGCCCTTGTTCGCTTCTTTCTTCAGCTTGAAGGGCTTCAAATCCCCCTGTCCTGCTTCTCAGGAGCACCCCTGACGTCTAGGCAGTGGGTTACCCTGGTGTGCTACAGGGAATGAGGAAGAGGGATTTTCCACCCCTACTGTCATCATCTTGTTTACCCTCGGTATAGTTCAAGATTAACGAGAGGCAGAGCATGAGAGTGGTTTCCTATGGATCAGGAGTTTCACCTGTGAAGAGTGAGGCTGCAGTTTCCCTCTCTGTTGCTGAGATTTTACTTCTGCAGCTTGTGTGATATCATTTAAGAAGATACAGAAGTAGGCTTAGGAATAGGAACCATAACTTACAGAAATATCCCTGTGTGTTAATTGTGAGCTGTCAGCAAGCATTTTCATTTTTTAACTTCTTAAGCCAAGTTTTCACCAGGACATCCCCCTAATGCTTTTTGTTCATTTATGTTTGCCATATGTAAGGGAAAAAATTAGTCTTTATGGATATAATACTGTTGCTTTTTTTTGCCATCAGACCTAGATATTAGTTGTTCTCAGCTGTTGTTTCTAAAAAATGTGCATTGGATTTCAGCTTGGCAATAAAGATGTAAATTACTGTAAATTACTTCCATTTTTATGTTGATCTTCCTAAAAAAAAAAAAAGTGTGTGTGAAAACAGCAGTTGTTCAATTGAGTTCTGTGCTAAAAAATTGTAATGGTTACATGTGCATGTTTCTAGACTGAGTGGAAAGTCTCCCGTTAACTTAAGTAGACTTTAATGGACCTTAAGTTTTAATGCAAATGATGTTGCATGTGCTCTAGAAGTTGAATTGTTTTCACAAATAAATCTGTTTTCTGCTCGTTCTCACATCCTGGAGAAGTATATGGGTGTTTGTTAGTTGGGTTATACTGCACATTTGTACTTACTGTGCAAGTCAGGGCGACTACTGCTGCATCCAGTTCAACATCCCAAACTCTGGTATATTCAGATAAAATATAATTTCTTTACACATCATCAGGATGCTCTGTTTATAGCACTGTCGATGTGCATTCACATATGAGACATAGCTTTAAAATGTGGCAGTAACTGTTACAGTGATGCAAATATACTGTTTGTCATAATTATTAAAAACAATCCTAAAAACACTAGATGCAGATAGTATTGCAGTGAAGTATTCACTTTGGGTAGTTTCTGAACGTCTTCCTACTAAATAAGGCAATAAATCTTTCTTTTGAACAAAATTCTTATTACAGTCATTAGCAGTAACATTTATAAACACCTGCTGCTCTTTTTTGTTTCCAGGGAAGACGAGGCAAGCCAGGCCTCCCTGGAAAACCAGGACCACCGGGACCTCCTGTGAGTAACTAGCAAGGGGAATGGGAACTCTTCACACCATCCTGGAACAGTGAACTTCGTTAACATTTTTATACCAGCTTACCCGATCATAGTTATAGTTGAAAATGGTTGATCAGTGTTTGCTCTGCTGTATCAAACAGCTACTATACCCAGCCTTTTGATACAGTAAAGATAAAAGGACTGTGTCCACAAATACGAGAGACTAAACAGAACAATACAGCAGGGAAAGAACAAGATGCAAACTGCAGTGGAGGAAACAGAAATTGTCTGGCATTTCAAAGAAAGACCGGCCGTGTATACTAAATGTGAATACTGTGCATTCATTCACTTTACAAAATGCGTGATGCTCTGTAGAAGATGGGATAATTTCTGTCTCAGAGGGGTAATTTGAAAGATGAAGGACTGTGTGAAGCATGTGCCAACTGTCTGAATGGTGGGGAGGATTATACCCAGCTCTGGAATGAGCACTCAGCTGTGGTTCAGATGAGTTTACAGAAGAATTAAAAAGATTAAGAAATACATGACTCTGAAAGGATTTGTAATACGAAGCACTAAAGGTTTTAGCTCAGATCTAAGAGGTTTGGGATTTATTTTTTAAGAGATACATGATTTCGAGTTTGAAATCAAGCATGAATCTGGGCTATTTTAACCTATAATGAATGCAGTCATCTTCTGGTAGAGGAAGACTTGGTCATATTTGTAACATTTTCTATATATTGTATTTGTAAAAACACTATCGTGTACAAATATAAAACAGCTATTAATTTGTGGAATAATATACTGCAGCTGCTTCACATTCATAGTATCAAGCAAGTATTTCATGATCCCTTTTTCTGCTTACCTGAAATAGATAAAGGTCAGCAATTTACATGCCAGAACATTTGATTCATCTACTTAAAACTCACAGCAAGGGAAAACTCTAGGCTTACTTCTAGAGAAGAGAATAATGTTGCATGAAATAGAATGAATAAATTGAAATAGATGTCATTTACACTTACCTAAAAACAAAACCACATAAATGTTACAAATCACATTTCTTTCCCTTTTTCCTTGCAAGAAGTGTTCAGAAAGAAATCGATAATGGTGTTCATTTATTCTGCATAAAGCTAAGTAGTTAAAAATCCCTCCTTCTCCCTCTCCTCCCCTACATATAGTCATATCGAAGCCTTGTTTGTTTAAGTCTTTTGTGCACTTTGGATTAAATAATGCTAAAATGATATTGCAGACAGGAGGTGTCCAAACAGAGGAAAGGCGTGATGCAGAATCCTTCTTAACACAAATGCCTAAAATTACCTTTAAAAGAAAAAATAGAAAATAAAAACATAGCAGAGACCTAATCTACTTAACTTTTTGTGAACTAATGAAAAGCTGTTTCTCCATTACAGATTTCTGCTATCATAGATTTGCTGGCAAGTCAGGCTTGGGAAAATGTATGATCTTTGACAGACATGCCAGAAACCTTCAGTGGAAGCTAAATTGTGTTGTTATTACTGAAGCCTATTTCAGATTTTCTTACAGCAATGCAAAGTTCAACTTTGTCAGCATAGCAGCATCCGTATGAGGAGCTCTGTGTGAGGGCTGTACCCTAGCACTACATATCAGAAAAGCATTCCTCAAGCAGTCATGGCCTAAATATTGGTTAAAGGTATTTGTTTCTGGTATAACTGTCTTGATGCAGTCCTTACTTTGGATACAACTATAACAGCATCTTGAATTCTTTTTTCCGATTCTTTTTCCCTGAGAAAATAACGTAGAAAAAACATACTGTATAAACAGTAATGCTATTAACGTGCATTGGCAGTACCCTCATATTTAAAGTGCTAAAGCTGGTACATACTGAAAAGACTTGAACATGATTCATCATTCCTCCCCTCTTTCTCAAGGCTCAGAACATAATAAATTTTGCTGTATGGTGCTTCCAGTTACCCCTCCACTTCTAATAGTAGTGGCAGCCTCCTCATACATGCGGATGTATGGTCAGCCTCTGCTTTGGCCTCTGAAGTGCAACAGAACTATCACACCTGCAGGCTGGTTGCTATCATAAGTTTGGCATATGTAGGGTACAAAATGCTTAACAAATTGACTTAACATGTAAAAATTAGCCTCTCCAGAAAAATTAAGTTTGGCATTTAGCTGATGCATCAGAAGAATAATTTCATTTCAGAAAAAGGAGATTCAGTCATTAATTTTTAGGTAGCTACAGTACACACTGGGTGTTAATAAATTTACCTAATTTATTTATCAGTTTATGCCATGTGGCTGAGTACTTAATTTAGATATTAGGAGAACAGCCAGGTGTTCAGCAACGACAAAAAAAAAAAAACTGTAAGAAGGAAAGTTCTGCCTCCTTGAGGAAGTTAGCGAACAGATGAGAGGATACAGTACTCGGGGGATTTGATTATAAAGGACAGTCCTAAAATAAGTGTGGGGAGGAAGGGCTTATGAGACCACATTCTGAACAGTCAAAAGGGCTGTAAATTGGACATTGCTAAGGGGTGTGAGCTTAGATCAATCAAAATAATTACTTTTCAGCTACTTCTGGCATTGCAGCAATTAAGGTTTTCTTTATATTCCCATCTGCTTCTACTCTGACTCTTCTAATACTTTCTCAAGACTTTTTTTTTTCCTAGCCTGATTTTTGGGGACTTTTTCCTTGTAAAATTGATGTTTTCTTGAGTTTCCAGTCCCTTAACATCATCTGAGCATCTCTGGTTGAAAACCTGCATCACTGTGTCATAAATGTAGATCTCTTGGCACATGGTGATGGAACTACTCAGTTAAAGTGGGACTTTGTGCATCTTCTTCCAGGCATCCTTTCTCTTTTGCCATTTTTTCCCTTCAGAGAAAATCCTGTGCCCACAAAAGGCAAGGAGTCAATGAATATTTTTATTGACGGGTTATAAAAAATATTTCTCTACACCTACCCAGATGATGATCTCCAGCTCCTTTGAGTATTTTTTTTTAAGGTTTATTAAATATTGTAGACTTTTAAAATGTTCTGTTATTCCCTCGTGGTTCAGAATTCATGGTTTGCATCCGTGCTTTCCGATGTTGTTTTTGAGTATTGTTCTATTACTTCACTACTAGAGAGCTGAGATGTGTGCTCACGCATCACACTCCAGTGTGCGACAATGTATGCTGAAAATGAGGAATCCAAATGGTTTAAATAGAACAGCAGCTCCCTCTAGTGCTTTTTGATTGCTTCCTCCCTTTTAAAAAGTCTAGAGAACTGTTTAAAGCTTCTGTTAAATACACTAATCGTTTCTCCCTCAGAAGCATTCTGGATATTATGACTGTGAAATCAATATCTCTCTACCCTTCAAATGTATTTCATACATTCTCTTGTTTGCATTTTCTTCTGAAGTCCTCTGAAAGAGATGGTGTCTCTTTCACATATGGTTATCCTGCTCTGCATAGTTCTACATTGAAATCAAAATGCTGATTTTATGAAACAAAAAGAAATACTCTCGTAGTAGGATGCTATGAGGTTTCAAGTACAGCATTTTGATCTTACTGCAGAGCTGAACTGATAGCTTTCTTCTGCAGTAGCTGCTAACAAAAACATCTACAGGACTTAGCAACACATAAGGGGTTACCAGCAAAGCATAGCTTTTTTTTGCATGTGTTTAATGCATAGACTTTCTAGTTCCAGCAACAATATATTTTTTTCAATACTTAAAAGCACATGTATGGAAGACATCTGACCTTAATATTTATATGCCATTGGCATAGCAATGCAGTGGCCCAATTCTGTAATCTTCACTTAGATGAAATGTTTTTCTGGTCTAGGGCCAATAGCTGCCTGGTTTTGTTCAGTGTTCTGTTAAGAGAAGATCATTTGTGTTTCTACTTGTCTGCTCCAAACTGCTTGATGTCTGGCACTGTTTTACCTATTGTGGTCATTTGTGGGAGATATTGATACTGAAACAGGGTAGTAGAGGGCACATCACAGACTTAGTGAAGCCTGTCTAAAGTTCAAAGGAATTTATTTTTTTGCTTTATTTCTGTAAATAGGACAAAAAAAAAAAAAAAAAAGTTTTACTTGTTTCTCCAGTAAGGGTTCACCTGATCTCTTCTGTCCCAATTTACTCTGTCTCTGCTGGAACAGTTACGGCTGGAAGAATTCCATTTCTCAGTAGTTCCCATTATAGTGCAGCACCAAATTGCTTAAAAAATAATAAAAAAAAAGAGTGGCAAGCTAGAGTTGTGCTGCAGACTTCTACCAGTATAGCGGCATTCTTTGGGATAAGTCAGAGTAAGATTTCTGCCCCGTGTTACTGTTTGGCAGAAGGGAAATACTGTCAGCACTGTTTTTTAAAGGCAGGAAACAGGAGGACTATATGATTTGGCCAAGTATCATCTTGTCCAACAAGCTGTATGTGGCAGAAGAGGCAAATAAACTTTGGTTCTCCTAAATCACAGGCTAATGCACTGCAATCAAGATTATTCATCCTCTTGCATCTCTGCTGTTTTCTACCAACACATCCACAGTTATTGTTTGCAGCCAGAATGGATTTACTTAACATTTGCTATGTCCCCTGAAGCTTCGTTAACCAGGGAGCCAAAGCATCAGCTTCTTCATATCAAGAACTGGTTCACCAGTGTTCAGTTCATCAGTTTCCTTTGCAAGGAGCTGAACTTCCTATCTTTATCAAAGTAATCATTTTTTCTTCAAAGATTAGCTCAGAGTCTCCTTAAAGTCTTAAATTAAAGTAAGGTTTCTTTTTCATTAGTGTTCGGTATGAGGCAGTGGAGAAGTTCACAGGCTACTTGAGTTTCTTCATTTAATTCCATGTACTTTTGGTCTCGTTTTATTCAGTATGTATGTCAGTGCCACCAGCCTACTTATCTTAAGTAGCCAGCAGTTTGCCTTGGAAATCTCATTTCCTCTGCTTCAGGAAATACTGCCATTCTACCAATATTTTGAAAGTGAATGAATGTTATCAGTTAATTACAATAAACAGAAAATCAAAGCAATGGTAAGTGAAAATTGTCAGTAGCATTTCTGGTATTGGTGGACATTCTGCTGCTTTTAAGAAGAATATTGGAAATGCTTACATGATAGGATGGGAATGGCTGACAATGATTGGTCATATTGTTTGTTTCTGTGCATTTAAGTTTTTAAAATCCATATCAAAATGTAATTTAATGTATTCTGTTGTGGCAGACGTCATGCCATCATCATGCTTTCCATTTGCTCTTTGGAATAGTTACACAATATTATATATCTTCACTGATGAGTTTCATGTTCTTTTAACATTATAGTAAACAGAAATACAGCATTTTACTTCAATGGGTAGGCGCAGATTTGAAATGGATGAATAAAGTGATTACACTGAGTCCCTTTCAGCGCTGTGTTCTCAGAAATGGCCTGTTCATGAGGTGCGACCAGTGCAATTCACTTGTTACACATTTTACTATGCAGACTGTGAGATTGGGTAGACTTTTTCAGCAGTCTCATCTTTACAGAAATGCAGACAAACTAGAAAAGTTAAGGGAGGAAAATATATTATAAACCACAGTAATTTTACAGTTTGTAGCTATTTTCTTATAAACACCTGTATTTCTATTCCTACCTTGACTATAGAAATAACATCTGAAATCTGTTTGTAATTTTGGAAAATAATCAGGGCACATTTTCAATTCTTTTCTTATTCATACACGTATTCTCTATGTGCTTCAGTTACCTCAATTACACGACTTGATATACAATATTAAAAAAAGGAAAAAAAAAAAAGGAAACCCTGCTCAAGTGAGCTTTTGATTGGTATTTGCATAGGAGCAAGTTTGAAAAACATCCAAAGTGGCAGATGTGCAAAATTCTCATTCAAAAGACAGAAATTGCCTGCACAGTAATTCTTCAACTTCTGTTAATTTCACTGCTTCTGCACTTGCAGACCAATAATGCTAGTTTGTTTATTGCCTGTAGAGATTTCAGAGTGGATAATGCAGCCATATTAGTGGAGAGAAACAGTGTGGAAAGGAAGAACAAGGTTAGAGCTTAGGAAGACACCCTTGAATAAAAGTATTTTCTGTTGCTGTACAAAATTTCATTCTTTTTATTTATTTTATTGTAGAAAGACTGATGGAATTATTAAATTTATGTCAGTTTTTGAAAATGGAAGGACTAAAACAGAGATATGGTTTACCTCTGGTAACACAAAGCCTGTGACATAGCCAAGAATGCAACCCAAATGCCATAAAGTACCCCTCAACTGCCTTAGTCACAAAACAGTTCTGGGGTTTCTTGAGGTTATGTTACTTTTCAAAACAATGACATATAGAAAGACTTTCCATTTTGTCAAAAATTATTTATTCAATGTACAAATAATATCTGAGAGGTCAGGTTTGGTGGCAGATAGAGCATTTGATCCATCCTAGGTTGTATTATTGCAGCAGTTTCATTTTTACTGCTTTTCCACTGAAAAAAAAAAGTAAAGGAAACAACCTGGTGGCAAATGAGAAGGGAGGATAAATTCTGATTTTTTGACAGCTTGCCATATTACAGAGTCCTTGCTAAAACATCACAGTGTTGAAGTTGAGACATGTAATAAGTATGCATTGTCATCATGGTTCAATCCCAATCCTGAATTGTCATCTTTACTATGGGTATCAGAGTATAAATTCTGCCATAAAGTGTAGAAACAGAATTGAGCGAGCATCTCAGTCAAAACATCATGACTATATTTATCTTATTTTTCATCGCAAATTTGAAGTCACAATTCACTTCCAAAATAAAATGGATAGAAAAAATGATGGGCTTGTGTCTCTTCTGATGTTGGGGAACAAAGAAGGAGTGAGTCAGATGTGATGTTTCATGTGGTATATACAGTAGAAGTAACTGATACACCATTATTACTGGTCAGCAGTAAAACTTTCAGCAGTATTTACCCAGATGAATACATAGCATTTCAGTATTTTCCTTGGATCTCTGGGTGATATCAGTGGACAGGTTTTTCAACTTTCTTGAAAAACTTTGTAGTCTTGGTCCCACACTGCTATGAATTTGGCAGCAGTTCTTGTTAAGAAAGTGTTAGTAGTGGAAAATAACAGTATTTTCATCTGGACAAATTTTTAATCTCGGTGAGAAGTAACTTTGACTTCTGTAGTAGTTTTACATGTCGTTTAGCTTGAAAATGGGAGAAATTTTCAATAGATTCTTATTCTGAAGGTGTAGAAAGCTGCTTTCCTATTATGATGCATACCAGAATATTTCTGTAGCAAGTGTAATGTGTGTGCAATAACAGTGCATATAAAACAATTAACAAAGACCTTATACAAAATGAAAATGTGTGATTAAAACCTCTGACTAATCTGTAATCTCTGACATAGAATCTCTGACTGATAAACAGACTCCATTTTGTTGAGGAACAACCCTTTTCAAAACCGAAGAGAATTCAGTTTCATAAAGCAATCTTCAGGGAGCATGTATGCCAGCTACATTTTTCCTATGAACACAAAAGCTGCAGGCTCCTGTAAATCATCTGTAAAAAAAAAAAAAAGGACAGTTGCCTTTGTGCCCTGTCTCTGTTAAATGTAGTTCATTCAGACCAGGTGACTTGAACAAGTGTATTTTTGTCGTATTGTAGTCAAATGTTTCTTACAGCCATCACGAGTGGCTGTAGTTCACATTGCATGATATGGAAACTGCAACTTTAAGAGAGTTTCTGTGCTAATTTGTAAATCTACCTAAGTTTTAGTTCACAAAATCTTTACTCAACTTTTTGTGTTCTGCCCTGATTCACAATGCTTAAAAATGTCATTGAGGGCCTGTTTTGTGGCAGAGTATGTCTAAAAATGTTTTTTTTTTTTTTAATCTCTCCATCCTAAGCCTGCATTTAAGTAAGAAGTATGTTCTCCTTTGTTGAAATTCTTGTTGAAAGGTGTCTGTATAAGTCTAAACTTGCATATCTAATAAAACTAGAAAGCTAGTCTTTCAGAGAATTCTGGCATTCCTCAATTTCACTTTCAGTACTCTAAGTTAAAAAATCTGGCTGTTTACTCACACTAGGAGCTGCTTCTACATCAAAACTGGTGCTTTGAGTTAGTGCAAAGAAGTTTTAAAATGCTGCGGAATGAAAATTCAATTCATACCAGAAGAGAAGCCTATTAAAATTGATATGAATGTCATCTCTGCCTTCTCTGACAGACTGATTCAGTACGAAAAAAGTTGCCAGTTTCAAAACTCAAGGATTTTGAAACTGACTGTGCTTCTCCATGTGCCCAGAAAAAAAAAAGATACAATGATCTTACAGAAAATAATTTCCTTTATAATCAAATAAAAATCTAAATCCCTTTACATGACCAGTGCTCTTGGAATACAGGTATGTAAACATAACCTTAGTTAAATTAAAATGATTTTCTGATAAATGTTTTTCCTTATAGGGTCCTTCTGGACTAAAAGGAATTCTGGATTCATTGAACAAGCATTATAATGAGGTATGGAGATTTGAGTGTCTGTCTGTCTGTATCTGTGCTTTTATGGCTAAGAAGCATCTAAGATAGAAGTGACCACAGTTTTGATCCATGCAAACCACGTTCCAAATTCATCCAAAAGGTAGATCCTTCCCTATTCCCTTTTTGCACCCCTGTATAGGCTCAGTCCATAATCTGGTTGCACACCTACTGTGTCATCTATCCTGCTGCCATACATCTTATCTCCCATGCCTCTTGTACTAGTGTAACTCAAATGGAGGTGGGTGGACTAGCTGTTAGTATAAAACCCTAGCTCCCCATTTCTAAACCAAATTGCTCTAAATCATACTTGACATTTCTTCTTTCTTTCCCTCACCTGTCATGATCCTAAGAATAGAATAGAAAGACAAAGAGGTATAATTTAAAAAGGTCTACTGGAGATCTGTGAGAATTGTCCATATGTGTGTATTACAGACTAATAAGAATGTTGTCTTAATTATGTAACCTTTTGCAGCTACAAGCACTTCATAGAAAAAAGTTAAAAATTGTGTATGAGTGTTACAAGTGACAGAGCTGCCATTCTCTCTTTTAAACTCTTACCACAGATTTTTCAGATCATTTATGCAGTTGTCATATCTGCCATTGTAAGGCATTGTGATTCAAAGATTGTGCAAGTTTTCTTAATTGATGCTGAAGTGAGTGAATATATCTGAATAGTAAACTGTATTTCATTCAGACTTATGAAGCATTATTACAGGAATATTTGCTTAATATAGAGGTTAGTGTGTGTTTCCTGCCTTATGTCATGCACATCAAACCTGGAAAATATCCATCTCTTAATATTAAAATGCGTAACTATAAAGAGCAGGTGAAATCAGGCTATTTTTATTATATAACATATCCAGATGAGTACTAAAATATATATACATTTTTTTAAAGGATTCTGGTGTGAAATTCATGGCAAATAAATAAATCCAGATGCTTTTGTCACTGACATGTTTTCTCTGATATTTCTCATATTTAATCCATTCCAAATCAGTATTTCAACTTAGAGCATGGATTAGGAATTAAGTATGGTTTTATATGCTGTCCTGTATATTTTTATACCTGGAGACTTACTTTCTGTTTTTGGCCTGCCATTTCTTGTATATGCATTGAAGTTTTATATATTTTTCTATTTATAACTTTTTTACCAGTTTCTTCCGTCTTTTTGCCTAAGACAACTTTCACTGATACCAGTCCTGTTTTCTTTATCAATACTGTATTTATTGTAACTCGTTCCCCACCTCTGGACTATTAATCGTTTTTACCCTGACGGTCCCCTTAAGGTTAATTCTACAACAGGGAATACAAACATTGAGGATCTTCAGGAACTGGCAAGCATCTGTCTCCAAGAATCTCGTTTATTATCATTGTACAACTCTACAAGTTCCTAAGGTGTCTCATATTTCCTAATTAACAATCTTCTGGAAAAATGTAGATCAGCTGCTCTGTCTGTAAATTAATTGTCTTATAAATCCTATACAGCTTACCAACTTTCCTCTTCCTTCAGCTGTCTGGTTTGAAGATTTTAATGACTCTGTCATGAGCAATTAACTGTTCAACAAGAAAATGCTAAGGTTTTGTTTCAGGTGAGAGAGATGATGGCTTTTTGATTCAAGTAGCAGGTTTTAAATACTCAAACTTTCTGTAACTACATGTTCAGGTCTTGCTAGAGTCTCTGACTGGTACAGCAAACATATTAGTTTCTATACAGTTTATGATGGGAATGGGATATTCCCATCATGAACAAAACAAAAACGTCAAAGTAGTCATGAAAGACAAGGACAGCTTGTCTGCCTTGCCATTGATTATTCATTTAGGCAGATATATGCAACATTAACTTTCCTTTTTTTCACACTATTGCATAGTGTGATGAGTGCTGATTTTGTTCAGCGCACCTTGGAGGTACCAAGCAATGTTTCACATTCCAGTATGTAATTTTGAATATACTTCATTTATTAGCATTTGTAGGATGATATTTCAATGATATTCTGAGGTTTTTGAGATTCCTTATGCCACAGGAAAGTTTTGTCATTTTCCAACATTTTGTGCATATTCTCAAGGATCTCACAAGCTCTTATTTCTGTTTGTGGTTTTTTAAGTGTTTAAATTGTGACCACATTTTTGATGCTGTAAAGATTTTGATATCAGATTTTTCTGAGGGTATCAGTACAGCTTCTTTGTATTGGTGTTTCTAGGAGTCATAACAAACACTGCCACCAAGATAGGTGGGAGGTCACTGAGAGATGATCTTAAGACCCATCATAAGTTAATATTACGTTTTCTGTCATTTCTCTATTTCTTAGCAGATTATTCTGTTCTTAAGCCTTTTGCAATTCTTCTGATTTCTCTATCAATGAGTTGCCATGATTGCACAGTGTATTTATATAATTTGTTGCAACTCAGCTTTGTCTGGCTTAGTATCAAATCGGTGTATTCTGTAAGGAGGCCAGAGTCCAAGTCTTCATGAGTATAATTTATTTGACCCATGCATACAGTAAAAGAGAGCACTATAAATAAAATTGCTGATTTGTAGCAGCAAATTGTGGTGAATGGCAAACCGAACACATCAGTCTTTCCTTAATGAAGGTGAGGGGAACCTGCTGGGGATAAATATAGGCATTGATCCTTAGTGGGGTGGGAGACAGTGTTGCAGTGTTTCTTCCCTCTTTGTTCTTCCTTTGTGCCTGTTCTTGCAAGGCATGTGAATATTTTTGTATTCTTTCTTGTTAAGTCTTCTGTGCTTTCACTATAAATGAGATGATTTGTATACATTTGATACATGCATTTTGTTCTCTTTGTTATGCCAAAAACTGGTTCTGCCCTGCTCTGTAGGTTACGTTTCTTTGGTGAATGGTAAACGATGATTCATGGTTTGTGTTTATGTACTCTCAGGCCTCTGTTATCATCCTTTGCTTAGGCTTTCAAGGCCTCTCTTTGTCATCTTTTTTACTTAACATTTTACTGTACTTAGGTATAAGGTCACTTCAGTCAACCCTGCTTCTAAATATCTTTGGAAAGGGCATACAGATCAATTTAATCTGAAATGTTCTCCAACATGTAAAAATAAAAATGAAACCACAAAGCAAAGCAACTGAAACTACATCACAATCTGCTCAGGAATTTTTTCAGAATTATGAGTTGATTCATGAATAATTCATTATTACTTTCCTAAGACATTTTTCGTTGGCATATTTTTCTTGCATTTTGTTATAAAGAGAGAATGACCTATAAATACACAAAGAGCATAAAAGTAGTTATTTTGTCTAATACCCTTTTTTTCTCCATATATGCAAAAGATGCACAACTCAGAATAAATCATAACTTATAGTATACTCCTTATATAATAGCAGACACCTAGTAGTCATCTTCTGCTTGGCAATACTCAGGTTCCCTTCATTGAGAATCTGTTTCTTGCTCTGGAGCCAATTTCAATAGTTAGGTCAGTAATAGCATTATGAACCCTAAAAACTGTAAAAGATCCTTCATGACATTAACATTTATAAAATAACTGAATTTTATTCAAGTTAGATTCAGTTATCAACTTTTAAAAATATTAAGATAGTTTAAATGCCACTTCTATTCATCACAATACTTTCCCTTTTTACAGACATGGAAACCAGAAAATGGCAAGGGGAGTTGACTTGCTTGGTGTTCCCATTCAGCCTTGTGGCAAATGTTTTAGGGTTTGGATTCCTTCAGTCCAAACTCAAGCTCATTTTTCAGGGCAACTGGTTTTGTTGCTATCTCCGGTGTCATTAAAAGAAAACATGTTCCCCATAGGTAGTGTGAGCCTGGCTTTGTGAAGAGGAAACCATTTATTTTGTATTATATTGTGTCTTTACCTTGTACAGAGTAAATAGATGTAGTTCAGTAGTACCTCAGCAAGCATACAACCTGAACCCGTGGTCTTTAAATCTGTTTTCTTTGAGAAGCAATATGAGGAGCCTGTTGATCATACTCATTCCCTCTCCTTTTGTCTCAATGCTGTGGTAGAATTATTTCAGTCCATGCTGCTCAGAAGTAAAAGGCTTGTATTTTTGTCATAGTGATTTTTATTGTTCTTTTCTAACATACTTGAGAAATGTGCTGTAAAAATGAGCGTAAGAGTTCTTTGCATTGATTTAGGAGAAAAAAAACAACACGGATTTGCATAGCAATGTTCAGCATAGACATTTGCCTTTTATGCTTTTGTACGTGTTCTGCAAATGTGAATGGAATATGAATGCATGAAAAAGAATGTGTTGCTGCAATACATTACTTAGATGTACTGCAAAGGAATTTAGTATCCTTTTCTGACAGTAAATTAGGACTTTTGAGTTTACGTACTGGTAAATTACATTAAATTGTTGTGGTAACTACACCCTAAATCAATGGTGACATGTTTTTTTTGTGATGATATTTCTTCCCAGAGTGATACGAGACTACTAGGATTACTTGGGACCCCTGGACCTAAAGGCCAGAAAGGAGAAATTGTAAGCATTTTGGATGAAATTTGGAGAAATTTCAAAGCTCCCATCTAACCTGTCTCTGCCACCTTTAGCATAGTATCTTTTATTTGATTTATCACAATGGTCCTTGAAGGAATAGATTTTCGATGTGTGTGGCTCTTTGATTGATGTAGTCCAATGTCCAACTCGTGTGCCATCCTGCAGGTACTGCATGTGAGCCTTTGTCCTCTAATCTATGATAGCCAGAAAGGGAAAATGCAGGAATAATTATGTGTAGCTTCCATAGCACTGTCTGAGGAGAAGTGAAGTTAGATGGCCTGCCTGTCAGGGGGAAAAGTCTCTGAATAAGTCAAAATTCAGAAAAATATTATGATAGTTAATCATGAACATTAAAAGCAGTTTCTCTGTAATGATGGAACTTGCTATACCAAAAATACTTATAATCAGCCTATAAAAATTGCACCTAGGTTAAATTCTGACCATATGACAATGTATTGTTTATAGGCATCTTTCCTGTTTAAACAGTGGAATGATTTTTTTGACTGCCTTTTAAACTTGGAAGAAAAAGGACAAGCATTCTGGATGTCACAGGACTGAGAACAATTTTTATTGAGAAGCCTGCAGATCTGCTATAGAATATGGTCATTTAGATTAATTTGGAGAAGCAAATTGCGTTGCAGGAAAAGTTAAGATTTTGTGTCCTACAAAAAAACAGAGTACAGATGTAATAGAGGAGGAGTTTATTTCCATTTATTAGAATATAAAAGGTTTAAAATATAATTTATTTTGTTAAAAGGGTCAAAAAGGAGAATTGGGAATGACTGGCGCAAAAGGAGAAAAGGTAAGTTAATTCCTTATGTCTGTGCTTATGTGTGATGCTAGAAGGTGGCTGAATCAAATCTTGGAAAATATACTCAGGATCAAGGAAAATTATTTTGGCATAGGAAAAGCTGTCAGGCTCTGAATGTCCTTAGTAATTTACTCAAGCCCTACCTTGAGAAAAGGACTACTTTTGTAGTCCATATATT
The DNA here is from genome assembly GCA_013399115.1 of Anseranas semipalmata. NCBI lineage: Eukaryota > Metazoa > Chordata > Aves > Anseriformes > Anseranatidae > Anseranas > Anseranas semipalmata. Next base: position 852,486 of record VXAA01007075.1, read on the forward strand.
TATATTTTATATAGATTAAAAACCACCACAAAACCCACCACCACCAAGAAAAAGAACATTGTTCACCAAAACCAGACATATGTACTGTTTACCATTTGAAATAACCCTGTGTTATCACCTTCTTTATGTTGTCACAGGGAGAGCCTTCTGAAAAAGGGGACAAGGGAGATCCAGTAAGTATAGCTATATCTTGAACTGATGATGTGAAAAATTTATTTCATGTGATTTTTGTATGGCGTTCAGGTGGTAATTCTTTTCTTTGTACACTTTCATTAGATTCAGTGATTATGTAGCATAACATGTTTATTGTTTCCTTCTTACACGTGCATCAAATTCAAACCGGTTATAAACAAAACATTGAGATGTGGCATAGTACCCAGTTCTTCACCATTTCTATTGAGACAAATAGATTGCCAGTTATTACAGTCCCTGAACTGAGCTTACACATTTTTTTTTTGTTCCCTTAAGGTTCTTTCTCTCTTTCAATTATTTCACAAAATTGTATGTGGGCTGAACTGTATTATTTTAATGGTTTTGTCAGTTTCCACAGTGAGCAACGTAACAGCGGGCAGTGTTTTTGTAGCCATTTTATGTGTACAGAATTTTTCACTATTTTGGGGGATATTTTCAGAGCACTCATTCTTTAAGAGTCTGTTTACATGTGTTGCTTATTTTTAATTAACTATTGTCCTCTCTTGTGACTTTGGAGAGCAACTAGTTATGTTTTAATACACAACTGAAGGTTGCTTAGATACTTGTGATAAACATATTATAATAACCAAAATAAGGCATACGGTAATAATGTGTTGTTTTGGAGATTTATATTGTGTCACAAGTAGTGAATTATTGGGGAAGAATAGTCTTTAGACTGGAGAATCTCTTAAACAAATATAATCTCAAGCAATTGTTCTTTAAACCACCAGCAAAACCTGCAAACAGAATTAGTTTGAAAGAGGAATGCCTTTCAAAGTTTCCACGAAGCATCAGAAATTCTTTAATATTTTCTCAATATTTGTTAAGTTTGCAAACTATACTATAATATTTTAGGGTAGCGAATTAAATTATTAGTTGATCTTAAGTTTCTACTTCTTATGGTCGTATCTGCTGTTTTCAGGGAGAAACTGGAATGGAGGGTACAAAAGGAAATAAGGTATTTTTTGACTTCTATACACTTACGTACATTGCTAGTGTACATGGCTGGTACTGGGAGACATAACAGTAAAGCTGGATTTTTTTCTCAAACAATACAATTAGGGTGAAACAGGAGACCCTGGACCACCTGGTCTCATTGGAAATCCAGGATCGGAGGTATGTGAAAGGTATTTTTGTGGAATTAACGTAACAGTTACAGACTTCATTTTATGCTATGAGAGCTATAAGAGGATGCTGAATGCTATCAACTCTTTAGCTGGTATTAAAGAGCAGAGACTGCAAATAGTTTATGTCAGAAGTTTATGCATGGATCATGGCTATTTTAATTCTAGTTCATAAAATTCTTCTTGATTTCAGCATCACTCAGCAAGGAATATCTGTGCAAAGCTGAAATGTTATTTGGACACGTAAGCGTATAAGCACTCATTTTGCGGTTACAAATGCACTGAGTGTATCCACTTTATCCATCAGTAAGGCAGGGAGTAACCGTTGCCAGTACATTAGTAGTTCCTGTATTTCAAACTGCAGGTAGTGTCGAAATGGTCATTACCTTGCTTTGAAGAAAGTGACTGAAGCACCATTTGTTCTTCAGGATATCTCTGAATGGTTTGAATTATATCAAAGACAGAATTGGAAACTGTGAAAATGTGACCTCCACTCAACACTATTCACGTTCCATGTAGAGATATAGGTACATCCGTTAGGCATGAACAGGAGCAGCACTTGTGGCTCCCGTGACCAGCCTCAACTTCAGCTGTCCTCTATAAATGTGAAGAGAAAAAGGATGGTACCCAAGATCCTTAGATCATTGAAAAGGCATCACAGGTGGAATAGATGCAGCTAGTGGGTCCATGAAACTATAGCTCTCTGTGGTCTTAAAAATGATTCTGTAACTCCTTAGACTGCTCTTTGGAGGCTAATGTGTACCTTCAGGTCCATCCTTGGCACAGGCTGTTGAAATAATTATTACTGCAGTGGAAATCTAGGTCACCATCACACTCTATACCTTCCAGAAGAGGCTCATAGAGATCCAAAGGATCATTACAGTTTGCATCAAGTCATCCTTTTATCTCCACATTGCAATCCACATTTTTTCTGTTCTGGAGTCCTTCAGTGCTCTGGAGTCTTTCTGATGAGATCTGTTCCAAAAAGAGAACGAGCACCTACCACATAGTTCAAAAATCACTTCTAGATTTATCCTTTGAGGGAGGACATCTCCTTGTTTTACCTTGTTTGTTTTGACTTTTCCTTTAGATAGTGCCTTCGTATTACTTTGTATTTACTTTGTACTTCGTATTTTGTACGTATTAGTCTCAAAGAGTTATTGGACTAAATGCTTGATTAAGGGAGAATGACTGAGCAAAATCTGTACTTCTTACATAGACTTACATGTACTTCTACATAGAAGATCATTTTTAACGACAGATGTTTTAATTTCTTTGTATATCCTAACTCTTTACACTGAATTACAACAGGTGTGTTGACTTTTTATCTCAAGTGTGTATTATATCATCTCACAGGGACTGCAAGGACCTCCAGGACCTGTCGGACCCAGGGGACTGCCAGGAGAAGTTGTATGTATTGTGTAGTTTCACTAAGCTGTGTAAGTGTGGTATGCGAGCAATTAGCCAGTGAAACAGTGCCACAGAAGGTACTCCTTTTGTGAATGGTCCTACAGAAATCAGCTGTCAAAGCACAGTAATGTACTGTGCCTCAGGATAGAGTTCTGTGATTTGCTTAGGTTCTTTTTGTCCTTGTGTTACCATCTGCACAGGAATGTAAAGATGATAATACTAATTTGTCTGATTCACGGATGATTAACTCTACAAAAATCACTCTTACCTCACAATATCGGGTGAAAACTGAAAATCTCCGATAAAATGTGGATAATGTTATACCGTGAGCTGCAAAGAACAGTGTGTGTGGAGCAAAATAGGAAGAAATAGGGAAAGTAAGAGTACCCCAAGAATTTAAACACATTGTATTCCTTATTCTTTCTGTCTGTTTTTGTACTATTGTGAATTGTTTTACTTCACATAAAAGGGGTAAAGCTTAATAAGAGGAACAGAATAAACAATTATGTTTATTGTCTTAACATTTAGGTCAGATTTATAAGCAAAACTCTTATTCAGAACCAGACTCATCACCTACCTAATTCTGTTAAAACTAGGGACAGCATTAAATCACTACTCAGAGTAGAGGTATTAGTTGGAAAGAAATTAATAGAAAAACCCTTCTTTGAATTACTGTTCAATAGATTAAATTACTAAAATACTTCTGCAGAAAGTGGAACAAGAGATATTCTTATGATTGTCAGTTGGTATTCCAATTTAATTATACAGTGACTTGCTGACAGTCATAAAGTCCTGAAAGCCATTGTATGGCTGCTGTAGGTGAAAAATAGCTTAAATTGTGAACACTGACAGGTGACAGATAGTACGTATGCGTGTGTTTGTGTGTGTGTGAGTGTCAAAAACTGAACTGTTGAACTCTCAAGCAGACGGTTACTACTTGCTCAGTGCAACAGTAAGAACTGCTTTTAAATTCAGATAGCACCTATACTAAACAAAAGTGGCACAAATGGGTTCTCTAGTTAATAGAGACATAAGACAGACCCACCAATTTGGAGACTGATCACCAGTTGCACACATAGACTATTTGAACAACAACAACCAAGGGGTGAGGGTAACAGGAAGAAGTGTCAAAAAAGAAGTGTTCCTGAGAGGAAGAGGTGTGCTGTGAAGGAAGATCTTGGCTGAAATAAAGGTTCTGGAAGTCAGTGAAGGTTGTGGAGATCAGGGAGGTGCATGGAAACGAGTGTCAGCGAGCACCCAGGAACCTTAGCCATTAACACCCAAGACCAGTAACTGTAAGCAGCTGTGCAGCACAAACCAAGACAACTTGCTGCCCAACCATCCTGGATGACCAGCAGTCTCCCTGCTGGAAAGGAAGGCCAATGAACATAGCACTAGCAGGGAAACAAGCAAGTGTGTGAAATAATTAAGAAGGATAAAAGCCCTCATCTCAGCAGTTCTTAAAGAAACCCTAATATCCAGATCCACTACAGGCTGTCAGATGGTGTCAGAAGCAGGATACAGACAGTTAATTGAACCTGAGGTCACAGCCTATTAAGGGAGATCCTCCAGGAGTGTGTGTACGTGTGCGGACACAATGTCTGCTCCATAATTGGTAAATTTAAACTTCCATATATTCTTGTAATGATTTGGCATAAGCAGAATATTTTTCAGGTATCTTTTTTTTTTTTTTCTTATGCTTTTAATTTGGAAGACTGGTTGAAACAAGTAGCTATCTGTCTGTGTTAAGGACAGAATACAATAGGGAGAGCAAACGTAGCTGTTGAACCTTCACTGCTGGCATGCAAATGTCATTATCCTTCATATACAGATGTTCATAAAGCTATGTTTTACACTGCAAAGAAAAATAAAAGCAATAGGCATTTTTATGTCTTTTTCTCAGACAAGTTGTTTTCCATTTGTGTTTAAACACTATGCTTAGATATGACTGTTTAGTTTTGGCAGTTTTTGTCTTTTACTATGGAAATAACTGTGGTTCTTGATAAAATGCTTGATACAATCGTTGTCTGAATAAAATGGAAGAGTTATGAGAAAAGTTTTCTGTATTTGTTCAGCATAATAAGAGAATGAACAATCAATTGAACCTTCCAAAATATTTGAATAGTTTCTATTTGTTTTATTTTATTTTATTTCATTTTTCTGCATTTATAACAAACCTTTGATTAAAAGGGCAAGGGAAGATACTGAAGTTAAATCAAAATGTGAAAAACCAGAAGATTTAGAAATAAAGGATGGAATATGATTATTTTGCTGCACATTACATTTAAGGTAATGTGCAGAAGTAGGAATTTATTGAGGCTTTTAAGATAGAAGATTGTATCATGGGCCATGCACTCCTTCATGGGCAAAAAAGATGAGATGCATTTATCACTTAAAACTCAAGTTTGTACCTGTAACCATCTCCTTTGAAAAATGTTTGATTTCCAAGACTGAGGATCATTTTGAAATTAAAGATAAAAACTCTCAACTCTGCCATTCTTCCCTGATAAGGCCCAGAAAACAATCTTGATTATTTAATATTGATTTAAAGAAAAATGATACATAAATTTGATTAAAGAAGTATTATTTAAATCTTTGACATTATGGGTCAGTACTAATGCACAGTAAATAATCCAGTCTAAGCTTGTTTTCATCTGTAATTTTAGATAAATTTTAAGGGAATAGCTGTAAAAATGTTCAATTCTGTTTATATATATACACTTATTTTTTATTATTATTATATTTTATATTACTAATTCCAGGGCTTACCAGGAGAGCATGGGTTATCAGGAAAACCAGGAGTTAAAGGAGAAAAGGTATATTCTAACAGTTCTTAATTAAGTTTAGTATATTAGAGCACATTAGACTGTCTTCTTCTGAAGAAACATTCAGTCCACCTGTAGTGCATCTGTCCAGCAGCTTTGTGAATTAATTTAGAAATGTACAAGCGTCAACTGCCATCTTCTGCTTGGAGATATTGCAGGCCAGTTTGGCAACTCAATTGCTCTTTAGATTCATAACCTAAGAATTATTTCAAGAGAGGTTGGGTTGGGCTCTTAAAATAAAAACGTACTGTGCAGAAATACCAGTTCAGGTTCTGACAACAGAATAGCCTTTTCAGTATAGTGCCCTAACCAGACTAATGTGTAAAATCCTGCCTCAGAGCCAGACATATTAATCTTGGCAGGGCACTGAGGCAGCTATACTGTCTCAGATCTGAGCCAAGTCTGGGATCTCTTTATGGCATTGTATTGTGCTGGGTGGACAGCCTCTTGGTTGGAATTCAGCTGCATCAGCAAGAGTAGCGTGTGTATACGTTGTATGTAGAGAAGGGGAGAAAAGACACTATACAGGCATTCTGTGAGCATATAAAGTGTTACAAAATTTATACATCTTGGGGTACAAAGGAAATTAGTAAAATCCATTAATAGTTTGAAGAAAGAAACAAGCTGATGAAAAGGCAGGAGAAGAAAATAACAGTGGAATAATGACAAAAAGTCCTATCTTGTAAAATGGGAAATAGTAGAATCAGAAAGAATCACAGAGGATTATGCAGGAGCATGTAAAAGACAAGAGGACAGTGTAATAAAAGGCATGGATTTACCTATGTAAGCAGGAGAAATTGTAGAGATGTGGAGCAAGAGATGCTGCATGCATTGAAATGAGAAATAGAAGCGTAAACAGGAATACAGTGAAGAACAAGATTTTAGCACTAGGGATAGGTAACTGGAGAGAGAGGAGGGGGGAGAGAGAGAGTCTGAAGCTCCTACAGCAGAGTAATTGGCAGGGCTTAGTGACAACCTGCATTCTGGGGGGCTGCGGACAAGGAAATACAGATCAGGTGCATTGCAAGCATGGAAAACAGAGAATGCTAGTTGCTCTTAGGGGTTCTATGGTCCATGCCTCTTTCTCTGTAACTTTTTGAAGGAAATATATTTTTGGTAGAAAATTGAAGCCTATAAATGTATTTTCCATACATGCATATGTAGCACTTTCAAGAGTTTGTTGGTACTTGTGAATAATACATTAGGAGAACAATGCACAGTATTTTCCTACCTCGTAGGAGCTGAGGTACTTACAGATGTAGGAAGCTGAATCTCTGTGGAATTAAACGTGATAAATTTGATAAAACTGTGGTAATGATTTTGATACCCAAATAGGCTCACTTGCTTACAATTAGAGGTTATGAAATGCAAAGTTATATAAAGCTTTGGGTGTTGTTTTTTTTTTTCTCTCTATTCTTTCTCAAAGTACTCGTACGTTCTAGGATAATCTTGATAATTTCGATTAATGATTCATTTATCTTGTAGGGGGACCCTGGTGGGATTATGGGACCGCCTGGACATCCAGGTCCAAAAGGTGATATGGGTCCTCCTGGACCAAGTCTGCCTGGAACACCAGTAAGTCCATAATCTGAAAAGGTTTTTATGGCTTTATTTCTTGTAGAGATAACTGCTAAAGAATTTTCATTGTGCAATGAAAACAGTAAGAACAAGTAATTTTTCAGCTATAATTTCAATCTTGAAATATATATTATAGTTACTGTAAGTACATTAAAATATAGTCTAGAAATCCATATTGTTAGTACAAGGCCCACACATGGTTCTAGTGACAGTGATATTAACAACGAAGAGTAGGTAAATCTGTCATAGTTTGCTTATAAAGGCTGACTAGTTTTGGCAATAAAATTCAGCTAGTCTCTTTGATTTCAAAACATAATTTGTGTTTTCTTAGTTGTTTGTTTGTTTGTTGTTGTTTTGTTTGTTTGGTTTTTTTTTAGGGTCCTATTGGTATTCCTGGAAACCCAGGTCCACGGGGACCAAAGGTATAAAAAAATTTTATTGTTTCTGTTTCTGAAAATACAGGATAATAGGCTAGTTTACATTTTCAGACCTGTTGTAACTGAAAGCCTTGTGCCCTTCTCAGGGAGAAAGAGGACTACCTGGTGTACAAGGAGCCCCTGGGGAGATGGGGCCTCCTGGAATAGGCATTCCGGGATCACCAGTAAGTATACCAGTGCCCAGAATTTGGGCTTCTTACTGTGCATTGCTGAGAAACTGCAACAAGTAAATGAAGAATAGTAAAAAGTTGTGCCATGAACTCCATTCTGACTCAATTTCCAGCTCAGCAACTTTTCCCTTTATCCAGACCCAAAAAGATCTAGTAGCGCTCACTTAACAGCAGAAGCCTGGAGAAATGATAGAATTGATGGCTACTTTGCTGACAAGCCAGTAATGGTGTTGACACATCTTCAGACTAATTGTGTCTGTTTCTAAGCGACAACTGTTGGCAGTTGCCAGCAAAATCCAGCCGGAGTACTGGTACAAGAGAAGAGGTACATTCTACACTGTACATGATGGCATTTTGAAACCCGTGCTGGTACTGGAAAAGGCAAAGAAGAGATATGGAAGGCTTTGCATCAGTTCCAAGATTTTGCGTTTGTGATGACTGCTAGTTACAAGCTTAGGTCTAGTGCTTATAAATGAGAACCTTAGAGTGTCCAGGTACTATGTCAGGAAATAGTGAAGTTGTGATTTTGGACAACTTTCCGTATGCATCTCTATGCAGGTTAAACTCAAACATGAAACAAGTTGATGTAGTAAATCTAGAGCATTCATACTAAGTAAATCTTGTATAGTAGTAACTGTTTCGGTTACTTACATCTGCAGTGTCTGCAGATCATTCAGTAAAAAAAAATTGGTGGTAGAGGTGGTAGATGTTATTGAATGAGCTCTTCTGTGGTGAATAGGGTGATCTCTCTTCAGTCCAGGCCAATATACTTCAGCAACATATTTCAGTTTATTGACAGGACTCAGATACAGAGAGAAAATGTTTGAGAAAGGGGACTGGAGATTCATATTGAAATTTTAATTTAAGGTAATAAGCCTTAAAAATAATTTATTCAGATACATATTTTCAAATCTTAATTTAAAAAATGACTCGTTTATATTTAAATCATCTAATTTGTTTTTATTCAACAGACTATCTGCTTTTCTTGTGAATGAATCTCCTAGCTAAATAGCATATTTCACCACGGATCATTCTTATTTGCCATTACTTGCCTTAAAAAGGTGCCCTCAGCAAAATTTTGAATTCTCTGCTTTGGGCAAAATTATATCTGGATTTAAAGCCAAACCTTAACCAAGTCTTTCTTGCAATGTGAACTGAAACAGTATCTCACATTCAGTATTTTTTGATTAAGTTTATCTCCCTTATCCCAAAAAGTGTAACTACTGATCTTTTGAGGTTTTCTTACAGGGTCCTATAGGGCCAGCTGGATCAGCAGGTGTCCAGGTAGGATATAACCTTTCTTTTTAATATAAAAAGCATTCATTTAGTTTTAAGACATTTACAGTAAAAGATAAATATTCTTAAATCCTAAATGACTTCTCCTGCTCTTAGGGCCCTAGGGGGCCTCCAGGATTACCAGGAACTCCAGGTACCCCCGGTATTAATGTAAGTAACTGTATATATACAGTAAAAAGTAATGTGCCCCTTGTCAATGATTTAAGGCTACCAAATTTTAAATTTGTTTCTAGGGCACCCCAGGAAGAGATGGAAAGCCAGGACTACCAGGCCCTCCAGGCGATCCTGTATGTATATGTAGAAAGCTTGCACAGTTGCTTTGGTGAGAAAATTTGAAAGGAGATAAGATAACCTAGCAAGCCTAGAAGTCCAATTGATTGAATTAATTTGATTATTCAATGATTATATCTTTTGTTGTTGTTGTTTTACTTGATTGTAGTATTGCAGTATAAATTAAACTTATGTTGACATTCACAGGATAAACACCCTGTTTTCAGGTGTTACCTGAATGTTTGTATAGTAGCATTTCTGGCAGGTTATAACTTGTCAGGTTACTGTAACACTGAGTGTTCCTCAGTCTCATAAGCAGTTCTGTATGATGCAAATTTTCAGGAGCAGACCTTGATTATTTCTGTTACAAGAATGAAAAAAAAATGTTTGGGTATTCTGAAGCTGATTTTGCTATGCCACAGAAGGAAGATACTAATTTTCAATGAAATTCTGGGAACAGTTAGTCTCTCATGATAAATTCCTTTTAACAATAATGAAAAGTTAAGTGGCTGGGTTTGGGGAAAGAAAAAAGCTACTAAATGAGTTCTGATCCTTCAATACACTTTAGAAGTTATGTCCTCTTGAGTATTATGGTAGTGATATATATTTAACAATGTTATGGCTTTACTGATGTTGTGAAGTCCAACACTGCAAGATCCAAGAAGTCTACACATGCCTCAGGGCAAATTGTAGCCTTAGAGATTACCGAGTATTTTACATGGGAGTCAGGAGAGTCCCATTTGCATGTTTGCTAAGTCTGCATAATAGTGAAACCTCAGTCATTATTCCTGCTCCTGTCTCGAGCCCCTACTGCTACTTCAGATCTTTCCGAAAGCAATCTTTTGTTTAGAAACGAATGCTTACAGAGGCTTTTATGTTGCCAAATGAAGCTTTCTTAATTCCCCAAGCTATTGTTAGAACGTATTCCATCAGCAATATAAAAAACCGTAGGCGTTTCAAAGAAACAAACCAAAACTAGAGCTTAAAAAAAAAAAAAAAAGTTGTTAAACTCACTTGTGATTCTCTTGGTTTAATATGATTTGGTATTTAGTCAAAGACGTAGTTTAAAAAAAAAAAAGTGAGATACAGTGTTTATTTGAGATTTATCAAAACAAAGGAAAATAAAACCTCACATTTGAACTGTATTATCTCCTTTGGCAAAATCTCTGTTTCTTGCCAAGGCATGAATTTGGCTTTTTCACTGAGTAGAGGCAGTGGCCTCAGTCTGTTTGTCGCTTAAGCTAACAATTCTTCACATACCATCATACGTATTCCTCAGATGCAGAGACTTGCTTCATGTCTTATGAGTGATTTACATCTCCAAGTGTCCATCAATGGAAGTGTAAGGCAGGGATTCCCAAATTGGTCTGCAGACTACTGATAGCTGGTGAAGAGCTTAGAAATGCTCCATAGCTGCTGCAGGAATGCATTAGGCAGTAAAATAAACTGTGCTTTCAGTTAAACATTTGATGGTACAGGTGGACAGCAGTCCATAAGTATGCCTGAGGACTGACAGCAAGGAGCAGATCGAGGAATAAACTAGCCCCAGAATCACGCAAAGATTTAATTTCAGATAGAATAGTCAGCTTTCTCCAAAAAAGAGACTGAGAACTAGCTAGTATGTATGTGTTGTTGATCATCAGGGATCAGGATGGTGATTCCAATAGGTTGTTCCTACATTAGCATCAGTCTAAGTGCTGCCAGAAAAGCCTTTTCTGGTTATATGATACCATTCTGACTATATGGCTGGACCATTTGCCTCATTTAAATCATGGCTGCAGTAGTCCCTGAACGTATAGCAGCAACTGTTCCAGTGCATTAAGAGACACCTGACAGTATCAGTAGCTCCACAAAGGCCTAAGATCATCAAGTAAAAGCAGGTCCATCACTAGTATGAAGATAGAACTTAAGTCATAGAGTCAGAAAGATTGAGATATAAGTGATCTTCAGTTAGGAATGGACATAAAACCAAGAAAAATGCACTGTAAATACAATTATTTGGAAGATGAGTCAAGTCTACTATTTAATAATCAAGGAGATCAAATTACAGACTCTGCAAGAAAGCTGAATAATTCAGTGGTTTTTCACTGTCCACTGGAAAAAAAAAAAAAAAAACAACTGTTGCACAGAAAATACGTAATATTAATTTTAATTAATTTAATAGAAAAGGAATGAGCTAAAGAGTTTTTAGAAACAAAATGAAGGTCTGGTGGAATTCACCTGAAGAATGAGCCAAAGTAGTCTCTAAATGATTAGCAGTTACCTTTGAGTACTTAGAGAAGGGTGAAGCTTTTGAGGAATGGAGAGGTGCGAACAGAAAACATAGTTCATAAAAGGTGAATGGAAGAGGAAGCAGAGTGTAATAGGTCAGTTGAAAAAAGCTTGATTGCTATAAAGATTTGAATTATTTTTTTAATTAATTCTAAATACCAATGATAAGAATGATAAAGTGGAAATACAAGAATGCTAGCATTATTTTGTTAAGAACCAATCATGGAATAAATCATATTGCAATTTCTGGAAGGTTAACTTTCTTGGGAAAGACAGGGAAACAATGTTATGTATCTTGGATGGCTTAAAACTTTGAGACTATCCTCATGATATTTTTATAAGCAAGCAAAAAATGCTCTTGAAGTAGTTGCCACATAGTTAACGCGTATCAAAAAATATGGCTACCAGTGTCATAGAATCATAGAATGGCATGGGTTGAAAAGGACCTTAAAGATGTGTCTATCAGCAGTTTATTGTCAAACTCAGAAAGAGAGGTCTCTCCTATGCCCAGTTCTTTTCAGTGCTTTAATTTTACTTGGATAAGCAGATACAAACTCTGTAACTGGACTGGGAAAGATTGCTAGCTCTTTGAAGAATCTAAAATTCAGAGACAGTCTGAAGCCAACAAGATGAAACTCGAGACAGATGAGCATAAAGTGCTTAATAAGAAAAACAAACCCCATAAATAGAATAGGTTCTGGAAGGCACAGTGCACTGTAAACTAAATGTAAGTAAAAAATCTGATGCCACTGCTAAACAGACAGATCTGAATGCTAAAACTTACTAGCAGGGGAGTTACTGCCTTTTGCTCTCTTGAAATGCTCTTCTCTTTGGAGAGAACATTTTCAAAGGAAGATGTAGCAAGCGGGAGTAAGGCTGGAAAATTCAGGCCACCTTAACATCTTTAAAAGCCCAGTATATGTCATATACTTATTCAGAGTTCAACGCATGTAGCTATGACTTTACGGTATGTGTGCAGTTAGAGTAGATTTGCTGTATGTATAGAGCAGATGATCCGTATGGCACAAATGCAGTAGACCTACTCTCATACCCATGTGCCCTGGTAGCTGGATGTTAGGACCCTGTGAAACTGCAGGTCTTGGGCCCTATGTCTCAAAATGGTACAGCAGCTGAAATAAGGGCATTAGAAAACTTCTCAGCATGATTTCAAGGGGGGTGACACTTTATATGGTCTATTCCTGGTTACACTTACAAGTGAGTATATTCGCAGTGCTTCTCTTGGTGATTGACACCCATTGCTACCAACCAATGGTTGTTCTAATATGCTACAAAAGTGCTTACATTTTATTTTTCTTGTAAGAGATGGAAATGATTGAAACACACTGAACAAAAACAGTAACAAGTTTTGAGTGTGTCTAATTTTATCATATGCCCAGGGCTATTTTTGCTTTAGCAATTGCAAGAAGAAATGAGCATTGGGAATTGAAGTCTATTTGTGAGTGAAACTAATGATAATCAGCTCAATCAGATTTTACAAGGAGCCTTTAAATGTAAGTTTAATGACAACGCTTGAAAATCTGAGGATGCAGATATATTGCAGCATAGTGTTAACCTATTGATTGAGCTTTAAATGGGTTGGCTTTAGTATGGTAGCAATTTAGCTGTGGCATCACAGAGTTTTGCACTAATTCTTAATGTTTAAAGGCAGGACAAAATACTACATATGTTGCTCATGTTGCTGTAGCTGGGTTATTTCCAGTATCTGAGATAATTTCTTGAAGTTAGCTTTGGCATCTCCACAATTCAGAATGCAGTTCACAGTAGAGTCAAAGCCCAGGAGAAAGCAGAAGGAAAACATTGAAAATAATCAGGTGAGAATAGGCTGTGAGAATTTCCAATAAGGATGATGTGTTGCTGGTATGCTACAAAAACAAAGATGTATTATTATTTGAAAATGCTATTTACTATGTTCTGGAGTTACACTGTTGTCATGTCAACTTTGCTCAAATTGTAACGAAGAATTACATTGATAGATTGAATTGAGAGTGATATTTAACATTTAAAAACTACGTTGAATCCCTGATTTTTATTTAGAGTTTTCATAGAAAAATTATTTCAGCCAACATATATGTAATCAGCTATCTATGTAGCCATATAAACTTTAGAAAACATGAGTACCTATCGGAATTGGTAGTGTTGTGTAAAATATTAACTGCAGATGCCTTTTATAATTTCAGATTGCACTGCCACTAGTGGGAGACATGGGTGCTATACTGAAGGTAAACATTTTCAGAAGATATGGAATGAATCATAGAATTGTAGGATGGTTTGGTTTGGAAGGGACCCTTAAAAATCATCTAGTTCCAACCCCACTGCCATGAGCAGGGACATCTTTCACTATCCAACCCGACTTTGAACACTTGCAGGGATGGGGCATCCACAGCTTCTCTGGGTAACCTGTTCCAGTGCCTCACCAGCCTCATCAACAAAAATTTCTTTATATCCAGTCTGTATCTATCCTCTTTCGGTTATAAAAATGATAGTAGAACACCTCATTTTCAATTTCTGACAATGCTGTGCTATCTCTTTTTGAAAGAAATAGTGTCACTATCAAATAAAATGGATTAAGGTTGGAAAGTTAACAATTAGCAATAACAATAAGTTAATTAAATGTTACTTGCTGTAAGCTTGATTTCCTTTTGCTGCAACTCTGTGGTCTCACCAAGGAGCTCTGGAAATAATTTAACTCAAATTCTACATTAAGACATTATTTTACCAAGACTATATGGTCAAACTTGTATCTGCTTAATTTTATTTCCAAATGTATTTTAATAATATATACCATACCTTCTTTTCTTTAATTGTTTCTTCCGAATTTTTTTAGAAAATGTAGCACTAATTTAACTATTTAAACTAAGCTTCTATTTCTAATGTTTTTTTTTTTTTTTTTTGCAAAAATGATTAAGTTAGTGTACCTGAATCAGTGAGCATGAGAACGAATGGCAGACTCATGTAGTAGGGATGGTGACTAAGGCAGAAAGGTAAAGCAACAGGTGTGGTTGCATAGATCAAATCTTCTGCCCTTGTCACAGAAATGCTTATTTATCGCTTCACTTTGTGTCTGTTTCTTAGGGTGATCCTGGCACAAGAGGTCCTCCAGGCATCCCTGGTAGAGAGGGGCCAAAAGTAAGTTTTTGAAGAGAGTACTTTGCGTTGCTTTGTTGCTTGTTAAAAATAAAAGGCCAGATTTTTCTGTCTGTCAGTATTAACTTTTCTGTCTGATCCCTATTCCGGTAGCATCTGAGCAGCTTAAGGGTTCCAACAATGGATTTCATTTCAGTACTCTTCCTGTGTTAATGTGCCCTTCCTGTCTGGAAAGTGAGCTAAACAGCTTGGGAGTTGAGTCCCAAGTCAGTATAGCTCTTCTGTGTCTTGTGTCAGTTAAACCTAGCTCAGATTTAATTGACCAGTAGTGCATTGCCATCTATAGGATTAAGTGAGTCATTCATGCAGGAATCCTGCGGTGAAGAAGGAAACTTCCCCTATCTCCCTCAAGTGTGTGACAACTGGATCTTCTGGGCCTTTGCAAATTGTTGCCTGTGGGACTAACTCATCAGTTTCACTGGGACTTAGAGTTTCACTGAGGTCGATCAAAGTTATGCTTTACTGTAATCAGATCAAATATAATATGGTTTGGCATAGGCGTTTCCTATAGAAGAACCTAATTACTTGAAAGTATACTTTCTCCATGTGGACAAGCATTTAAGCTCTTTGGTATTCATAAGATGAGACTGTATCTCCATCAGTCTTTTAGGCTAGTTTACCTATTAGGTGAAAACAGTCATTTCCTTTCACCTCAATGGGAGGCACATTTTAAAACTTAAAAATAGTATTGAGCCTTTATTTTCAGTTTTAGACACTATTGCTGTAAGGGCTTCATGCTAGTATATATTAAATGTGGGTCATAAAATGCCCTCCACAGCATGAAATTCATTGTTCTCTAATAGAAAGTATTTGTTTGAATGTTATGTTTTCATAGGGAAGCAAAGGTGAACGTGGATTTCCTGGGCTTGCTGGAGAGAAGGGCGATGAGGTAAAGTTACTTCATTTCTGTAGCAGTTACATTCTTATCTGAACTTTAATAAAGATCTAGACCAAGAACGAAGTGCACAGAACAATATTCGATTCTTTAAAACTGCTGAGATAGTCATGTATCGCTATAAATAGCCCTTGACTCCAGACTTTCAACAAGATTAAACACTGTTATTGAATTAACTAAAATCTATTTCATATTTGTGTGAGGATTTTTGCTCATTTGTATATTTTAAAGCCTCACATACATTTAAATGCTAGTTTAAAAACAGTACAGGATAGAGCAATAAAAAGGTAAATGCCGAATATTTTCAGAAAATACTTTGTGTTTTATAAGATATTTGCTTTCATTGTGATGGTTCCCATTTAGCATTCACTTTGAAAAATATTCCATTAGGCAAATACTGTGATGGGAACAGTAATAGCAGCAATTACTATTAAGTGGCAATCAGAAAATGCTTGGAGACTGAATTTAAAATAGGTACAGTATTTTGCATCATATACTGGATTCTTAAGGTTGTTTTTGTGTCATTACGGGAAGGGAAAAGTCACATGACTTATGGTGCTGAATCCAAAATAGCTGCTATAGCTTTCATTTTGGATTGAAATATTTGCAGTTAACAGCTCAAGAGTAATCTCTGGGAAAAGAAAAAAAGAAAAAAGAAAAAAAAAGAAAAAAATCACCAAAGCAAAAGCTATTAAGCAGATGAATCTGAGTAAATAAATAATTTTCCTAGTGCCCTTAGCCAACTGAAGGAGTTAAAATAAGTAGTCTGTTAAAAAATTTTTGATGACCACTCTGAAATCCCAAAATACTTAACTGACACCAGTACATACGTACTATTCTCTTGTAATTTGGAATTGCAGACTACAAGAGAAAGCACCTGGAAAATATGACAGGAATTTAGAGTTTATTGATAGAGGATTTTGTAATTCTTTATGAGAGTTTTACATTTCTTTGGTGCTAAAGCCATAGTGTAGTACAAATTTTCAAATAGTAACAGAACAAAAATAATTTTCAAACTAATCTGTGTTCATCAAGATCCTTGCCTTACAAAAGTAAGCAGTTATATAGGAATCAAAAAGATGCAGTAGAAGCATTAGATATGTATTCTTGTTACTGCTTTGCCCTAGAATTTAGCAGGTTGTTAGACTAGCAATAAAGTATCATGTTTATTTTTCCTCTTGTTTTTACAATCTGTGGGGCTTGCTTTGTCTTTACTTCTTAAAAGCAAGTGCCTCCTGAGTTTGGATTTAAAACAGATACCTTAAAATGATGGTACAGCCATAAGCAAAGCCCAGATAGAATATTATTTAAAAAATACATGAGCTGTAACAAGAAAGTTACACATCCTTCCTTTGCATGACCTATAGCATATCTCTACAATTCAGCCCAGTCTGAAGTGTTAACAAAAAACTTTGAATAATTCTGACACTTTTTAACTATGGAGAATCAAGAGAATCAGATTAGAGGCAATTAACATTGTAGTAAGAGAAAGGGAAGATTATAAGTGGTAATTAGTTTGTTAAAGGAACTCCAGATTAAGTTAATTCTAAAAAAAGTTTTTATTGATTCAGTAGGGTGCTGTGCTCCTGCTTTTTCACTGTTTGATAGTTGGTTAGGTTCCTTAGCTCTTATATTTTCAGTGTTTAGCAACATCTTTTGATTGGTACATTATGAGGTTGCACCCTCATTTATTTTCAGAAACACATATAGAAGAGATTACAAAGTTTAAAAGTTTCAAAGTAACTTTATTACAAAGTTGCAAAGTTTAAAATAGTGCATTTTGATTTTTTTTTTGATTTGGTGAGCATTGAAATGAGAAGAGATTCAGAACCCAACTTGAAGTTCTTCGAAAGGAATGGCAATACGCTCATAAACGTCAGTGTGCTTTTAGATAGCTCTTTAATCTTTCTGTGAAGCTTAGCTTTCTAACATGACATGTATAAACCAAAACTATATTCATCAAGCGAAACATTGTGATAAAAGATTTTAATGAAATCCTGTCAGCAGTTCATATTGTGATAATCTAATATTGTCTACAGTAAAAATTGTGCCCTGCTCACCTCTTAAGTATGGGTTTGTTTGTTAGTCTTTCCTCTCTGCCTAGAGAGGAAGGGCAGTTACTCGAGTTTCATTCTCTTCAGTTGTTTTCAGTATTCACAGCAGCTCAAATTTTACTGTGGCCCGTCATGAAAGTTCAACAATTATTTTATTTAGAATTCATTTCCTTTTTAAAGCATTCCTTTTTTTCAGGGAAGGGTTTTTCTAATATTAACAATAAGAATTACAGAAAATATTCCTTTGGTTTCATATTCATTTTCTAGGTGACTACTGTAAGAGTAAAATAATTCAAAATGAGCAGAGAACACATTATCCACTGGATTGCCGAAAAGCTACAGAAGTGGATCAATGTACTCTGTGTGCAGGCACAAGAAAAGGAAATCAATGTCTCTCTCCAGCTCCAAATCTTTCCTGATTCATTTCTGTCTGAAACTTTTCCCTCGGACTCTTGCTCAGAGCCCTTCTTTCAGGGCTCCTGACTTCTTTGATTTTCTGCACTACCCACCTCACAACACTATCTTTAACACTGCATTTAACAGGAGAAATATGCATTTTCTGAGGTGATTCCTGTTGTCAGAGGATAGGCACCCAATGCAGATAAAATCACTGGTGGGAGGGGCTTAGTTCCCTTCATCAATTATAGAGGGAATCAAGAGCATTTAGCTTAGATATACTGCTGTTATATATATTATAATATATTTTTATAATTATAGTGTATATATATAAAGCTATATATATATATATTATATATACCTTAGATATATGGCTGTTACATGTCTGAAATTTCATCCAACTAAGTCTGGCGGGGCAGAGGAAAGAGTTCAACGATGTGCAGACTTGTCTCAAATCTTGCCTGTATTCACTGTAATGTTACACGCCTGTATGTTTAGTAAATGGATACCAGAATCTATCAATTTTCAGTCTATTGCATAAAATAAGAGTAGGAAAGTAGGTCCTTAAATACTATGAAAAATGTCATGTTTTGTTATAAAAAACAAAACCAAAAACATTATTGCATTTAGATCACAGAATCCCAGAATTTCTGAGGTGGGAAGGGACCTCTGGAGGTCATCTTGTCCAATCCCTCTGCTCAAGAGCAGGGACACGTAGAGCAGGCTGCCCAGGACCATGTCCAGATGGCTTTTGAAGATCTCCAAGGAGGGAGACTCCATAATCTCTCTGGGTAACCTGTGCAACCTGTGCCAGTGTTCAGTCAACCACACGATAAAGAAGTGTTTCTTGGTGTTCAGACAGAACCTCTTGTGTTCCAGTTTGTGTCCATTGCCTCTTGTACTGGCACTGGGCACCACTGAAAAGAGCCTGGCTCCATCTTCTCTGCAGCCTCCCTTCAGGTATTTATAGACATTGATAAGATCCCCCCTGAGCCTTCTCCAGGCTGAACAGTCCCAGCTCTCTCAGCCTTTCCTCATGGGTGAGGTGCTCCGGTCCCTTCATCATTTTGGTGGCCCTACATTGGACTCTTTCCAGTATCTCCAGGTTTCTCCTGTACCCAGGGAGCACAGAACTAGACAGCACTCGAGATGCAGCCTCTCCAACACTGAGTAGAGGGGAAGGATAGCCGAGAATACCGTTAGCCTTCTTAGTGGCAAGGGCACATTGCTGCCTCATGGTCAACTTGGTGTCCACCAGGACCCCCAGGTCCTTTTCTGCAGAGCTGCTTTCCAGCTGGGTAGTCCCCAGCATGTACTGGTGCCTTGGGTTGTTGCTCCCCAGGTGCAGGACTTGGCAGTTCTTGTTGAACTTCATGAGATTCTTGTCAGTCCACCCCTCCAGCCTGTCAATAGCATAAGGTAACACTGAGAAGTCTGAGTAGATGTTTTTTCACCAGCAAAAAAAAACTTTTAGTGATAGAAAATAGAAAATTAATCTGTAAGGAAAAGCCAGCCAGACTGCTCTTATTTTGCTCTTAGTTAAGACCAGGAGATCTAAAGGACATAAGCTAACAGTGGAAAAGGCTGAAGGATGAGTGTTATGTTTGAGTCAAGCAGTAAGTTGCCTCTAACCTTGTTCAATGATAATCTCTCACATACATGTATATTGTTTTTATTCCTAAAAATAATGCCAAACTTTTAGATGAAAATGTTCTTCAGTATTGTTATAATACTAATGGACATGCTAAAAGTAAGTAGTTTTTGAGTCTGTAAGTGTACATGGGACGGGCAATAAGCATATGCTCTTTTGATATTCAGGGCCTTCAAGGTGTTCCTGGACTGCCTGGTGTACCAGGACCCAGTGGACCATCTGTAAGTGTGTGCTATCTTCTGTGGTCTAATCTCTCTCTGCAAAGGTTGCTATAACAATCTAGCAAGTTTCTTATTCTTAGTTTCTTGTACCTCTTTTTGGCTTTTGGGAGAGTAATGGTAAAATCTTACCCCCAGTGGCTCTAATAGAATGAACTATGTTGTGAGCTGATATTGCTGAAAATACTGTCATTGTCTGGACTCAAAGTTTATGTAACTTAAATGCTTGTGGTGTTTTGGCCTTACTAGAGACTGTGAGGTTAAAAGACTTATGATGGACAAACTTGCAGTTAGTTATGTACTTATACTCCAGTTACTGTGATAATATTAGTACTAAAAAATCTGAAAATAATTCTAAGCAGGCATTATGAATACATTAAATGCTGAAACCAAGTCATTGTGAATTATGGGAATAAAATAACTTAGTATTTCAAGTCACTGAAAAAAATCATCAACAATACTGGTATTTCTGGGAAAAGTCCTCTTGGGATTTTTTTTAAATTTTATTTTCTACATACAAGATGAGATAACATTAGTTAGTGTGGTCATTACTTATTCACAGGTTGTTGACAATACTAATGCTTCTCTTCTTTCAGAAATTGCAACATATTTAGGAAGCTTAATGTGGAGTATGTAAATTGCCATTTTAGCAGTAAAGCATGATTCTTAGCAGTATCAAGAGATGTCAGTTAAAGTCAGTGCATTTATTCTGCAGAAGGTTAAAATACAACCACAAACACAAGTTTTACCCTTCGTAGGGCTTATCAGTAGGACACAGCTGTTGTATCAGACAGAAGAGAAATATTTAAACCTGGAGGAGAAGTGTAATTAGGTTTAAATAACCTTCAAAAGGTACAAGGTTTAAAAACAAGGCTGCAATGCAAATTGCAGTGTTTACTTGTTTCTTAACTAATATAAACCAATACTGTGTTGTGCAGGGAGCCACAGGAAGACCTGGGCATCCTGGTCCTGCTGGGTCAAAAGGCGACAAGGTATTCCTTCTTTTTAGTTTTGGTAAACATCTGTGTAGGTTTTGTAATCCCTTTACTCTCCTATGCTTCGGGGTTTTTTTTGTTTGTTTGTTTTGTTTTGTTTTGTTTTTCTCTTTCATTGTTGTTTTTAACATAGAATGCAAATGTGAACTTGACATACATTTTCAAATGAATTTTATTTGTCTTAATACAACTACTTTCCCCAAACAATGCCATACAAATGGGCTTGTATTTTGAAGCATAGCCCTTGTGGTATATGTAAGTTGCAGAGAATGTTCTCTAAGTATGACATGTTATATAAAATTAAGAAAGTGAAAAAACCTTTGTGAAATAGTTTATGACTAGTTACTACTTGCTCTGCTTCTCATTCTTTTTCCGGTATTCTAGTCAAAAGTAATTGCATACTTTAAAAGTGCTTCATGAATACTGAAAGTTATTCAGTATAAGTATTCTGCAGAAGTATATAAGCTTCCTTCATAATTAATTTAGGCTGTTATAGCACTGTTTTTTATCAATTTTTTATGTGTTCTTTTATCAGGTACTTGATAGTTTCCATTATAACTAAGAGGTCAAATTCATTTCTTGGGCAGCTCAGATCAGTGAAATACAGCAGACAAACTGAGTTTGCAAAATACTTTTGGGGACAATTTCTCCATTTTTTTACATGAATATGTTTTTTGGAGTTTTTTTCAGCTTTGGCTTGGGCTTTCCAAGGCACAGCGCTGCCACATCAGTCTGATCCTACTAATACTCTACAAAACCTTGACTCTGGTATGACTAAGAAAAGGAAACATTATTTTGTAAATCTATGACATGACTTCAGTATAAAAATAAATTGAGAATGGTCTCCTTCGTGACCATAATAAAAATAATTTACCAAACTCATTTCCTTTTTAAGTAACCCATTGCAAAAAACAAGGTTTTGTTAGTTCCATGTTTACAATTCCGAAGTACTGAATAAAGAGTCTGGGAATGCAGTGTTAGACCAGCAGCTTAATGCGTGTACATCTCTACCCTTGGCTGAGGCCTAATTGGAGCTACACTTTACATTATGCATCAGAGATCAGGGGAAGGCAGCCTCTTACTATCACATGTGAGAATGAGAAAACCAGTTCTCCATAACTAGCGTGCCACTGATCGAAAAGGGCAAAAGTCAGATTACTGAAGAGTGGTGAGCTGAACTACGGCCAGAGTACTTTCCTCCTCCTTCCTTTATCTAGAGACCACATTTGAAAAGTGATCATATAATAAGCTTTCTAAAATAAGAGTATTTTCTCTCTTCATGAAATACTCTAAATCCCTCCATCTGGAGCTTAACATTCCTATCACTTAGCAGGACTATTTGGAAATTATCCTAATATAATTGTAATTAAATATTTATATATTTCTTGTGGGTTAATTATTACCGTTGTATGCTCAGCTTGACTTTTCCCACCTTAATAATTTTAAATATGCAGCCTAAGTGTATGAAGTATGTTTATTAAAATTCAGTGAAGTGAGTGAAAAATTCTGACAGACCTGTTCCAAATTATAGAGAATTTTTAACTGAATCTTAATGATGAGATTTTGAAAAGATCTTGCTTGGGAAGTTTGACATTTAAACCTTTGCACCTTTATATTGCTCAAAGCGCTCACTAGTCTGCTGGGGCAAAAACTAAGAAACTTTTTTTTTTTAATATAAGCAATTCAGTACATGCCAGCAGAACAGACTACAGCTACAAGTACCCACAGATAAGTATTTTGCAGTAAAAACCAAGAAGATATTAATTATAACTCTTAATAAAGATCTTTTTTTTACCCAGCGTGTTTCTGAATAAACTGAACTTCTGAAACTAGGTCTTCTTTATTTACCTGTGAATGAACAAACTGAGGATTTGCATTAGCAAAACAATATACAAAGCATGAAATGAATATTAACTTCTATCTGCCAATTGCTTAGAAATTGATATTAACAAGTGTTTTTTCCTTCCTCTGCCTCCTGGTAAATATGAAGTGTTTCACAACCCTACTAAGCACTATCATTATGCCAGAAGGAAGTTACTACACATAAAGCATCAAGTAACTAACAAAATAAGAGCTACTATAAAGTTTAATAACTTGCCTAAAGCTTAAGCAGGAGCTGTTCAGGATAATTCATTCTTGATATTACCTACTCCTATTGACTGTATCTCTTGTTTATTGTCATTATGGTCATCATAGTTTGGGTATGGAATAGACCAGAAAAACACTTATATTAAATGAGTTACATATCTCTCACTATGCTAGGGTAGTGAAGGTTCTCCTGGGAAGCCTGGACCACCTGGACCTCCGGTAAGACATTTTGTTTACATTTTAAATGGTATGTTAGGAACAATATATCTATAAGTAAAATGTAATGTCATATATCAAGAATTCACTGTCACTCTAATACATACTAATAATGCAGGAAGACAGAGAAGTCTTCTTGCAAAATATTTCTGTATTCCTTTTTTTTTCTTGTTATTCATCGCTGAGTAAGTCCATGTCACTAAAGCCATCCTAGAAATTTGGTCAGATATGTTATTCTGATAACCTTGGACACCAAGGTTAATTCGGACACCTTGGGTACCTGAGATCAGGGAACTCTGTAGTCACATAACCTAGGGAAGTCCATGGAGCATATTGAACTCCAAATGAACTGCAATAATACCTAAAACAAAAATAATTCTGGAGAATTAATAACTGGAGGACCTTATGACCCCTAACCTTAACTACAGCCTTAGAAATGCCATCCCTAACTATAATCGAGGGAGAGCTTTTGTTCTAAAATATAGCCATAGCCTGATGATCCCTACCTGCTCCAGCCTCAACTGCAGCCTGTTTCTAGCCTGCTCCACAAAAATTCATTCTCTCAGAAATTTGATGTAAGGATAACAGTGAGAAGGACACTAGCAGGATACAAGGTGTACATAGTAATGACAGAATAACTAGCTAGGTCTGTGACTTTCTGTTGCAGCACAAGTTTTCTGTATCCATCAGGTTTTATACATGAAATAAGCTTAAAAGCAAAAATAAAATAAAACATTCTGTATTTGTTTGCATTATTTTTATTGGTAATGAGAGTTTTCATCTTGAAATCTTGAAAATCTTGAAGTCTTTAAAGTTTTCAGAGCCTCAGCCAAGTTCGTTTGTGCTGGAAGCCTGTTGCGGGTGGAGGGAAGGGGATGACTTGAGAAGGCTGCCTGTAGCTGTTTGTTTTCAATTTAGTCATTTTTACATACATGTTTAGTAAACATTCATAGAGGAAGAATGGCCAACGTTCAAAAATGTAGCTATCTTCAGAACAAGAATTTCATCCATTCAGAAGTTGAACACATTTGTGTAGTTTGAACTTTTTGTGCCTTGGAAATCATAAGGCCAAAATTAAGTTGGCAGTTCAGCCACTGAGGTTTATGAATGAATCAGTTTCCTTCTGAGTTCTTTACTGTCTTATCAGTCAAGGTTGAGTATTAATTTAGAGTTACAGTTCAAGCCTTCGTGTTCTCAAAGCACTTGAAACTTCACATTAGATGCTTTCTGGTTTTTAGTTTAACATAGATTTTCAAACAGGCATGAAAACCAAATGTACAGTGCTGCCTTTGCTTGTATCAGTTGACCAGTCACTCACAGATACTATGTAAGAATATCAAAATGTGATGTGAGAATTTACAGATTTCTGCTTTTGTAACTAAAAAAAGTACCAAGCTTACGTGGGTGTGTATCTTATGTTCTTACTGAAATGCCTGGAATGTTTGAAAAATTAATCTAGAGCAAAAATGACACCACAGCTTTGCTGAGATATGGGACTTGAACAGGGCAAGAATTCTGCCTTTATAGTTTGTAGCTGTCACACTTGTTTTTTATGTTTTAAAGGGTATGCCTTACAATGAAAGAAATGGAATGAGCAGCTTATATAAACTCCAGGTATTTCTTTCTAATATATATTTTTTTCAATCAACACCTAATTTTGGTCCAACTCAACTTTTAAATTTGCTGTTACAGGGAGGTGTGAGTGTCGCAAGTTATCCAGGTCCACCAGGACCTCCAGTAAGTATTTAATAGAAATGTAATTTCTAATAGTTAACTCAAATACTAAAATAGGGTTAATTGAATGCAGTTTTGATGAGTGCCATGGAATTGGATTTTATATGTGAAAGAGAAAATATAACTCAACTAGGATATGATTGGTGTGTAGTAAAGTATGAAGTATGTGATCTTGTGTGTTTATCAATAATTTTAGCCTGTTTGGGGAGAGTAGTTAATTTAAGTATTTCACTCTAAAGCTATGCTGAATAGTAAGTAAAGTCTGGAAAAATGGTGCATAATTTGGTATTGGACTCGTTACTGAAAGTATCTTAATATCTTAAAATGTGCAATATACTCTTTATAGATAGTGGTGGTCTTGTAATAGATTAAATTTTGTGCTGGAAATGAGAAACTCATGCATTCTGATCTCAGTTCTGTCACCGATTCACAGTGTGTAGCTACAGTTTGGAACAATGTATAAAGCAGTGAAATGTGGCAGTAGTACAGGGCTGGTATCTTTCCAGGCAGTACTCTGCACAGTGTAGATATACCAGCTTGCAGCTGGACACTCTTGCTTTGGTTCTGTGGAGCCAGAGATGCTGTGCACTTACTTAGGTCCTCTTTCTTGTTAGTGTCATAAGCAAGTTCTACTGTTTTAAGACAGAATTAACCAGCTGAGAGGGCTGGACTTAATACTGATTCTAAATGCACTGCATTACCAATGTATATTCATAATGCATCAATACAAAAAAATACCATGTTATTGTGTAATTCTCTGAATGTATATCTGCTTCTTGTTTTCTTTGCAGGGTCCAAAAGGAGATCCTGGCACAGTGGTACGTACTTTTTGGTCATGATAGAGATTCCCCAAGTAATTCAACACATGATCCCAGTCACAAAGGTAGAAGAGTCCACTAATGTCCTTTAGCAGGTAGCTCACCTCCTGCAGAATCAGTGCATCTGAAAAAAGCCCTTTTTTAATGCCAGTCTTGAGAATTTTGCAGTTTCTGGTAAATAGCTCTGCAGTGATAATATAATGTATGACTGAACATGGTATTAACTGCTTCTGAATTCATCTCTGCCGAGCTGTCACTGCATATATTTAAAGGTATGCATGCTGCAAGAGATAAAGGCTTTACTTCATACAGTCTTATAAGAAATTAAGATATAGAATACCTTAAGACTGTTCTCAACACTAACTTTGAAATTACTAAGGGACAGTATTCTACGTAATGCTAGCTAGTAGCAACCAGAAGTTGATGTTTTCATTGGAAATGACGTGATGGGTAATTACAGTATGATCACATTGCCCCTAGTGAACAAGATGATTATTATTATGGGAGCCACTATACATTTCAGCTATGTAGTTTGACATTCAAAAACAACCATAATAAGCAGATCTGCTTCATTTTTTAGTATTTTTTCCTTTAAACATTGCATTATGTCCTTTTCATGTGATCTTTCTTTCAAAATTATGAAGAGGGGAGGAATAACTAGTGGAATAATCTTGAGCGGGTGCATAGGCTAGCATATGGCTAGCCACCAGCAGAATGTAGATCCCAATCCTGACTAGGAATACATTTTTCCCTGAAGTCGCAGACGTGATGTGTCCTGCCTTCATAATAGAGAAACTGTATTCATCATTAGCTTGCGATTTGTCACTGCAGTTCCTAGCGCTGAAGGTGGCAAAGTTGAAACTTAGATGTATTGCATCTTGATGACTGGAGATCAGTAAAAATACCCAAAAGATGATAGTAAAAGTTGAGTACCACTGGTTTAGCTCAAGTAGTATGATAGTATCAAGTGTCATTTTGTATCGATGCTGTTTTAAAAATTGTATAGGTACTCTCACAGAAGTTAAAATTTCACTATATTCATGCATTTCTCGTTTTTTAAGTCTAAGGAACATCATGTAACTACATAATGATAGTTATAGCACTATAATGCTGTAAGGCGGTGAAACAGGTACGGACCTTCATGGTCAGAAATGTGTCCAGCAGACCTCTTTCATACAGCAGACAGGATGATTGAGTCAGGATGAGTACCAAGTGTCAGCTAATGGGAAGAACTGAGAAGAATTTGCTGATAATAGCAGTAGAAATTGAGCTATTTAGGAAAGAAAACTGTACCCAGTCAGACTATGCTCCCCCTTATCTGCTGATGAATTGTCTACTTGATGAAGATCAGGAAACCCTGAGAAGTATTAGAGAGAATTTTTTAAACAAACTCACATTCCTTCTACCAAACAAAGTGACTAATGAAACAAGTTACAACTTCATTGAAACACCTCTGGTTCCTTACAGCTTTCAGGAGTTTATTTGGCCACCAGGAAGCCGACACTTTACCTCTCCAGCTGCTGTCCTGTCTTCAAGTTGACAGTCTTGAGTAAAATAAATAAAGAGATGGTAACTGCTGACCTCCAAGAGTGTATGTCTTCAGCCACAAAAATAGCTGCAGAATTAAGTGCAGCTAGCTCAGACTAACCCAGATGAGCCCAAAGTGATGAGAAGAGTTGACTAAGACTTCATCTATCATGAGGGCACATAATCTCCACTCAGCCAGCCTACACAGGGCCTATGATTATGTTTGACTCCTTGCCAAATGTTAATAGAGAGCCAGATACACGAAAAGCTAAACCTTGGTCTATAAATCAGTGTGATAACTGTGCTCCTCAAGGACAATGTAGAAACCTAAAACCGAACAACTGAGCTCTCACAGCAGAACATTCTGAGTTTCAGTTTTGAGGTAGTTTCCTAAAACAGTGGATTAATTGATTTTCAAAAAATGTCACAAGACATCTTTTTAATATATATATTTTAAACAAAAAAAAAAAAGTCTTTTCATCATAATTCCCACAAGCTGAATACATCTTCGGATACCAGCATCCACTTCCTACTCAGGAAGCACCTTCTCCTGAGGAGGGTGTGGAAAGTGAAATCTGCCAAAGACTTCATGAAATCTGTAAAAGGAATTTGCTGCGGCTGTGGCTTTTGGTTTAACTGAGATAGCTGAAATACCGGAATTGTTGACAGTAGTTCAAATCTCTGTGGTAAATTATGTTGATTTTCTTTAAAAAAGGAAAAAGAATAAAAGGGCCTTCCCACTTTACTTGTTAAACTGATTTCTCCAGTGCAGCATTTTTCTATTTTTCTTTCAAAACCTGAAGACTTGCACAGGGAACAGTGTCTCTTATTGCAGAGAAAGCTTTGTGCAGGGAGCAGAGCTCTGTTCTGATACAGCGATGCACCTGGAAATTTGAACAGAATTGCTCAGACATTAGTTCTATGGCTGACAGCGTATGCTCACACCCTGTGGCTCTGCCGCCTGAAGGTGTTTTACAGCTGACCTTGGTTTGCAAGAACGTAGCAGGAGAGTCTTCTGGATTGCATTATTAATCAAAATTAAAACAGTTAGTCAAAATATTTGCACAGTGCCTCTGGGAGTAGCTTTATTCTCAGATGACTAAACCATGGCATAGCAAAATCTGTTCACCTAACAACTGTTTAGCTATTTCAGTAATCTCAAGTTTAATATTCTGCTGTTGCTTGCTGTTCAACATCTCTCATGTAGAGTACAGAAGTTCTAATCCATACAATCCTTTTTAATTAAAAAAAAAACAGGGAGACCCAGGACCAATGGGATTACCAGGACTGGAAGGCCTCCCAGGGGAAAAGGTAGGACTGTTAAAAAAGAAGGCATGGCTTCTTAGTGGAACTGTCTGCAGCTAAATGGTTTCTGAAACCTTGTTTGATTTTTTTTTTTTATGAAAGTTAATGTTTTTGTGTGAAAAAGATTTGTATATTTATCTGTATGTCCTTTTTTTGCTTTAATGTGGATCTAAATCCTTTAGTCACCCAACATAAAATTCAGTTTTCAACAAACAGAAACACGTGCATAGGAGGTCATGTAGTATTTCATTTCTTAACTTCATAGAAAGTAATATGTTTAACAGGTTCCTAAGTATGGTCACTAATTCTTGTTTTCTTCTGAGCATCATCTTATGCTTACAGTCTGTCTGTCTTGTAAGAGTTAGGACATAGCTGCAGATCTGAGCAGAAATTTGTACTGGAATTTGTCTACATGCAGTACTTGCAGACAATAAAAGAACTATTTCAGATGCGTGTAAAAATATAGGAAAGGGTAGAAATAGAGGGAGAGACTGATTCCCTACAGTGTTTGTTGTGAAGGCAAAGGCAAAACTCTGACTTCTCAGACTCTTGCTCATTATTCTAAAAAAGGCCCCTTTTTTCTGTTTGACTTTTCTGACACTCTGCACTGCCTGTATGAAGCCACTGTAGCACATCCTGAACTGTGTCAGTCTCCAGAGCCTTCCTCAAGTTCAAGTCTGGGTTCCAGTGCTAGGAAATGATCTTTTCCTTGAGCTGGTGGTGTGTTTCAGCCTTTCACGTTAGTTATGGAGGCTGATACAAGTTTAGAGAAAAGTTTGTTATGAAATGCTAGAAATTTCAAGATTTTGGTATTTATTTCTCCGTATGGCTAAGCACAAAAAAAATCCACCAGAGAAATGAAAAAGATCTGAAAGTGTTTTCTGTTGGTGGAAACACTTTGCTTTGATTTTGCCCGTATCATCAAAGTATAAGAAGAAGAAATAGTAACATTTTTTTTTTTTTTGCAATTGGAATACTTATCTTTTAGGAATTACATGTTATTCAATGACTTCATACAAAAGATAAGTTTGCTGGGGTAACAAGCTAACATAGGTGTCTACACTAGATGTTTAATTTGTGAGATGATTCTTGCTCTGGAAGACTACAATTTGCAAGCAACTAAGGACAATCTAATTTTAGCATGAACAAACACAGAGAAGGTATTACAAGCCTAACAGACAAAATGGGGACAAGAATTAAATAACGGGAACAAGCAATGGAGCAGATTGTATAAACAAGCTAAGTGAGTGCCTGGCCCTTTCCCAAAGCCAAAATATTCTTTCCTTTGCTAAATTTAGTCAAAATTCCACACTTCTGGTGCAAATAAATGAACACAATCCCAGAGTCTGCCTGCCAGTCTCAACAGTACAGTGCTTGCTGGTTTGTAATTTAGAGCTATGAGGTACGTCTGTGTAGCAGAATGCTGTCTTCCGTAGACAATGCCAACTGTAGTTGCGTGATAATGTCATGAACTGGCAGAAGAACTTTGTGTCCTCAGGGTAAAATTTGCCTACCCTCAGCTGTGCTGACAGAGTGGTTTTGCAGCTGTGCTGTGCATCACTGAATGTGGTCAGGGCAAGGGGTAAGAATAACCCTCAGAAGCAAAAAAACGTGCAGAAGTGTTGGGAATTTCTAGCTTCACTCTGATAGCCAGCATATAATGAAACCACCGTGGATATAAGTTCTGGGTACAGAATACATGTGGGGGCAGAGTGCACTGCTCAAGCCAATATGCCCTGCTAAGTATTCTGAGTACTTGATTACTCTGAAGGTGCACATTAGATTCCTTGCTGAGGGGGAAACTTGTATTAAGTGACTTCTCTTAGTCTCCCAAGCAAGAGGAGCAAGAGAGGTCAAGCCGTGGCCGGTAAGCCTCCCTCTGGACACAAGGTCCCTTCTGGTTTGGTTTGGTTTGATTTGGCAATACTGGTCTGATCAGCCTTATTACATGGGTAGGTGTGTCAGAGTGAATGTACCCTGCAAGGCAGGGTGCTTTTCATTAACTAGCCCCTTTGGGCTGATAAGCACATTGGAGACCTCTCTTCTAGTTTGCAGTGGTCACTCCCAGCAGCCAGTGCGTGCCAGCCTCTGGGTGCTCAGCCAGGTTCAGATTATTTGACTTAGTCACTGCTGGCATTGTCAGGTTTTCAGTACGGCCACCATTCTGTCACAAACATGATACATGGCAGGATCTTAAATACGTTCCTTGCTGTTGTCATGAGGTCTGAAAACCCCTAAGGGAAAAGCAAAACAGAATTTGTATTCATTTCTCTTGCACTGTCCTGCACTGGATTTCTACATCTTACACTGCATAATTTGTTCAAAAATTTGGGAAAAGCTATTGTTACTATTGTTACTATAATTGATGCTTTTCCCTACATTGCACATTTGATCTGAGGATCTTGAAACTGTTTATAGACATTA
Source organism: Anseranas semipalmata (assembly GCA_013399115.1). Taxonomy (NCBI): domain Eukaryota; kingdom Metazoa; phylum Chordata; class Aves; order Anseriformes; family Anseranatidae; genus Anseranas; species Anseranas semipalmata. Next base: position 883,545 of record VXAA01007075.1, read on the forward strand.
AATTGTCATCTCTCTACGCTTTGTATAATGTAGTTAAGTGTTTCTAATTACAAGTATTATCGTTGTATTACCTGAACAAAATTATGAGAATGACACAAATCAGCATTAGATTTAAGAACAGAACCCAGAATTCCCAACATCTCCTCAGGCTCTTTTGCACAAAAGAATGTGTCTGCAGCTATGTTGACAGAGCTTTTGCAAAACAGCTCCAGGTAACATAAACTCATGAAAACATTCTTCTGTTCATATGTCTTTAACTGTGTCAAGGCTTTCCTCACATGATTATAGAAACCTGTAGCCTGATTTTCTTGCATTTTTAACTAGCAGAGTGCAGTATTACAGACTGATATGTTAGCAGTGGGTTAGGGTAAATCTTGCTGTAGAGTTTCACCACTGGTGAGCTCCATCCATCTGCTTTGAGTTATAGTCCTCTCAAGAGAGAAAGATGAATTTGTGCCCACACCTCATCAGCTCCAGCACAAAATCTATTATCTTAGCTTAAAGCATTGATGAAGGTGTCTGGTGTGATAAATGAAGAAACTTGACCTTAAAAGACCATGGCACAAGCAAATCAAGGATGCTAACTTGCAGCAAATGGATGACTGGGTAGCAGAAGGCAAAAGCTTCTTCAGAAGGTGCATCTTAGATATGGGGATCTTGATAGGATAGTGGATTATGCTGTGTTAATTTTGGTTATTGTCATGGCCACAAATGATAATTATTTGGAAAACTACAGATAGGTAGGACTTTCCATCCCTTTTCAAGGGAGGCCTCAAACAGAGTATAAAGGATAGCGTGGAAGTTATGACAAGGAAGCCTAAACAAAGGATTTAAGTTACTTGTGCAAGTCTGTAAAATGAGTCAGTGTCAGAGCTAAATATTAGCATTTAGCAGAGCCTGGCTCTTGTCCTCATTTTCAGTTCACTGCATAACCCTTCCTCAGGTTTTAGTCAGAATCCATGAACAAACTCCTGTTTTGAGTGTTACCATTTAAATACAGATTTATCTTTCTTTCAGGGTGACCGTGGACCAGCTGGCACACCGGGAGTAGCAGGGACACCGGTGCGTATGTTCATTAAAGAAACTTACAGTTTGTTAGAAGAAGCTGAAAGTCAAGCAAGGTGCTGAGCTGTAATCTTACTCACTGTTTGTGGATGCCAGCTCTTGGCTAATGCTTTATAGGCAGGTATGAAAATGACAAGCTTTTCCTAAAGGGATTAGAATTTTAATACTACTGAGCATTCATGTTATTATTAAAATGACAGGAGGAAATGGAGTGAATACATGATAAAGCTTGGATTTGAAGTTGCATATGCTCACTTAAGAATGAAGATCCTTTTCATTGCTTCAGCTTAATATAGATAAATTAAAGTCATTTTCTGTGCTCCTGGGCATGCAGAAATTCCTTAGTATCTTTCTATCACAAAGAAAAAATAAAAACAGTAGCTATTGCAATCCATGACAATCTGCATATCAGGTCAATCAAACATTTGCTTTAGGGGTATACTTTGTCAGCTACTTACATGTGGCATTCAAGAAGTTTCTGAAAGTCATCCTGAAGCTTTGTTGTAGGTGAAAGTAAATGTAACTAATGATAAATTGAAATTATAATTGTTCATTTGTGTTCCTAAAGGAAATAAAGACAATTTTTCTTTAGATTGCATTCACAGTTTAATAAAAATATACATGTATTCATATTTCAAGAGGCAGTATGGAGTAATTTATATGCAAATACATTTATTATTAAATTTTGGCAGCTACCAATCCATTCAGGAGCTGTTTTTAAATTATAAATGTGTTTCGTGAAATAAAGAGAAGTCTGTATCTATGCACTCCCATTTCCATTAGCCACAGATTTAGTATATTTACTGTGATTTCCAAGAGAGAGCATCAGTTTAAATAGCTTAATTTAGTTAAGTTCTCCTAAAACAAGGTAAAAGTGCACATTTAAAGGAAGAAGAGAAGTATTTCTCTGAGCTTTATAGCCCATGTAAGAGTTTCAAAGTTTGTTGCTCTGAAATATATTATACACTGTGAATCAATAATGCAATAGCCAGTTAGGCTGATCATAATTGTTCATTCCCTGTGTATTTGCCATTGGATATGTTTCAAGTCTTGTTGCTTTCTATTTTAGCTGGATGTTAAATATTTAATGACTTCCCTTCGTCACTGATGAAGTTGCATTCTGTTGCTTACATTTAATTCCAATAAAATCCATTGAAAGAAATTATTTGCTTTAACATTTTATGTTAAGCAGTTTTAATAAGCAAGTTAATAGATTTATGAGAGACAATATTTTTTAGTAGTCCAGGAAGAGTTTTGGGAATACGTCCGCACATCCTACTGGAGGAGAATTTGTCTCCTGCTTGGCTAGTGTTATTCCCTAGATTTAGTAGAGGATACACGTCCCCGTTTGGGGGATATAAAGGTCTCATTTCAGCTTTGGCTTTTCGCTGAGTGGGATTATCAGGGAAGCTTGGACTGAGAGTCTGCAAGAATTGCCACAAATTACTATTTTGCCAGCAAGAATCCTTAGTCATGTCATTCCTGAAGTTGTAACAGGTGTTGATGTGCTACATTCCCCACTTGTACAAGTCAGCTGAGAATCTGGTCCAAGGATATTTCCAAGGAATGTGGGTTGAGATTCTTGTCTGAGGCTGAATAGCCCAATCTGATTGCTGACCCAGTTTTGAGAAGTTGTGACTAGATGGCTTCCAGAGGTCTCTTCCAACCTCAGTTATCTTCTGTTCCTACAGATAGGTCTTCAAATTTCTTGAAATCACACACAGAATAGCAGGGTGTTGTCCACTACTGATATGCATATCAAGACCTAAATGGGGTCCCAGCCTAAACTGGGTCATTACCAATGTCCTTGGGGCAGCAGTACTGACTATGAGAGAGATAAGGGACCGCAGAACCAGGATGAGTGGTAGTTAAGGATGACTTCAGGTGATACCAGTAAGATTGGATGAATGTTGCACCAGGATACATCACAGAGACTAAATTCTTAAATACAGTCACCAATAGCGTAAGAGTGCTGAGAAGAAAATTGCCGAGATGGGAACCTGACTTTGGGTGGAGTATCAAGTTATGTGTAATACGTCACAGCCAAGGAAACAGGGTGACAGCAGCTGTGGTGCACACCTACCTCTTTTCAGGAGCATCAAAGGCCAAAGTCCGCTGTGGGTGTGGCCAGCCTCCTTTCGCCCATTTTTCAAGTCTTTCTTGATGGCTTACATGTAGTTCTTCTTTGTTTCCAATTTTTTATCTGTGATACCAGAAAAATTTTAAGTCTCTTAACTCCTCAGTTTATTTTGGGGATTTTTGTGTAATTCCCTCATTTCTGTGTAATTCCTGTTTTTGAAGTTAGTGTAGATAAAGAGCTGGATATTAAGGTTGTTAAAAGCAAGAGGGCATCATTTAAAAACATAAAGACACTTAAAATCACTATTTAAATAATGAGATGAGAAAGGATTGTGAACCACAATAGGATTGTGAAAATCACAATAAAAGTGGCTGAAAAAGAGCATGAAGAAAATTTGCAAAAGACATCAAATCAGTAATAAACCCTCTTTTAAATATTTCTTTTTTCTCTCTTAAAGCATTTATTGAGCTGTAACCTGAGTATTTCACTCAAATATATATCCTGTCTTAATTTTGACCTAAAAGAAACTGATGTTTTGCTCCCTGGTAATTTGAATATGTAATGTTCTCTTCTTGCAGGGAAAGCCAGGATCTCCAGGGTCCCCAGGGATGCCAGGAGAACCTGTAAGTACAGGTTTGAGTTCTGGACTGTTGTGATAATACACAAATATTGCTAACATTAAATGCAAGATTTTAAATGTGGATTCATACATGTGTTTTCTTCTTTCTCAGGGTGAAAGAGGACCTATAGGAGATATAGGCTTCCCTGGGCCAGAAGGGCCGCAAGGAAAACCAGTAAGCAATTTTATATGGAATATATCTATGTTCATTACAAAACCATACATCTTAGCTTGTCAGAAGTTACAAAAGAAATTAGATTACATCCTGCTTTGTATTGGGCTAGATAACTTCCAAAGAACATTCTAGAGTTACAATGCTGAATATTAGTCAAGATCTAGTCAAGAATTCCTTTTATATGGGGCCTGGTGTGGTGATATTTTAACAGTTGATTTTACTGAGATCCTTCGAAGGTAACTGAGATCCTTTTGAAGGTCTTTTGGATCCTGTTGACTTAAAGGCTCCTCTAGTGGCTTTTCAGAATGAGAATATTAACCCAGGCACTCGACACAGTGTATAAAGGATGGGGCAACACAATGCATTCCTGGTTTCAATTCAGATAGAGAACTCTTTGCTTCATGATTCTCTGTATAGACTTTCTGTTCTTCTGTATACAGGTAATGCAATACTGTGGCTGAAGCATTTACTGTTCTTTTAGGATATGTCTAATCTGACCTCTTTATTTAAAATGTGACAGCACTATAGTCAGCAGTGTATTGTAGCCCTGTCTGAGCTAGTTTAAAACAACCTAGTTTATATTCCAGAAGTAGTTCAGCTAGGATAGCTCAGAACTAATCGTCTCCCCCTAAGCTTGATGTTTCAGTGACAAGCATGAGAAGTAGACCATTTAAGTTTATTAGCATGTCTCCACATTATGCTTCTATCTTGAAAGAGACAATTTCTGCAGCAAATTGGCCCAATTTAAGGAATAGCTTGAAAATGTGCATCACTAATAAAGCTTTAAAGCCCTAGTGCCTACCTCCATGGGTTCTGACAGGGAGCTGCAAGAGCGGGCTGCTCTGCAAGGGAAAGCAGGCGAGCTGAGGGCAGGAGCAAGACGGGGCAGTGGCCTCACCAGCAAGCGGTGCAGGCCCACGGTGACCAAACTAAAGCACACACTCAGGTCAGCCAGCAGCCAAGTGGTGGCCAGACAAGTCTGTAATGATAGGGCAGGTCCTCGGTCAATCCAGAAAGTCAAGTCAGCAAGGCACAGTCAGGTTCTGCAAGGCACAAGGCCAAGCGCTGACTTACCCACATGAGCTGCATGAGTGGCTCCTGAGAGAAGCAGGGGAGGCCTCAAAGGAGGCACCTCACAGGTCTTGCTCCCCCAGCTCCTTCACAGCAGTCTGACCCTGGCTTACAGGGCTGCAGTGGATCTGAGCTGCACAGGCACCCGTACCCCTGCTGGGGTGGAGCCGCAGAGCCTGTTGGTGCTCTGATATGCTGAGACAAATTTTTGTTCATTTCCACAGAGGCCGGTTTATCTCTGCCTCCCTCAGTGTAATCCTGCCATTTGTGACAGTTAGTTTATGAGAAAATGCTTAATCCATGCAAAACCACGCTTTGCAGTATGAAAGGGAATGAAATATTCCTGATGCCTGTGCTCATACAAGTCTTCTTTCTCACTGTGCAAAACAGCACTGAGTTTTCTGCATGTGCAGATTCTGGCCATGTATATCGCAGTAAGTTAAACAGTGCCACATCGTTTATCTTGCAGTTATCTGGTGTTGTGCGATTGTTAACTTACTCTGTGACATTATTTTGGCCCACACCAACTAGCACGTTCTGAGACAGTGCCACGTTGTGAGCCTGGAACTGCTTCCAGTAGGTGGTGTGAATAAGACCACCCTCTTTCGGACAGGAAAAATGTTTAGCCCAGTAGGTTGAAGCTATGGCATGTCACAAGTTCTAAGGACCAAAGAATGGATCTGGCCACTTGCTATTAAGGCCTAATCTTTGTAATAGCAGAGGGCTAGTATGGCAATTAGGGCTAATATCTAGAACAAGAGGAACCTCTTCTGTGTTTGTATAATGATTAGCTAGGACTTGAAAAGCTCATGTACAGCTCCATATTCCACATATTTGCAGAATTTCCCTGTAACTTGTCATTTAAAATTGCGGGCTCGTTAAAGTTGATGCACATCTTGTCACTGGAGATATTTTTTGTGTTTCTCTCTCAGCTCAAATTTAATCTGCTTGCAGTTCAATATGGCCCCAAGCTCTTTTGTCGCACATGCCCCAAAACTATTTGTGAGTATTTCAATACTGTATCCACACAAACTTCTGACTCCGGAGCTTTAGAATATGTACTGATACCACCTCTAAACATTGAGCCTTACCTCTTGTTTTCAAAATGCATGAAAATAATTATATTACATTTTTTTTTATAGGGAATCAATGGAAAAGACGGATTGCCAGGTCCTCCGGTAGGAAAACATGTTTTTGCGTACTAGTATATTTAATTATTCACAAATAGCATAGCTGTTAATCCTAGTATTTGCTTTCAGTTCTGCTAATAAATGAACACGCAACAAAGCTTTTAAGCAATATATGTAGCTTTTTTCAAATACAATTTTTCAGGGTGCTGTGGGGAGACCAGGAGACCGAGGTCCCAAAGGAGAACGTGTAAGTCCCCTGTTTTAATAACTTCTTTCTTTTTAACTGAGTATCCAAGCACCTTGTTGACATGTATTTTACAGTCAAAACCAAGTGAATTTTCTGTGAACTTCAAGCAGTCTTCTAGACACTGAGAGTCCTAGAGACCACTTTAAGTAACTAGAATTGAATTGGCTTCCGCGTTTAGAGAAAAACACATTTATAGACTTTCTAACACAGTTGGCCTGGGCAGTGTAAATTGTTCAATTGGATAAAAACTAGAAAGTAGATAATCCCATTGTGATGCAGTCAAACTTTGAAAGTAATAAAGCTTTGCCCATCTTCATCCCTGGAATCTTTGCATATCAAAAACACATAGTCATGTGTTACATAAAACAAGCTTGTTACGCTAGGCAGCAGGCATGCCAGTGCAATACCTTACATTTGTTCATAGTAGCATGATTGTGGTGGACAGGAATCATTACAGGAGGTGGGAGGTGGTCATTATTTTGTTAGAACAAAGAAAATCCTAGGGCATACCCTGCTTCTGTTGTAACTTTTCTAAAGCCCTGCAGTCCTGACACAGTTGATACCATATTTATCTGATGAATCAGAAAAGCACCTCTTTGTGTGATCTGGAAATGGAAATACCACTTTATGACACTAGGGAGACACCAGGTTTTAACCATTATTACAATAACTGTTCTTCATAGAAATCAACATTTTGTAATGTTCTATTCCTGCCTTTAAGGACATAAATAAAATGTGAGAACCTTTTTATTGTACCACCTACTGCATATTACATTACATTGCTCAGCCTTGATCTTATCAATGTTACCTGCTTGAGTGCCCTACAAATAGTACTATACATATGCAAGAGAGAAAGAGGCTGGAACTTTTAAGTGCGTGACCTTGAAACATATTGACCCCACCTACAGCTACATCTCTGAAAGAGCTTGCCAGATTTTGACTGCACTGTTTGTAACCAGCCAGATTGCAGACCGACTACGCAGTGGTAGTATAGCTATCCATGTCTACTCTGCTGAGTTCTAAGCCTTTGAAATGCTGCATATTTTTGCCCAAAATATTAATGCCTGGAAACTAAAACTGGATATCAGACACCTGCAATATTGGTGGAATAGATCTTTTAAGAGAAATACAAAAAATGCAATCCCATTGAGATTGTCTACATGTCACACTGATTTCCCTAACTATGTGATAATGTTAGCAGTTTTGACAGGTTACAGTTGTCTGTGTGGGATGATGTGGTCTTGGATTTGAACTGTTGTTTTTCTGTTGTGATTTTTGCTTTTTTTCCTTGTGATTGGCTTTCCTGAGTTTAGAGCCTCTGTGCTCTTAATGAAGAAAATTTAAACTCCAGTTGGGAATGCACTACAATTTCAGTTAATGCAATAAAGCAACTCAAGTGACAGTGGTCTTTGTAGCAAAGCTTAGTTATAGCCATTAGTAAGCTCTAACTCACTGTAAATAATACAGATTTGGAGGACAGATGGGTGATAAAAATGGTGTAAAACCTCCTACTTTCATCCTTACCTTTCTCTCCATCTTTTTCAATCTTAATGTGTCATGTATATACACCTTGTGAATATAACTACATTTTTATCGTTTTATCAGTTACTGATGTGTCAGATCTGAATACAGTTTACCAGAACTTGCAGTAGATTAAAAATGCAATTAAATCCATTCATTTACTCCTCATAAATACGGATTGTAGATTTATCTAGTTGTAATGTAGACAATTCCTAGTGCTGTTTGCTCCTTAGGTGGAACTTAACATTAGCTTAAGTGATGCAGCAAGGACAGCCAGTGACCCATAAGAACCATCAGCTGTTTGTTAACAGTCTGAACACATGACTTGCTGTACTCTGCTCCACAGCTACAGCTCAGTGAACTAATATCTAATACATTAAGTCATTCTAAAATATTTAATTCCTTGCAAATAAAACAAATTTAAATGCCATCTCAGCCCGTGATGGAAGCTGGCCAGAACATCGACATTTAATTTACTTTGTCTGCAAGGAAGTTACTCATTTTAAGTGGATATGTGTATCTGTTGTTTCTTTGATTAACTGAAGGTTTGAGTACATGCAAAAAGAAAATATTAGGCATCTAGGGAAATTTACAGGAAAAAAAGAACTGATACCTTATGCCTGGGAGAAGTTGAGCACCTAAGTTCTGTACTTGAAAAGCAGATTGCAGAGTCAAGCTACGTTTTGTCATTGACTTCAACATTAGAAGTGTAAGAAAACAAAACATTGCTTGCTATGTTTTCAGGGACAAGGATTAGCCTGTAAATCAGCTTCCCTGCATAACATACTGGTCTAATAAAAATCAATTTCTGAATAAGGAAGAAGTTTCTCTAGCATTCTTGGTGGCTTTTCCTAGTCAGTTCCTCTATGTGCAGTGGTTTTCTTTATGCTTTTATTTTACACAGGGAGATCAGGGTATTCCAGGAGACAAAGGTCCACAAGGTGAAAGAGGGAAACCTGGCCCATCAGGAGAAAAGGGAGCCATGGGTCCTATTGGGCCACCAGGAGACAGAGGCCATCCAGGATCACCAGGTCATCAAGGTCCCCCAGGTTCACCAGGCCCCCCGGGTTTCCTGGTAAGAAAAGAAAAAGGTTTTATTGGTTGCTAGTGAAGTGAGAAGACATGACGTTAGTGTGTACTGAGCAATGGAAATTCGACCAAGCAATACCACAGTATCATAAAATCTAAGATATCTCTGAGATTATTTCATTGTTCTGTTAACAGATGAAAAAATAGACCCAGATGATGAAGTACTTCTTTTTAATTTTTTTTAAAAAACATGTGCTATGCATAAACTTTATTTATTTATCTAGCTTCTGACAAATCAATATGGCTACTTAATAGAGCTAATTTTCAAGTTTTTCATAAACTTAAAAGCTGAAGTATTTGCAAATGAGAAAGAAAAGCAGACAAATGAATATGATTCTCTATAAAGGAGAATTTAGCATTTAAAAAGACAATGAAATGCTTCATGTCAGTAATATGTATTTTAATTTGTCTCCACGTATGCATACATACATGTTGTGGGTTCTTTTTAATTAGTAAGAGACTCTGAATCAGATACGATAAAGCTCTAAAAACCTTTTCTATTGAAATGATTGGTCCTGTGATACAGTTTTATTTCATTGGCTGTGCATGAAAATGGTCCCTAAAGGGGGTGACAAGTTGGCAAATATTATACAAAAGGATACTAAAGTATGACAGTGTTACTGGACTTCCTTACAGTCTTATGCAAATTAATTTCAAAACACATATGTGCTGATCATCCTGATGGTTGAGTGTGCATCTTTCCGCTCTGTGGTGTTAGTGGCCTTTATAATATTTATTTGCAATAAAATGAACATTGTACCTAAGTGAGTAACAAAAATTTTTGAAAAAATTTGGAAAATTTAATTTTTGGTGAAACCTTTACTTGCCTAGTGCTAATTTCAGCATTTTTTTTTTATTTTTGTAGCATTGTAAAGTGCCCTCTGTATGTTTCTTCCGATATATATTACCTTTTTGTTTCCTCATCAGGCTGATACAGTTTCACTTGAAGAAATAAAAAAATATATCAAACAAGAGGTTCTTAAGGTTTTTGAAGGTAAGACAAAGAAGCTTATACAACTTACAACAAAGAAGCTTATACAACAATTAAGCCTTAAATTCTGTTCTAAATGTTTTTATTTTCCTATAACCTTTATATATGTTTCTTTGTCATCTAACTTACATGGTGCGTAGTAGCTGCCTTATTGCTATACCTATGCTTAGCTGCTGTTTGTCTGCTTCATATAATTATGTTCAAAGAATTATAAGTTAAAATATGTTAGCCAGAGTGTTTCCTTATGTAAAAGATCATAATAGCAAACTTACGTATAATTTTAGATACACACTGTTACATACATGTGTCTACAATGTACCATTAAAACACTGAAAATTTTTTTAAAAGGACACAATAGAAATACAGAATTGTTTTGTTCACTTAGTGGACTATTGGACTTAGCAGACTATTTAGATGAAAAAAAGACTTGACAGCTTTCTGTCATGCAGGTCTAAACACTATGCATTTTCAGCAAACATCCATGTTGAGCTCCAAAGCTGCCTTGCAGACCATCAACTTCTGGCAGTTTTAAGCAAGTACCAGATCCAGCCAAGGCCTTTGGACTGTATAAGCTTTCTTAGTTATGTCCTTACTCTGAAAAGGAAATATTTTTCTTCCCCAGTGTTTTCTTAGTTAGAGTTGAAAAGCTGTAACTCAGGTAGATGTCTGAAACAACCTTCTGCTAGAATACATCTTGACAGTAGCTTCTCTTCCGTTGCAAAACATATTTCTTACGTCTGCAACATGCTTAACTATGTCATTATTAATAACTGTGGATACAAACCCCTTCATCTTCTAGGGATAAAAATAAACCATATGAAGTTTGAGACTTTTCAAACTGCTCAGGCAGTTTTTCACTTCATAACAAGGCTATCTCTATGTATTTTCACCCTTACCCAGATTGCACCCCTTAAAAGTTCAGCCTGTTGTGTATTTGAAGAGCAGCTTGTTGGCTGAAGTTACCTCCTTTTCCCATTCAAATGGAATGCTAATAGATGTTTAGTCTATTCATAAAAAGAAAGTGTTAAAAGGTGTCCTGTGTTTTGTCTTTGTAACTATTCTATTTTCTACACCTCAGTAGTGTTCCACAAACCACAAATCTTCTGGTTTTGGCTTTGTTTCACTTTTCCTGTTTTCTGTCATTTTGCTTATTTTTTGTTTGATGCCCACTCTACTCAAATTCTTTTTTTAAATCTTAAAATTCCAGCAGAGTAAATGCCAGATCAAGTGTGGAATGCTTAGTTAAATTTTTTAATCCAGTGTAACTGAGACAGATTCAGGGTTAGCAACTATTTTGTCTGCCCCTAAAGAATGCTAAAATGTTAGCAAGTGCACATTATTCCATGACTGTGAACAGTTCACGCTGAAATCTCTGCAGTCAGCAATGTTTGCTGAGCATTTTTTTTTTATAGCTGTTTCTAGGATTTCAGCACATCCCAAGAAGTGTTCACAGTATTTAAGCTGTACTTTGCAACTTAATATGAGTTACGAAAGGTACCCCTTTGTAGGGGTGTTAAATACTAATTATTTTGCATTCCTGTGTTTTAAGTACTTCCACGAACTCAGAAGTCATTTAAAATATTGGGCTACATCAGTAAAATACAGTGGTAGTAGAAACTTTAGTAAAAATTCATTCAGATTATTGCAAAGGGTAAAGACTCAGGCATGAGGTCAGTTGGAACTGAAGACCTCAGTACTTACAGGAGCATTTAATACTGTTGACATTTAGAAGGGTTAAACACCTTACTTGTAGAAACTAGCTTTGGCTGGAGCTTTAGGATTTATTTATTTTCATGTGTTTTGTGAACAGATTTCTTATCGTTGTTTCTTGTGTTCTTTGTTAATGAAGAAAGGATGGCTCAGTTTGTATCCCAGTTGAAGCTGCCTGCTGCAATGCTTGCCTCCCAAGCTCATGGAAAACCAGGACCCCCAGGAAAAGATGGTTTACCAGGGCCCCCAGGAAAGGATGGTTTACCAGGGCCACCTGGAGAACGTGGGCTTCAAGGTAGGAATTCAAACAAATGGTCCCATGAATTGTATCTTGAAATCTTTATATACTTGCTAATGATTATTAAATAAACCAGGATTACCTATCTAGCTTCCTAATGATTAACTTTTAAAACTGTACTTATGTTTTTCCAGACTAGATCTAAATATTAACCCATTGTAAATGTGTGGATTTTACTGATTTAAAACTCCTAATCAGTGCATTTTATTCTAATAAGTGATAAAGTTAATTACTGACAGATATCTAAAACTGACAGATATCTGGAGTACTGTAGCAGTTATTTTCTCTCCAAAATACTTGAACACAGAAGAAAAATTAAGCCAGCACTCTAATGTAACTATTTACATCCTATTCAATATTGAGAGACCATGTTATTTAAGAAATAAAATTTGATTTCCAAATCTGAGTGCTTTCAGCTCTGATCCTGGGACAACACAGGGCAGGAAAAATTGAAGTCAAATACTGTTCTTTAAGGAGCGGTGAAAACTGAAGTATTACAGCATGCATCCTTCTTACTGTGAAGTAATCTATTTTCACAAATCAAGTTCAGAGTAATCAGGTTTTCACTCTACCCCTAATGGTAATTTGTACATTTCAATGCATTCAGACAGTATAGGACTCTCATTCCACTGAACTGTCCTTCACTGCAAGATTAGCTTCAAGGAATCCAAGATCATCATAGCTGTGTTATACTGTAGACTCAGCCTATCCAAGATTAAAAGGAAGAGGAGAACAGAATAAAAGAAAAAAGGAATTTATCGATTAATAATGTTTTGTGGGCAATATGTAATTTGCAGTTTATCTGTAGGTAGTTCTTTATTATTATCTTTTGTTAGTTTGGTCTGCTCTGGAGTCAGAGCAAGTCAGACTGGAATGAAGAACATGAAAGCAAAACTGAAGATGTGTGGATCCTAAAGCTATCAGAAGAATAAAGACTTACTAACACTGATAAGCGCAAACCCCTGACAGAAGCTTGAAAAATGAGATGAGCTCAGAATGAGAAGAACAAGAATAAAGGATCAAGGAAAACAATAAAAGGCTTAGAATCTTACAACACTGACTTCATCATTATCTGAATATTCAGATCACTGTAAACAGTCAACTCTAACGTCAGTGGCAGATTGTTCAATGGTTATGTATGTGGTGGATAGTCTCAGATGCTTCTGGGAAGTAGATCGATATACTAGGCTTCATTTCCAGCTAGTGAGCATCAAAAGTAAAGATGATAGCTGTGCTTAAAAAAAAAAATAATAAAGCTGCTTTTTCATGCCTTATGCTTAAGTAAAAGTAGTGCCCCATGTACACAGAATTCCATTTATTTTACCAATATGCTCAATACTCTTTTTTCATAAGCATTAAGCTAAGTGAGAAGCATTTACTTCTCTTTCGATACTTTTTTAATAATCATAAAAAGCATTTACTTTTTTCTCTTTTGATGTATCAAAAGATACAGAAAATTGTACTTCAAAGGCAAGAAAACCAAAAATTTGTCTCGTCTCCTTATTACACTATGAGTAAGAGAGATTACCATGAGAGAAGCACACTTACAAATACAGTTCATGCCTTTCACAGTTGTGCCTGTGCGTCTTGTTGTTTTGTGCCAACAGCTAAAAAGAAATTCAGATCTCTGGGCAGACTGAAAAGTATCCTTGCATATTTCAGTTTATTTTCAGCCATAAAGGACAGAGCAGACAAGACTTCCTGGAGAAACATGTTGTATGCATGTGTGTCTGAGGCCGTCAAGGTAGCATGCTGTGTGCACGTATGTCCAAGTCAGTGAAGAAGCATGTTATGTTCACATACCATCTGGGAGGCCAGACAGATAATGTGCATTGGGGTGTTTGGTACTGACTGCCAGTTGTTCATTATTTTTATTTCTCGCTTGGTTGTAGCCCAGATTGCCAACTACAGGTTTTTAATAGGGTTTTACTGTGCACAATAATACAGATCTGGGCTAGCAGAGTGCAACAGTTAGTCACTTGTCCAAAAAAAGTCGGTGAAAAGAAGTAGATACTTTTGAAGAATAATTAACAGGACAAGCACCTCCAGAGCAGTTTGTGATGCTGCACGCTGAGCAGAGCTCCGGCCAGCGGGAGGGAGCAGGTGTTGGCATGTGTTTGAGGAGGTGCTTAACTTGCAGCTTCGCAGGAGTCCCTCTGTTCACCTCCCGTGCAGTGCCATTTCCTCAGGAGCTAGTCTGGTCTGATGCCACCAGAGCAACAGAGGAGGAAGCCTCCTGCACAGTAAACTCATAGGTGGGGGTTAGTCTCAGAAGCAGAAAACACAGATACTAAATCTAGGAAGTGTAGGCATGGTCTTCAAAAAGTGTATATAAGTAATTGCTAGGCTGTTGTGAATAGTCATTCAGTTCTAAAGAAGTCCAGAATTGTTAACTGCTGGCCTTGAGCCAGGTTGTTTACAGTGTCCTTCAGGTACTTCACAGTGTTTCAGGTACAAATAATTTTGATTTTATATGATGGTCTCAATAAAACTATAGCATGCAAACAAAAAAACAACAAGGAGTTGCAACATAAATGATGAAATATGCAATTGGTATTTAAACAGACTGTATGATAGTGATTGGAATATCTATATTTCTTCTTTTAAAAAAATAACCTATGGTATATGTATCAGTAAGCTGATACTATGAGGCAGTGTTTTAAAGGATGCTAGAGTCTTGCAGAGAAGCAGGAAGTTTATTTCAAGACTTTATGGACAAGTTGTAGCAATGTCATCCATCTACAGGCAGTCAGATTGCCAGGTGTTACAGGAACTAGTTCAATTGACTCTGCTGATTTAATTGGATTTTTTAAACTATAATAGAATGTGAATTTTGGTCCATTAGACAAAATTCCCTTGGGAGAATTTTGCAATCCAGAGATGCATATTATCTTTTACATTAGTGTGATGATTTTTCTCATACAGAAAGTGTTCATCCTAGTTAAGCTTCACTATTTCTATCAAAATAAGGAAACGTAAGAGTCCTCATAGCTCATAGTAGCCTTGAGGAATCACATCCCAGCTCAGGAAAGAATATACCGTCTGATGAATAGTGAAAATTCCTTGTCTTTACTGTTGATCCCTGTAGTAAAATTTGTATCTTTTAATATAATTATTAATTTGTATGGTGGGAGCATCTAGGAACCTTGATTGACGTCATGAACCCATTGTAGTGGGTGTTGTCCAGACACAGTCACTCCTCTGAAATAGCTGGACTGGTTTAAAGCATTACCTCCCGTAAACTGTTCTTTGCTGTGTAGGGTGAAGTTAACCTGTTTTACTTTGATTTGAAACTCAGTTACTACCTCTGAGCTGCCAGGTTGCTTTGCAGTTTTTTGCTTGTAAGAATGCAGTGATACGCAGAGTGTTTGCACAGTAAAATACTGTGGATACTTCAGAATCATTGTTCCCTGTCATGTTAATGTGTTTGCTTCGCGTTTGTATTAAAGAACCTCAGATTTCTCTAGATACTGGCATGCTGGTTTCACCTATTGCGTTATCCATGTGGATGGAAGAAGGTCTCAGTAATGTAGGTGGAACACCTTTTGGAGCTGTTTAAATGAGACAACTTTTTACCTCCATAACACATAGACACAAACTTGCATCATTTCCAAGTAGAGCTGAGGGTGTTGCAACAGTGATGCTTCTGACTGTGATATTTGTAGCTCTCACAGAGAGCACTACACCAAAAGCTCTTTTTAGCTGTGGCCACTCAGTCTATGAACAGAAGGAGAATGCTTATCTGTTTAAATACATCTTTGTTACATACTGCTGCCAAATGTTTACCGTACTACCCATGTTGGGTACGTGTTTACATACAACAACTTTTGGGTTGCAGGAATTACACCAAAACTTCTGGAACCCAAGTGTAAGGCTTTGCTAAAACCTTTTGAATTAAGCAGGTACCTCTTACTGGAATCGTAATTCTACCAGTAAAAATAGACATCTTATATGTGCCTTTATGTTAAAAACAATAAATCAAAATCTAATTTAAATGTATGGTAATATTTTCCTTTGACTATGTATGAGTTTGTTACTTCAAGCTCAGAGAGAAGGTAACATTATCCTCTAGATGATTAATCATGGACCTACTTCTAAGCAAATATACCTCATTTAAAATCCAATTTTTTACTGCCAGAATTACATATTACATTGTTTAGACTGTTTACATATAGGCCTGTTTACTAATATGCTTATATTTTGTTAAATAAAGCCTTATTTTTAGAAAAGATACCTGGGAATTTTTGTATTAAATTTCAGTGTCAACAGAACATTTGCCACTATGTGCAACCTACATCTTTGTATGTGTATTCAAGTACAGCCAGTAATTGTTTACACTACCCTCGTTCATACATTTGCATAGGCAGGCCGCTGTTTGTACTATTGTTTTTTTTTTTTCCTTATTGTCTTGAATTCCATTGATGTTTACAGAACCTTTCGGTCTATCTCAGTCCCTTTTCAACTGTGTTGTGCCATATATCTACAGTAATGGTTATCCTGGACTTTGTAAATGTGATACATCGTAAATGTGTTTTCTCTCTTTTTCCCCAAAACAATGATTAGTGGCAGCACTACTTTGTAAAATTACAATTAACTGGGTTTGTAGTGAGAAATGTACTGTAATTATCTATTGTAAATTAAGAAACATAGAGATAAATAATAAATAGGAAATGTAATAGATCCTGTGGTTGTGTGATTGAGCTTCTTAAACACTAGCAACTACTATGCATTACACAAGGTTTTCGGAGCCAACCAACTTGATATAGTTATAAGCAATACTGTGGTCATTGAAGAGAAAATCAAGATTCACAACTGAATACAAACACCTTCATATACCCTTTTCTGAGTCTTTATAGCTTGTGTGCATATGTGCCTTACACACTTCTGTTTAACATAACTCAGTTACCAGAATGCATGATTGGTTTGTTTCTCTGTGAGATTTTAATCAGTTTGTTTCCTTTTGTTATGTTGTGCATGACACTCTGCATGCATTTTCTAATGTTTTTGCTTTTGTGGGGTGTTGAGAGATAATTGATAAAAGATAATTGATGCTCTGTTTTGAGATCCAGAATGCAACAGATAATAGACCTTCTACAGAAGTGTATAGTAAGCCTGTGTTTAACAAAGTTTGAGTACTGGTGTACCATTCCTCTTGCATTGTGTCTGTTGTAACAACCCTGAATTGGTACCCACAGCACTTAAAATAGTTTCCTTCTGGATTGTCGTGTAAAGCACCACTGTTGCCATAGACTGCAGTACACTGACAAGACAACCTTTGCCTTCCATCTGCCAGTGCCCATTATTCTTCATGAGACATCAGGTGGATTGATACCACTGTGCTGACTGGTCAGCTATGCCACTTCTCTTTTAATTTAAACTAAGTTACAGCTCTTCACAAGAGGAAGTTTCTTGTATGGCATACGTGACACTGGAAATAGACTGGTCGTGGAAGCACAGCAAATTTAATTCCAAATGTGACCAGAAGTTGGCAAATTAATCTTTAACATATGTTACCTTACATGCCAACATCTGGGGTTTGGGGGAGGGGAGGTAAGAGGGTTTTTTTATAATCCCTCTTTCTTTAAAGCAAGGAGTTGCGGAACGTGTCACGCTTGTTCCTTTAAAAATGCTATCATCCCCTATCCTACATAAATTACATAGTTTAAACAGAAAAACTGCACTTTTAGATGGACTTTTTACTTGAAATACTAGGCAAAATGCTATACTGATACCCATGAATCCTCTGCTCTAAAGCAGCCTGTGTTTCCAACTAATAAAAACTCTTATGAACAGTTTAAAGGGAAAAAATAAAGTGTTAGATACGAGTTGCATCACGTGAGAAGATGGAATCTATTTAGATAAATACAAAGCTATGTCCTGTGAAGAAAATGGACTGAAATATTCAAACTATGATTAGTAATCATAGTAATCACACCTCGTTAACATTATATTGGTACTTGGGTCAAAGAAAGCTTTCTGTGCTAGAACCCCTAATCTGCACAAGCTCTAAAGACAACTTCTAATTAAGGACAGGTGCGTAACACTGGAGGGGGAGTAGATCTTCTCTTACATATAGGAGAATATCTAAGCATGCAGCTTCCAGCCCGAGTTTACAGTCTAAAAAGTGCAAACATTAGGGTTTACACAGAGTAGGGAGGGCAAAGTCTCTCCCAGTTCCTGGGCTATCCCAGAGGGGCTGCCTGACTGCAGTTATGCTTCGTGAGTATGGTCAGATAAAGACGTGGTAGGATTCCAGATGGCCTTTTGCTTGGTGCTTTATATCATTTCATCAGACAGATGGAGCTGGAGCAGAATATACATTCAGTTCTTTTTTACAGGAACTTCAGGAAAATAACTTAAAAAATTCAGGAAAGGTCAGGCTAGTTAATATACTTAAGGGTCTTCTGGCAGAGGATGCAACAGTTACTGCTAGAAATCCTCATATTTTCCAGAAGGAACATAGAAATGTAATAGCTGTCCCAGAAAACAATGCCAGTCTCAGGGAAAAAAAAAAAAAAAAGTGAGCATGTGTTTTCAAAATTACATTTGTCGCGATAATTTCTTGTCAAGAAGATCTATAGAAGATTGATATTTATAATAAGAGGGCACTCTTATTTTCATATCTCTATTCTGTGTAGGTTATAGAGGACAGAAAGGGGAAAGAGGTGAGCCTGGAATTGGACTGCCTGGTAATCCTGGACCACCTGGCCCTGCAGGTACAAGTCTCCAGATTTATTTTACACTATCGTTATTTATGAACTAACGTGCCTTTCTCCTGGTTCTCACGTGTTTTGCATCAGTGAATTTCCTCCTGATTTTTGTCGTAGCATGAGGTCAGATACACCAGCTTTCTTGCAGATTAGCTGGTGTGAAGCTAACTTTCAGAGATGTAAGGCAGGACACTGCATGTGCTCTGGCGAGGTCTGTGCTAATTCTAACTTTGTTTTACCAGCTGCTGGCCTGCCAGGCCCACCAGGAACTCCAGGGTCACCCGGACCGCAGGGGCCACCTGGACCTAATGGAAGATGCAATCCAGCAGATTGCTATTACCACATATCACAGACTCGGTCACGCACCAGTGGGAAATAAAAACCCTCTCCCACAGACACTTGGGTTCACAATCACTTTTCACTCTTCTCAATAAGTTAATTTAATCTTTGAAATACTTGGTGCATTTTTTTCCCCTTTGACACTGCATGGTCTGTAGATAATTTGTAAGGCACGGAATTGAGCCTTTTTCTATTCTATTTGCAGTGTCGTAATTATGAAATGATGACATTTATTTTCCAGAGTGCATTCCATGTGTTATGTTTCTCATATTTATTTTGCTTAGAGGAGAAAATAGGCCCAAATAATTTTCATAAGCTTCTTTCTTCAAACAAAAAATATTTTATTATAACGTAAGACGGTATGTATGCCTCAGTATGTAAGCTGGCTTTATCTTTCTTACTGGTGGTGAAGTTTAAATGGGGAAAATGCTGTCCTGAAGTTTTAAAGTGTACCCATTGGTGGTGAATGTAGGGTCTTAGCTGGAGTGCTGGGAACTCTGTTTAGACTAAATGTTACTGAGGAGGCTCCAGCACACCTCCTGAACCAGGTCTGTGTCATGCACCACGAATACTACCAACCGTTTCCATAATTTCCTAGATGTCAAAGAAGGAAAGAGATATTTTTATGATCTCTCTACTCCCATCCAATTCAGGTTCAGACTGACTGGGAATTCACCAGGTGTAGCCCTAAGGAGTGTTTCTGTTGACTGAATGCTGTTCCAACTGAGAACTTGAACGTTGGTTTAGTCACGGTTGCATGTACTCCAGATATGAAACTGCTAGGGACTCGTGGTGTTGTTCTGAACTGCGAACTGGCACATCTTCTGGTGCCTACGTGAACTTAGTAAGTGTATTGTCATTGATTATAATCAAGCTACTCTGCCATTATGTCTGCTTACAAAAAAGACCTCCTGCTTAGCAAGAGCACAGGTTAGCAGTGAGAGAGTCAAAGAAGGAACCTTCACAAGTCCTTGGTCGTACCAATGGCACAGTTTTCCTCTTTCTCCTGCAATAATTACGTGCTGAAATAAGCTTGAGAAGAACTTCAAAACAGTAGAATGCAAAATTCAGAGGTCCTAATAACTGGCTGCAAAAATAGCTCGAGTTCAAGAGAAATTTGGAAAAATTAGGAACCTGTCCTTGGAAAGGTGTCAGACACAGATCTTCACTGCATGCAGCTTGCAAGCATTGGGTAAATCCTACAGGACCAGACATTGTCAGTAAAGAACAAAACATGAATCCTACAGAGCCCAAAGGAGTGACCAAAAGCAAAGATGGAGAAAACCAATGGTACAGAGGCTGATTCTGGAAATGAGGTAGAAGTGTTGGCCAAAATTTCACTTCTTATAATTAGGCAATGGATAATCCTAGATTAGTCCTAAAGAATTGGCTACAGTGAGATAGAAATTGAAAGTGCTATTAAGAGAATATGGGCAGCTATAATCCGAGCTCATAGCGCAAAAGCAGCACTGCGGCCTCTTGCCCTGTCGTTAGGAGGTCAGTGATGCTCTCCCACTGCTTTGGTAACCTCTGTGCTTCCACAGAACCGAAGGAACCAGCTCCTCGTCCAGCCGGCAGGGAAGTGTTCCCACATTGGAAGCGTTGGATTCCAGAGAAGCTCTTGTGAGAAATTGATGTCTGACTTCTGATTTTTGCTTAAAAACAGTCAGAAATGAATGGTGGGAGACTAAAAAAATACATTGGCATTTGTTCTGGATAGAGTTCCTAGCACTTGCATCCAGACTGAGAGGAGAAGGTTACAAGAGGTAAATACGGTATCTTAGGTAGCCAGGGAGCACGGCGAGCCTTCGGGCACACTTTCTGAGAAGAAAAGTGCACCCTAAGAGCAACCTCTGAGTGTTACTTAGTGTATTAATCAATCAGACATTTTGAGGGAAGAAGGTGCTGAGCACAAGGGAGATGTTAAATAAACACAGGGATGGAAGGCTGGTGTGTTAGCACCTGGGGCAGGAGAGGTCAGCTGGAAGGAGGATGCCAGAACACCTGTGGCGTGTCATGAAACCGTTCTCCGAAGGAAACCTGTGAGCTGCAATACGCGCTCAGGGTGCTATGTGCGTGTCTTGTGAGTGCGGAGACTGACGGGTCCAGGCCCACGGACAGCCCACGGCTCTCAGCCTCCTTTTCTGCTCATCCCTCGCTGTCCCTCAGCAGGCGACGGCTGTCCTCCGGGCCAGAACAGTTCCCTGCTCTGCGGGCGGCGGGCACCCGGCCCACCGGGCACCCTCGGCGCACTGTGGTAAAGGCGCACTTGGAACGACTCGTCCCGCCGGTGCCTGGCTCGGCGTCTGCCGCTCCTGTTTCAGACCTGCCATGCCGGTAAAACATGGCTTGGCTTTCCCTTCGGCACTGCCTGCTTTGCCAGCTCTGGGCTCCCGGTGCGAGACCGCTGTCACGCTGCGAACCGGCTGGGCACTTGGAGCACTCATCGCTGCGGGGCCTCCGCTGCTGCCAAACGCAGCGCGGGCGTCTGTCCTGCTGCTTGCAGGGGGACTCGCCCCGCAAAGAGGGCCCCGCCCGCTGTTGTCCATGCGTTCGAATGAACTGGTGGTCAGGTATCCTGCATGAACGTTTCTTTTTACTTCTCTAGTAATTCCAATGTATGTAAAATCTGCATATTTTTTTACTTTGTAAGTTAATTTTAAACTTCATTTTCTGTGATAATATCGAAAAGGGTGCTGTCTTTTAGGGAATATCACGAGATTGAAAGGTTTCTGAGCAGCCCCCTTCCTGGAACGCTGTACATAGACTGTCACGCTGTGTTAGTGTTATCTGTATATTTTGGGGCTTATAGCTAGCTGAAGCCAAGCATTTGTTATTTGCCAGATGCAATTTCTGTATGTTAATTTACTTGAACTGGTCAGAAAGTAGAACACTTTTTATATTTGAAGAAGTTTATTTTTTCATCTTTGTTTCCTACAGATGCCTTTTTCTTTTCTTGGGGCTGAAATCTAAAGGTCTTTTAAAATGTATTTGAACATTTGAACTTTGAATTTATTTACAGGTAATTACTTTGGTAATTAACCTTGATGCATTATTTTTTATTTTGCTAAAAGCCCAATTTAATTTTCTCACATGAGAAAACGGGTATTTTGTTCTATGGGCTATCTCAATGCCTTTTTTAAAGATGCCATGTTCTTCACTTGTGTAGAACAGAGTTAATCCCAGCTTGACTTCCCTTCATGCTGGGTTGCTCCAACTCTGCATTTTTAGGATTGAAAGCAGGATGGAGCTGGAAACATGTGTCTGTGGTTTTCAGGGTTGGTCCCTAAAATTTGCTTGCAGTTTCAGACTGACGCTGTCTGGGGTTTTGGGAAGGGGAGCCAGAGAGGGCAATGGGGTGTTCATCTATTTTGCTATTTGCTTTATCATAGGATCACAGAATGGCTTGGGTTGGAAGGGACCTCAAAGACCATCCCGTTCCAACCCCCTGCCATGGGCAGGGACACCTCTCCTTTTTTTAAAAGCTCTCTAAGCTTTGTTCTCGTTCAGGGTTGGCCTCTTCTTTTCATGCCAAGTCTCTTTATCACCTGCTGAGAAAGTGTTGGGCTTTTCTTCAAATAGCTATGTACAGAACTACTCGGCTTGCCTGAAGAACGTAATAGGCTTAGGGTGAAACTTTTCTGAGGCTGCAGCTTAGCTCCTGTTGTCCACACGGGGGAGTTCAAGACGCCTTCCCAGTGCAGGCGAGAAAGCAAGGGCTGACCTCAGCAGCGCAAGAAGTGGCACGGTGCTGTGCAGTTTCACAGCACAACAGTTCATGTTTCTGGTTTTGTTCTTGAGCTTGGTATTTTTTTCCTAAAATCCATTTATTTTTACATGGTAGTATATGGAGAAATACTGCCTTTCTTGGGTAATTATTTTCAGGTAATATTGCTTTATTTGTGCTATGTACATACACACATTATAGAAGAACGTGCAGCAGCAGAACACGCCGCCCCCAGGCATCATTTACGCCCGCTGTAGTGGCGGTGTCTGTAGGGGAGCGGCGAGTCTGCTGCGGTTAATCGAAGCTAAAGCCGTACGGTCACACCGCTGGGCGACCGAGTAGCAGTGCAGCCTGCTTGGTCGTGTTGTAGGAACCAATGTTTCTGTCTTAAACTGGAGTTGGTTTCAATGCTAAAAGAGCACTGTGATAAGGAAATGGGATTGAGAGCATCGTCAATCCTCCCTTTCTTTTATGATCGTGTATTGTGACGGACGTTAGATATGCACAGCTTTGTTAAATATGCGTATTTTTAAATTAATGGATAATCACACAAAATATTTTGGCACTTACTTTTCACAATGGTGAAATACTACTTTTCATGTCAGCGTACACTTGTTTTTTTAATTTTTCTGTAATGTTTACATAAAAGTCTTATGAAAACCCCCTGGGCTATGTCAGCATTTTATACACTTGTTTCTCCAAATATACTAGCATAAAGCCAGCCACTAACCTTTTATTTTACCAGCTTGGTAGAACTGCTGCTCTGACTTAGTATGTTAAAACATGAGGAGTATCTCAGGAAACAAAACAATGTTGGTTTTTTTTCATTTGCATTTTTTTTTTCTTTTTGGTGTGTTTCTGGATTCTAGATATACTGAATCATGCAAAGATTCTTTGAAATCTGTTTTGAGCGCTACAACTAGGTTATGCTGGATGGATTTTTAAATCCACCTCCATACACAGAGGTTGGTGTAGACCATGGAGAACAAGTCTAACTGTGACCTTGCCTTGGTTGTTGTAGAAGTTGGCAAAGCCAACTCAAGCTTCACAATACTTTAAGAAAATGTGGTTTTCAAATATTAATTTCAGATTTTAATTGCTAACAAATGTTACAGATTCTAGACCAAAATAACTTGTAGCTAACAAGAATGTAGTCTACATGTATTTTGTTAGCAGTTTTATCTCCAAGTCTGCTGTTCTTAAATGCATTTAATTATTTTCTGAAGTTTCGATGTAAATATATTCTGTCTCCAGTTGATATATTTGAAGGGCTTTCAATGCCATACCTTATTTTTGTTTTCTTTCATTTCTGAATGATATGCAGCTGTCACTGAATTAATCACAGTACATGCATACTGGTTGCTTCTTCATTATATTTTTGGTTTGCAACATTTAAGGTTCAATTCAATGGATATGTATTAAGTGGATAGGAAATGTGCTCTTTACATTACTTGTGTGGCCATTTACATCTGCGAAATAGGCTTCCTTCAGATGCAGAGAACTTTCCAGTCTAAAAATGAGACAATTACTCTTATTGAAAAAACTGTTGGCTTCAGGTGAGTTAAGGTATTTTCATTTTTCTGTTACTAACTCTTCCAGGAGGAAAAAGAGAACTCCCAGGTCAGTGGCATTTTAAAGGATGCGAGGTAATCATTGACCATGGGCATGATTTTTTTCCTTCAAATTTAATAGTGGCTTCAGCAGGCTTGCTACATGTGTTGTCTAAAGCTGCCACAGTTTTACTTGTCCTTTTGAAACGAGTGAGGGAAGGGGAATAAAACTGAGGTTATAGCAAATGAGATGGGAGTAACATGCCTACAAAATAAAGTCCCTTTCTTCTTTACCTGTGATCCGGGTGCAGAGGAGGTGCAGTGACTGCATTTTAAGTACAAAGGAAGCAGAAACTACACGGCCAAATAATAATACTGGAAACAGTGGTATCCATCATCTTCCTGGTGCAGCCGATGAGCAGGTCAAGCAAACGCATTTCACACAATTACTTAAATAATTTAAAAACATTTGCAAAAGTGCAGCATGTGTTTGTATGCGGAGTGTTGCTGCTGTGTTCTGCAAGGAGGAACCAACAACGTTGTCTCTGAAACTACAGGACTCGGTTTCTCGTTTGCTTCATCTTTCAGGTAACCTGGAAAGTAACAACTGCTGACACTCCGTTGTCAAAGGAAGAACAGATTTGTAGATAAGGATTTGGCTCTGTGTAGACTCAGATCACACCAGGGTATTCATGGAAGCAAAATCTGGTGTAACCTCCCCAGGCTTGCTTTCTTCCTTCCTTTAGGTGCTCCAAAGCGTGCTCTAGAGCCATCACTCATCCTTAACTGGAGAGAGACTTTGGTCCTCGTAAAATATTCTCAGAAGTTTTTTGATACTGGTTCATACCAGCTTGCTCACACCCAGTGATGGCTGTGACAGAAAACTTTAAGTATATATACATATATAAACATATAAACTATATAAACAATACGCTTCGGTCACGTAAGTGGGGAGCTAAACCATGTGTTTATCACAGTGCGGTCAGACCTTGAGAATTACGAGTGGTGGCAGAGATCCCGAGTGGTGAAAGTGATTTTTCAGGTGTCTTTCATTCAAAAATCTCATCGCATTTTTCGATGGTGAGCCAGAAGGACAGGAGAGATTTGGTCAGGACCTCAACAAGAGAGTCCAGGAGCATCTGTTGGGATTGGCAACGCTCTGTCAGTGGCTTGGGAAACCTCTCCATCTCTTTGCTTCGTGCCATCTAAGTGTTTTTCTTGAAACTAGCACTGTTTTTTTTTTTCTGTATCACCATAGTTGATATGCCTTAAACTTCATAATTATGCTTTTATTTTCCAAATCTTTATTTACTTGAATGTGCTGTTACTAACATTTAATTCCTGATTTTTTTGGTATATGCTCCACCATTCTTTAGATAAAATCTGTCACAATCCCAAGCTGTCCACTTACATAGCATCTGCGTTGAATTGACCCTCAGTGTTGCCTTTGTTTGATTGTAATAGTTCTGATTTGTTTTTCACATGCCAGTGTTTTCTCTCCATTGTGGAATTTTATGCATTTTCAGACTATATTTTTTAAAGCACTTCACGTTTATATTTAAATGTTGGGGGTTTTGCTTCTTTTGAGTCATTATGTTTATGCATTACATATGGAAAATAATATTTTCATTCTGTTATCAGTTTTTTTTTTCTTTTTAACAGTTTTACACACTTTATAATCAAAATAAAAGTTTGCTGGTGAAACTACAACTTGTGATTAACACTAGTGTTTTATTTGTTACGCTACGTACCTTTGAGGACCATGTCCTACATCAGCAAAAACTGACCTAATCTGGAACCTCGTGGAACACCTCTATGTATGAGCAAGCTCTTCACCTCGTATGCAATTGCCTGGCTTTGTTTCCTCAGACTGAAATTCTTTGCTCTTAGCTATTCTGATGAATTCCTGTGGTATTGAAGTAGAAGATGTCAGTTACGAGAAGGTTTGGCCAAACAGGAGGCACAGGAAAACCATCCTGTCTCAGGCTTTGCCCAGAGTCTTTAGGAAGGCTGTCATTTCT
Source organism: Anseranas semipalmata (assembly GCA_013399115.1). Lineage (NCBI taxonomy): Eukaryota > Metazoa > Chordata > Aves > Anseriformes > Anseranatidae > Anseranas > Anseranas semipalmata. The sequence continues at coordinate 909,888 of VXAA01007075.1, forward strand.
TTATTTCTCCTTTTTCCCCCATCTTTTCCTCCAAATCTCACCCAGTGCTGCTCTGTGGAACTAAACAGACAGCAGTGTTGGAGCTAAGATTTGTAAAGATTCAAGCACTTCAGAATTATATCATTTAAAATACTGGGCTGTGCAAAATACTGGGCAATCATAAAGAGATTACCAACATTAATCCATTTAACATGTTCTTAAAAGTCTCTAATAGATGTGCAAACATACTTTCTTTTGGTTAGCAGCTTTATCAGACACTATTCTCTTATTTAGGCATTTTCTGTCAACAGATGTGGTGCCAGGGAAGCAGCTCCTAAATGCAGCTAGAGCAGCAGGTTTGTTTTGGGGAAGGTTTATGGCTTTTGGTGTTTTGGTTTTTTTTCAGTAAGTCCCTTTAGAGTATATATTATAACAATATTTTCTCCCTAAGTGTTCTCTTATACGTCACAGGCAAAATACATAGCCCAGTTGCTTGTGTTATTTCTTTATATTTTCACATGGCATACAGGTCAACTGCTTTGAACAGAAACAGACAATGAAGGGCTAGAAAAAAATAATGCTTAAAGCAAGACTGCCAAAGTTTGTATTTTAAAATTTGGGTGACTAGTAGCAAAATGAAAGAAGACGTCATAGGATGGTTTCATTGCTGTCTTTGGGAAAGAACACGCTTCAGAGAAGGTAAAGTCAAAAACACAAATAGTTTAATTTATACAGAGAGAAACAAAATATCCACATTGCACATTTTTCTCTAGCTTGAGTTTATGTAAAACAGGCAAACTGGGCTATCTAATGGTGGTCTTGTAGCTGTTCTGTTAATTGGTATCGAAGGTAAACACACACATAAAAGTGTACAGGAGGTTAAGACATTATTTGGTTTTTGTACAACCACAGGTGTTACTTTAAAGCAGTAATCTTGACTATAAAACTAGTGTATTTCTGGGACTTAACATTCCCTTGTCAGTGGCTTCCAGCCTTTTATTTTAATTTCACACGGGAGTCAAGCTGGAATAGGCTTCTGAAATTAGGAACGCAACACAAATTGGAGTGGAAAATGAAGAGGTTATTCCACATGGCTTATTCAGGAGACCCCTGTGATTGTACATTTACAGAGATTTACAGCAGAGAGGATGGCAGGGGTGGCAGGTTTTCAGGAAAACAGTCTCCCACCTGCCTTTCCGCAATTGAACTGAAGAGCTGAGGAAGGCTTAGCCTGTACAGCACGTCCGTATAATGAAATGACCGTGTATGAAGTGATGTAATCTGCTCGGGGGAGCTCTAGATTTTATTCTACAAACAGAAAAAATAGCTACAACTGAAGTAAATAAACTATTCTTTTTTTATTTGATGTCTGAAGACACGTTATTTCACTGTTCATCATACAAAGAAATTAAGTATGGGAGAAGAATTATTCATGGAAACTCTTTATTAAAAAAAAACTATCAACAGACAAGTGCTTTTATTTTCCCAAAGGGAGAAAGAACCGAAAGGCCTTGCCCGTGTGTTTCTGTAAGCACCATTGTTCCAACTGGTGTTGCTAAGTACACCTTTAGAAAGAATGTACACCCACTGTGTTAAAAATGCCTTACTGAAACCTTGATGGCAAGGTTTCCCCTTGTTTGTGTTTCTCCTCTGTTCCGTATTTTTTTCTCAGCTGTCTGTGCAGGAAGTAAATTGATGCTAGCGCTTCGTGGCACTTGCATTGCCCGTTCACGGCCCTTTCATGTTCTTACCAGCTCTCTGTCCAGCCTGCATTCGGCACGATGACGGCTCGCAGTACCCAGGAGGGCCGGGAGGGCCAGGAGGACCCGGAATCCCAGGCTGACCGGCCACCCCAGGGGGACCTCGTACACCATCACGGCCTTCCCTGCCATAGCTGGCTTTGCCTGGTTCACCTGGAAAAAATTGGCAGCATATGATGTGCTCAGTATGCATCTAGCACTACTGAACATTCTTTTATTAAAAGCTGTAAGAAGATGGATGATGGAATTCTCTTTTTACTATTCCCAGTGGCTTCCCAGAAAGGTGACCGCTCAGAGGGACAGTTACTCGCTAACAGAGCCAGGCCATGTTTACACATTTATAGCAATGAAAGTTCAGTCCCAATCCTCTCCAGCTATACTGGCAGAGAGCTGCTGCTGTAAAAGCATATGCTGTATAGCTGACTGCAGCAGTGCAGATAATTCTGGTGGTGTTGTTGATGAAGGTGTAGATGCTACTCACTATTTCAGAGTTAGGTTACTGCTCTGGAAAGAGATATATCAAGAATTTCTTTCTATTCTCCACTCAGATGTGTTGGGGAATAGATGTGTAGAGTGGAACTGCTGAGCACTAAAGTATCCATTTCTTTCTAAATCTTCAGTGAAGGGATGAAATGCGGTGATTTTAGTAAGCCTTTTCCAATGACAGATTTCTAAAGAAGAGACCTCTGAGTTTCACAGACATCCGGCTATCAGTATATACTCAACTGAAATTGTTTTCCTTTTTACAAAGAGAACAAATTTTGGTAGCTTCTGTCTATGTACATACAGAAACATGCTGTAGCAAGATGTTGATGGAAGTGTTTATTTTCGTTGCTGGCCACTAGAGGCCAGTTGTGCTGCATTTATCAGCAAGAATCTGTCCTGGACCCCTATTACATAACCCTGCAATTAATTACTACAAAAATAAAGAAGAATTGTATTTTGAATGTCTTAAGTTATGAACAGAGATTTTGAAGACTGCTGTGACTGCCAGTAAGGTAATCTGGGTTTTGTGGGTTGCCTTTTTATTGTGTTTGTGTTTTTTTTTTTCATTGATTGCTTTTTTAATGCTTTGTACATATTTTTCCTAATCTTTCTACACTGAGATAAATGGGGTGGGATGGTAGCACTTCAGTAAAAGAGCTTTTAGCTCGGATTTGTGACTTTATCATTACCTACAATGTAAAAGTTATGAACTACTCTTATTTGGACGTTTATTGCTTAGTGATGGACACCTTTTAGATTTCCAAGATAGCTTGAGGTATCAGTTCTGAATAAATTTTTACTACACATCTCTTCCTTTTCTGCTTTATCCTCAGCCTTTTATATTTACCTGGAAGACCTCTTGGCCCAGGGAAACCTTTCACTCCTCTGCCCGGAAATCCTCTTTCTCCTCTTTCGCCTGGTTCACCTAAAGCAAATTCATGAAACATTAGTTACAGCCTGCCTGGAGTATTACCATCAGTAAGTTACCTCTCAGAAGTGAACAGCTAATAAGCAGAGAATTCAGGTGGCTGTATATATTCTTAGCATCTCTGAAAGATGTCGTGACATATGTCCACAAGATTCTGGGTTTGGGTTGCATTTTTTCCCCCCCTCAGTTACACTCAGTAGACATGTTGGAGGAAAAAAAATAGGGACAGGACAGTAAGTGCCACATGAAATATGCCACAGCCTAAATAACAGAAATAAACCAAACTCTCAGAACCACAAAGGCTATTTTGGATTTCAGCCTGAGATTACTGACAGAGGGCTTTTGAAAGGCCATGTGCTAATAAGTAAAAATTCTCGAGTGCTGGTCCTTGAGACAGTTACTGTAGAGAAGAAAAAAGAACCTGACCACAGCTTACAGTATGCTGTTGACATCCAAGTAAGATGTTCACAGAAGTAAAATCAATTACTTTGTTCTCGTGCACTGCTATTACAGAGACTTTTCTCTGGTGTGTGCCCAGCTTTTCTTTACAATCCTACACTCCTGCTTATCTTAGTAAGAGGAAGCTTTGCTTTTTTTGTTGTTTTAGTTGTAACGTTCAAATTCTGTTCATTTTATATATTCCACAGAAGTCCATATATTTACCACTTGTGAACACACTACCTAAACTCTTAATTAACTTTATTATTTTTTTTTTTTGCTGCAAGTCAAAATTCACAAGTATATGCACATAATATCTGAGTGAGCTTTATTTTATACTTCCATGCTTTCTTGTACTGCAGTGAGGAGAGCTGGAATAGCCTGTCACTTTGTGGCTTGCCTAGAAATAGCATGGAAGAAAAAGAGGAAGCTATGTAAAGAAACACAAGAGTCAGTACGAATGTCCAAGCTTCATAAAAGATGCACACAGGATACTAGAGGATGAATCTTCACTCTCAACGTGCAGATGCAGCCTGTCTGTAAATACAGCTGCCGGAATCACCGATGTCAGGTTACCCAGATATACTTCTGCTGTTTACAGCTACTGAACACTTTGCAATAGTGTTTCCTACTGGCTACCCCAAACCCCTCCAGCTTCTTATTTCTGTTTCTGCCTTTCTTCACTGCCCCAGACTGCTTATTTATGTCAGTATAACCGCCTTCCTTGAGCCAAGTGTTCTTGACTCTGCTGTTGTTGATGCTGTTAAAATCCCTGCACCTTTGTATCTTCTTTTGCTCTCTCTTGTGGCAACACATTCTTGCGTTTCTTTCTATCTATCTCCCCTATCATACCCTTCTAAACCACTCTCAACTTCCTCCTCCTTTTTCCTTTTATCACATGTCCCAGGTACCCTCTTCCTCTCACTCCCATCTCAGACAACTCCCCAGCTGGATGGGGAAAGTCAGTTCATCTCTGTGACCTCTGTGGAACTCTGGTGGCTACCAGGAATTCAGGGAGAAGCACGGAGATCTTTTCCAGCGTTCCTGCCACGTACCATGAAATATGCAGCTATCAAGAACCTCATAAATAATATAATCCAAGTCTTTTGGTGATGTCTTTCACAAGGTATCAAAGTGGATGCTGTCTGAAACAACTAATTTAGTACTCTTAGTCCAATCATTTGACTGCAATGAAGCCCCTGCAGACAGCTTACCCATCATCTCTCATCTTACCCTGGCCTCACCCTGGCACTGCCATGAAATGGCCTGGCTGTGGGAGGTACTAAACAGCCCACACTACCTATACACCAGGTAACCATGAAAACTGGGTAGTACATTGGTGTCAACAGGGCTTAAAAAAAGCACTGAAAGCCTCCCCCACGTGCCAGTCCTAAGGCTAGATAGCTTTCAAGTGAGCATGGCAAAACCTCACATACACAGAGGGCAATGGGAAGTTAGCCAACTAGCCTGGCACATAGTGCAACATAGAGAAATCTTTTAACTATAGAAGTTGGCAGGTGTTTGCAACACCTGTTTTGCATCTTGAAGTACCATCATGATAGTTCTCACACTTGAGAGCATGCACCACTTCTTTGGTATCTGCAATTTTGTTTCAAGGTTTACTATAAGGTAACTTGGAATTTGGTGACAATTATGATAGAAAACAAAGCATTTTGCTTTTTTTTAGTTTTTTTTTTTTATGTGCTCTGTAGATTTTTTTTTAAATATTACCACAGTACAGCCTGCTGTGTGCTGAATCAAGTTCAGCATATCAGATCACCTTTGTACCTCCATTTTTTGTTGCTTCTGTGAATACAGATGACACTCCATAAAATAAAACAGTAACAGAACTACACCAACGATGCCATTTATGTTTGCTTTCTTTGTATTCTATTCCTTCTCTCAAAGGTTTTCCCAATTTTACTTTCAAACAAAACTTGAGACAAAAGTAAACACACTAATCCAGCAACAGAGCAGCTTTGTGCTGAAATACAATTTTTTAAATAAAACCTTCCTTCAAGAAAACAAATTGAAAATACTGCTGAATAGAGACAATAATACATACATAGTGCACAAAAGACTTTGTAGAAAATTCTGCTGTATAATCCTTCGAAGGCATATAAACCCTCTCAGACAGGAACAAAAGAGATTAACTTAGATCGACCTTTTTCTGTGAAGTGTAAAGTAAGTCAGTTTTCTTACAGATTTGTCCTTTCCAAAGAATCGATAGATTGTGGTACATGGTGCAATGATGTTAAATATAAGAACGGCTTGAGTATTATACCCAAATACAAGGCAGATTTTTATCAGCCATTTGTAATGTGAGAAACTGGATAGACTTAGAAAAGTAGACTAGGGCTTCATGAATGAATTTGAGTGTTTGTGTTAGCTTTTGAGACTAATTCTTGCAGAAGTGAGGTTCACAACTGGACTGAGTAAGGGAAAGAATCACTGCTGGAACTTTTCAGTGAATGAAAAACACAAACCTCAAAAGTCCATGAGATGGACAGTTAATATTAGGAAACTGATTCAGCTGCTTTCTTCTAGCTCAAGGCAGATGCCTATCCTTTCTCATATTGTACAAGTGATTTGATGACAAAAAACAGATTTATAAACAAGTTTTGCTGAGGCCAGCCAATGTGCCCTTTAATCACTGGGGCAACTGAGGGAACAGATACAGGAAACAGGTTAGATTCCTAATGCAGGATCTTTTTGGACTTCACATGTACAGTGTTCATCAACAACCTGTAATCCAAAGGGGAAAAAAAACCCACTACTTTCAGGGTTCAACTGACTAAAAATTTAGATTTTGAAATCTGTAGCTCCGAGGATTTATATGCTTATCATCTCTCTGTGCCTCAGACAACCTAGTATAAACAAGAACTGTAAATTCTATAGCTTGGTCAGAAGAACTTTGATTTTGTTCTTGTTCAGCTGTCAATAGTAAACAAAAAGGAGATGTACATGTAGGCTCCCTCTGGCATTGAGCAGCGTTTGTTATACAACATGGAAAACTCAGAAGGCCAAGTCTGATTTCAGTACAGTTAAAATGTGAGAATGCTACACTTCAGTTTGGGGATCACATTATCTGTGATCCCAAATACAAGGAAAGCATTTCCAGTCAACAGCTGAAAGCCAGTTACAGAATTTCTTACCTTTAGGACCTTTACGACCAATCTCACCAGGGGGACCTTTAAGGCCAGGCAAGCCACGGGGTCCGAGCTGTCCTGGGAAACCATTTTCCCCGGGAGGCCCTGGAGCACCTGGTGGCCCAGGTCGGCCTGGAAGACCTGGAGCACCAAATTCTGGCCTCCTAAGACTGGCTGCCAGCTGAGCTAGTTGTTCTGCAATGAACAGAAGGACAAAATTAAGCAGTAAGTGGGACCTGAATGGACAGATTCACAAGTGTAAGAGTTCACTAAAGAAGAATGTATATTTTCTACTATAGAAATTGACAGATTATAATACAGCACTTTCCTTATGTAAAATGCTATTTAAAAGATTTGTTACCTATAAGATACTACCTTTGTCCTACCAGTGGCAAACTGCATAGGCATACTGTGAGGCTGGTCACTCTGAAGCCTACATCTTAAACATTTAATGTTTGCAGGCTGAAATGACTTAAATGTATACAGTTTATTTAGAAATGTCCTTATAATTTTCTTTGTCCTTTAATTTTCAGCCACCTATAAGAAAACTTATTCATGCAATTGTTGCCTCTTAAAAGAGCAAATCTCTCTCTTCATTACTACTTGTTAATACTTATTAAGACTCATCTTTGCAAGAAGGAACAACTAAAAAGCACACAGGTAGTCATCTGTCCTTGCAGTGGGCCTGTAAAATAAGTGCAGGCCTTATTTTTCAGAGGAAAGACACGCCTCAAATTGGTGCTCATGAACTCAAGTTTGCTAAATAATTGAACATTTTATGTTGATCTTTTCTTAACGTAAATCAGCAGGAGCTTTGCTCTTCATTAGCCATAAGATCAGCTTGTCACTCCTTGGAATGATCCAAGCTAGCTATTCCCTTTTCCTCCTCCCCCTTTCAGTCCACTGCTGTAATAGCATGAGAGCAGTCATCTCTTTCCTTGAAGATCCTATTGCAGACTTCAAAACCACCTTTCCAGCGTGCCTTGGAAATAACTTTCTGTGGATACAGCCAGACACTTCTCCATATGACATTTGCTATAAAATCTGCAGGACTTGGCAAGAATAGTTATTTTGTGTCCACTATCGAGAAATGGTAAGGTGATGCGGGAGAACTGGATTTGAAATAGAACTATGGCCAGGAGACAAATGAGGAAGACTGGGGATAGGAATCTGTGGACAAAGCCTAGTGAGGAGCTGAACTTCATTTATGGTTGTCTTTAAAGTGAAAAGATTCCAGGGGCCCTATTGGATTTTGTTTTATTTTTTTAACGTGATCACACTGACAATTACAGAGGAATGCAGTGAAGATAGTCTAGATTTTTCCCATACCCTTCTCTTCACTGCTAATTCTGATTGTTATGAATAAAATCAGGAATCATATCCAATTTCACTATAACCCTCCTCAGTATTAGACTTTCAGGAGACCACTTCAAAAGGCCTTTTTATCCTATTTATAGGCATGTGAAAATCATCTTCTCTTAAACCAGTCTTATCTGAAAGCTTTTTAAAAAATGCCCCCATGGTATCAATAACAGTGACTTGTACAGAGAATTTTTAGATTAAATCATGAGCAGCAATTTCATTCTGGTAAACCCTTAACATTACAAAGGCATAATATCCCAAAGCTCATCTTCAATAGCAAGTACTGAAATATTTCTCTTGTGCTTACAGGGCAGCATAAATTATTAAACTCAGTAAATCCCATGCACCCAACTGTATTAAAAAAGCTCCAGATTTCTGCGTACTTCAAGAAGAACTGAGCAAATATAATTATGATTTTGAACATCTGCCTATTATTTTCATTGTATGGTAAGTTAACTACAGAAAGCCTCTCTCTGCACTCCCTCTTTTTTTTTTAACCTATTTTGCCATAGTTTGTTTGCTGTGATCTAACAGTGTATAAGTACAAAAGGCAAAACAAGCTTTCAGTGACACCATGTACTTTATATATGCAAACATAGGAAGTGATTTGCATACAAAATTTGTGTGTTTTATAAAAACACTCTGGTCTATGGCCTGGTTACTACAGTGATAGCGTGGAATCAACAAGTAGTTCAATGAACTGCAAAGGGTATGTGAATAAGGGACTTTAGTTTCTCATATTGTGTCTACATTAGCATGTGGAAAGACTTTCCACAGCATGCCCTGCTGAGGGCATGCTATTTGTTGTGCATAAGACTGGGAAAATCGTGGTTGCTTCCACATCAGTTGAGTATTGTAACTTAAATGCACAAGAAACATCAAGTACTTTTTAGCATCTTTACCTTGCATGACTCTCATGCAGACTTGCTTAATGTGCTGATCAGTTGGTTCTCTTCCCTAGGATTGAAAAATAGTAATTTAAAAACCAGATGATATCACAGTACATTTTATAAGGGTGCCTGATGCTAAAGTTGCTGGCTGTTCAATAAACGGTGTTCCAGTCCCTGCAATTACAACTATTCAAGCTGAAGTCATTTGACTAGCAAGGTAGGCAGATACTCTGTGTGTGTGATAGACCCATGTATCAAACACGGTACATGCACACCACAGGAGTGTGGTGGGCATAAGAAAATGGAACTGAACTGAAAGCTGAGGACCAAAGGACCTAATTGTATACAACCCTAAGATTTCTCCGGTGTACAATTGGGTCTGTTGCAAGGTATAGATTATTTCAAACTCTACCATAGCACTTGGGTTTTGCATGCATATGCATCTCCTGATGCAAGAAAAGGAGTGGTGCAAGTGACAGCTAAGTGTTCAAGAAGATATCAGTTACAGGAAGACAGAACTTACAGCTGGACCTTGGCTGCCAGGCAGACCTGGAGCACCCTGTTCACCCTGCAAGCCTCGTGGTCCAGGTGCGCCTCGTGGTCCTTCCATGCCAGGCAGTCCCCGACTTCCCTCAGGCCCACGGGAACCAGGGTCTCCGGGATTACCAACCTGGCAATGAAAGAGGAATTTCAAAAAACTGCTATGCTAGTGTTAGACTTACTATGACACATCAAAATGGTGACAAGAGCTATTCACGAATGCAAAGTAACAGCCACTGGGATGCAGCGTTGTTGCACAGCACCTTTTTTAGATAAGCATCTTGGGTGCGTGGTTGTGTGATTTATTAACTTAAAAAGAATTCCCCTCATTTCAAGGGGAGAAGTGGCAAGATAAGATATTCTGTCAAAAGAGACGGAATCATCATCCATAGTAGCATGCAAAAGACACTGTTTTTGTCAAGGACAGTCTTGGTTTGTACTTCTGCTCTCATGCATGTCACATACAGCTTCTTTGGACATTAAGTGCTCCTTAAGTTACAAAAATTCCAGCTCCCTGCTTGCTCCAAATGCCTTTCATACCCTTTGTCAGAGAGTACCACAGTATGAGCTTGTATCATCTAGCCCCAGGCTGAGTTCAGGAATAGATGCTTTTGCTTTGTTTACACAGAGCCAGAGCTCACAGCACACAGGTTCAGGGACCTAGGCTTGATTTTGCTGGCATCGGGGAAGGAACATCCTCACCCAAGGTGATGTTGGCACAGTGCTAGAACAGATGCACTGCCAGTTTATTGCACTCAGGGAAGGGGTATAAAGAGCTATTTTACTGGTATAAGCATCCTGTCCCCCAGGGAATGGAAGGGTTGATATGGCTACATCAGTATTGCCACTTAAGTGCATTATAGTAAATAAAGCCACAGCTTCTGCTCCAGTAAATCTTCTAAGTGATTAAATAGCATGCAGAGTGAGACCTAAGCTTTCAATACAAGTTACTGTACTACCATTAATCAACAGTAATGAAGACAAAAACAACCACAAAAAAAAAAGACAAAAAAAAAAATCCCTACATACTTACAGCCTCCCAAATCTCAAATCTCTCAGCAAATAAAAAAAAATACCCCACTGAAAGAGATCCTCAAAAACGTGGCCAATTCCTCCATTGTGGTTATTGGTTAACTATCAGTTAAATCCACAAGATGGAGCCATTTCAGTTCCATCTACGCTGCAATTCAGACAGCTAATTGCTGGCCCTGTCACAAGACCCAGAGAACACACTTTACCAGATATAATAATGAGAGCAAAATTCCCTTCATGAGCTGTGCAACGAGGAAGCCATCATTTCTTTCTTGCCCAGTCTGGCAAGTAATCAGGTTCCCTGATGGTTTACTCATCCCCCTACTCACCAGGATGACAAGGACTCTAGGGTCTCATCAAGTGAAGAGATTTAAAAAATCAGGGGGGAAAAAACGCAGATTTCTCCTCTACTCCGTCTCTTCCTCATGTCCTTCCCATAAGATCTCAATTAGCAATAAATACTGTCTAGTTTGCATTTGCTTAGTCCCAAAGGCACACTGGCCACTGAGAACACAAGCTCAGCTCATTTTGTTACGTTCAACCTCAGCTCCCTGTAGGCAGAATTGTTGATAAGTTACTATTACAGCCCAAACTGTCAGCTCCTGCAATAATCGCACTCTTCAGTGATTCTGAAATAAAAGAATGCATTCAGCTCTCAAATTCTTTTTCTTACGTGACATAAAAGCTTCTGCTCATCTTCCACATCAAAGCTGTCATTTCCTTATTTCCAAAAAAAAAAAAAAAAAAAAGGAATCTGGGCCAGAAATACTTTCACAGACAGCATAGTCCTACTGCCACCTTTTTTTCCACAGTATAAAGATTGCACACTGCATGCAGCCGTTGCACTGGGCCTCCTTCTACACCTCTACTGCACAAAGCGTGCATTCATTTCCTAAAAAAAAAAAAAAAAAAAAAAAAAAAAAAAAAAAAAAAAAAAAAAGGGGGGNNNNAAAAGGAGGCATTTTGTCTTAAAAAAAAAAAAAAAAAAAAAAAAAAAAAAAAAAAAAAAAGAAAGAGGTGGCCAGAAAACTGCCGTTCAGTGCTGCTTCTCTTTCATGGGGCTTAGAATTCAGGATGTGAATTCCTTTCCAAAGCCAATTCATTTTAATATGAACTGTATTCAAAATTTAGAAAGAAGAAATGCTGTTGGAGCTCATTTGATTTAACCATGATTTGTAAAGAGCTCAGCTCACTATTTGTATTCTCATTCCTAAATCAGAAAACCATCTATCTGATCTACTAGAGCTCTGTATTTCTGTAACAGTGCAGCTCATTATACTTACAGATCCCTTTGCACCTGGTAATCCCATATCACCCTAAACAAAAATAAGACACACTATATTAGAAGAGAGTATCCATTGTCACAGTCATTACAAATGCAGTGAACTTGACATATTTTGTTCTGTATAAGAAAAGAAAGTTCACATATTTAGCACCCTAGGCACTTGCTGATGTGTGCCTTCAAAATTGCACTTCAAATGAATTACAATTCATTTAGAAATAAAACTTAAATTTCAGATTTTTCTGCAAGATATTTTCTCAAAAACACTTCTGTAAGGCACAAACAAGAAAGCATTTTTCATTTAACTGGCTTTGTATTGCTTATTTGACAGACTCACAGGTATTTCACAAGGTTGTGTTAGCCTTGCCAAAACGTTAACAGAAACCAAGCAGTTGTCTACCCAATGTGCTATAAGAAAACCAAACCCCTAGAAATTCCTGTTCCCAGCAACCTAGCCTCTGGCTTCCAGCAGCCCCAAGATCCCTCTATGGCTTGACTGAGAATAGCAGTCTCACTGTTCAGAAGTTTTTAGTTTTCACTCTAAATTGGGAAAAAAAAAACAGTTTGAGTACAAAATCTTGTAATTGCCTATGAAGAATTAACTCATCTTCTTCGGGGTTATCGTATTACCCTTGTAGAGATTTGAGAAAATTGTATTATCCCAGTTCCTAAATGTCATTGTTGAAATAAGTGGTTTCTAAAGGCCAGAAAGGCCACCCTGTCTGTTAATGAATATGTCATAAGTGAAATAGAAGTAACAACTGTTATCAGTTTAAAAACAGACTGGCAGCACACTCAAAAAACTTAAAGTGTTGCTTCCTGGGAATCCTGTGTACTGGTAGTAAAGCTGCATCAGTGGACATCTAGCTCACTAGGGCTGCTACTTAATTATAAAACCTTTTCAGAAGTGCACAGTGTAGGAAAAAAGTGCTTCTTAACAGCATACTACCTGGCAACATACTGGCAGCACACTGTTTTTAAGCAGGGAGCAGTTCACTTCCTTTTGAAAGATCAAGTTCTGGCTTTGCTGGATGGGGCCCTCGCTGTAGGAGCCACACTGCCCTGCTGCAGTTCTCTTTATGTACGAAAACAAATCCTCTTCACCCAAGGGCACATGCCACAGGCATTATCCATTGAATTCACAACATGACACACTTCTGTGTTCTCCAGCAACATCACAGTGTCACAGCCCCTTTCCAGACCGTTCCCCCCTCTCTAACAGCCAGTTGCTGCATCTTATTTCCACAGATACAATACAATACATTTCAGTCAAGTCTGAGTTATTAATGTTACTTATTATCTGTGCTCCTGCTTCACCTGAATTAAACTACCTCCTCATCCTCACTGCCTCAAACACCAAGAATTTATGTGTGTATATATATATATATATATATGCACACACATATATAGAGGTGTGTGTGTGTATGCATATGTATTTTTTATATATAAACTCTTGGTCTAGATACACACACGCACGCGCTTCAAGGCAGCCTGTACTATATTATACACATGAAAGAACATGGGTAAACCAAAGTGCTTTCAAAGCAGCTGGAATGTATGACCAGGCTAACAGAACTGCTGTGTTCCACAGTATGTCCAGTTAGTACACAACTGAAATTGTGTTTTCAGTGATCAAAGCACACAAAGCACTCCAACAATACTTATAAGTTTTAATTAACAACATCAAATTATTAGATCAGGTGAAGAAAGAATAATGCCTTACTAAGTCACCCTTTTCTCCTCCATCTCCTTCTGATCCAGGTGCACCCTATATAAAAAAAAAAAAACATACTGTCAGCCTTTAGATTTGGTCAATGTAATGTACTGCAGCATTCAGTAGTGTAAATTTAAAGTACGATGATCTATAACATGACTTACTTGTTCACCCTTAGGTCCTGGTTCACCCACTGAACCCTAAAAGGTAAAAGATACAAAAAATGTTTTAGAATTTGAAACTGCAAAAAAATCAAATAGTTTTCTTCTACTCTGTACAGTAGAGCTAAGCTGCAATTTTAAACTAGTCCTAGTCTGTTCAGAGCAACTTTTGTCTCCATTTGCCATTTCTTAATTCCTTTTATTGAATGCATACAGAAAAGGCAATTTTGAGTCATATGCTATATCATGAGTAACACATTTAAAGCTTTCTAGTGCATTCATAAATCATATTCATTTAAGGGAAAAATCTGTCCTCTTTGCTCACCAGTAATATCTACTGGGAAAGATAACAGGACTTCAGGACTACAGCACAATGGAAAACACTGAAGATTCTTTGTAACCAAACTCTTAATGCCACTTCGCTAGTATGAACTGTGAGGTAGAAAAAAATGTTAAGCGGGTTCAAAAGTATACTAAATTATCTTCAGCCTTCCCAACTATCTGGCGTTAATGCAGTAGCCCTTTAAAGCTGTAAATTTTTAAGAATGACAATGAAAGCACTTTAATCTTCCTAGATAATTAAGGTGACAGGCTGATGGGAAGTAATAGCGTGGAATATGTAATACACCGCCACGCTCCATGGTACAGGTTCTGACTGTCAAGCAGTAGCAGATCTCTCCTTTACACAGCAGATGCTCTTGCAGATGCTACAACTCCACTCTGCAAATTGCTTAGAAGTCATAAGCAAAAATCCCATAAGTGTATCACTTTTTCTAGCCGTATTAAGTATTCTGTATAGCTGTAAGCCATGGTAATGTGGGATAAGCACACCCGGACATTCACAGTTTCAGTCACAACCTGGTCTTGCTTGCTATTTAATTCTCGGTGTTTTTAGCAGCACTGTCTCTAGAATTTTTATCACAGAGAAAGCTGAATATATCTTTATCTTAAAATTGATATTCTGCTCCCCCCCCCCTTTTTTTAATTACCTTTTATCTTAGAAACCTGTAACAATGTTAAAATGTAGCTGTTTGGACAGGCAGGAACCAAAGAAGAATAAATTTATGACTAATTCATTTCAAGCATATGTAATTTGTCTCTATAGTAGAAGTATTTCATTTGTAGAACAGTGTACCATTTAAGAAAATTTTAGTATTTGTTTTGTTAGAAAAACAATCACATCGTCCTTAAATGTTCTTTGCAGCCTGTGCACATTCAAATATATCCATTCCAAATTACTATAGCTGTACATAAGAAGTTTTTTTTTTTTTTTTTTCCAAAACAGAGAGAGAGGCAGTATCTTCTCTACAATTTCAGAGATCCATTTAATTCCTATAGGATATAGGAACAGGAACTGGTATAACATCTGCAATTTCATGAATTCAGATTTATTCTCATGTTGATGGGGATGAAGTGCCAACACTAAATTATCCACTAAGCTAAGCAGTGGAAATCACAGACCTATTTAACATTCAAGCTTTGTCAAACAACACAAACTATTTTCTCTAAAGTATTCTCAAAATCATGCCTTATTAAGGTTTTCCAATTACTCAAACAAAAAGACATTGATTTCCAACCTAACATAGTGGGTTTTGTGTTGTTTTTCTCCACTTACTCTTCTTTTGAGCAACAAAAGTGCTGATAATGTTGAAATGGGATGAGCTTTTGCTTTTGTGAAACTTGATCTGTAATATTTTTATCAGCAAGCATAAAAATCACAACTGAAACAATCTGAATCTATTCTACATTGTCTCCCTAAATTTCAATGGAGACAATACGGTAAGATGTTAAAATATTAAAATATTCATATTTTGTACATATTGTTTTATCTATTTGTAAAAATCTCTCCCAAACCATGCCCAGAAACTGTTTCAGATCATGCTCCAGTGCCAAGGTCTGGGTCTTGGCCTGCTGCTGTTTAATTTAGTTTAACAGGCAGAACCAGATGCAGTTGCAAGTTGAACAGCATAGAGAAAGGATAGATTGGCCCAACGTGACCGCTCTTCAGGCTTGTGACTTGGAGTACACACTGGCAAAGCTGCAGCCATGTTAAGGCTGACCCAGAAAATTCACTCCAGTCTCTATGGGACAGAAGAAAAAAATGAACCAAGGATATGAGTGGATTCAGTTGACACCTGTCTGAAAACAGGAAAGCTAAAAAGCAATCATGTGATGAGATCATTGCTGAGATAGGTTTTTGGACTTTAAGATACTTGCATTGGGCATAAAACCGACCCCAGGATACAAAAAAAAGCCCCAGGAAGAAGATATTATCATCTGCCAGTTAGATAAACAGAAAGCTCCCGACTCGAGCCAGAATCTGAATGGCTCTGTTCACAGCATCTACATTCTGTTCTTATCATAGAGGTCAAGACCCTTTATATGACAAATGAAGAGAAATAGGCATCTTTGGAGGGAGATTGTCAGCATTGCAACAGATACTAGATATCTTCCTATCATATTTGAATTATTACCAATCTCATAAGAAGAGATTGCTTTATGTCAATAATTACATTTGACTAGAAACACATCTCTGATCTCAGCATTTAAAAAAAAAAACAAACCACATACACACATGAAGAAATACTTCAAGGACAACAAAGACTGCCTTAGAAACATGTTTTTAAGTACCTGAGCAGCTTTAAAAAACTGTCAAATGCAACTGCAAGACCTAACTAGCCACCCTACAATGCATATGGGTGGCATACCAGGGGCAGGATTCCTCTGTTCAGAGAAAGACATCTGGAGCAGTGATACCCACATCTGACTAACAGTTGTACGCTTCCTTGATCGTCAGTGGTAAGCAAGAGACGCTTCAGAAGTGCAATTCATTTCATGCTGAAGTAGATGCTTGAAATAGGAAGAATGAAACACAATGTAGAACTGACAGTTTCTGTAACAAAGATGTCTGAAGTTTGGAGAGTTAATTCCATCCTCTCTAGTCTCCTATGAGCAAAAGTATGTAAGGAACATTTTTTTATTTTTATATGTGAAGACTTCACTGACATCTATTCAGCAAAGTGGGGTATCTTCTGCAGATATATAAGGTCCCAAGGTCCCAATTCTTCCCTCCTAACAAAATACTAGAGGGGGTACTTATATCCTGTAATTGTGCATGTATGCACAGGCATCTCAATAGCTACATTCCAGTGCATTTACATAGCAGATCCTAAGACATATGTTAAAGACGTTGTATCTACTGTAGACGTGGGCTGATGCTTCACATAGTTCTTTAGTGACCAGAGAGCCTGATTTACAGTTTCAGAACTGGTTGAGTCAAAGATTTTCAGTGTCATTTAAGTCGCTAAATGATTCAAACTCAAAAAAAAAAAAAAAATTTAACAACAGTAATCATATTTAAATCCCTTAAGTAATGCCATGACTTTCCGTGTATATTTTATGAGCTACAAGTAGTTAATGGGCCCCAAACAGCAGCCAACAGATCTACATACACAACAAGAAACAACAAGAAATTAATTCATGTAAAAACTGCAAACAGTGCTCAAATTACTGTATTTACTCTTGATGTCAAAGTGCAGACTGTATATATGAGTGCATTTCTTACCCGGTCACCCTTACCACCAGGTAGGCCTGGAGGACCTGGCAGTCCAGGAAGTCCAATATCACCCTGGGGACCCTGTGAAAATAAGTGAACGATGTAAACTTATCCGATTGGTTTTAGAATGAACAACTGAGGGTCATACCCTGACAAGCAGATGGGTTAGAATCTTATTCCCAGAACAGTCCCAACTTGATTAAAGATGATTATCTGATCAAAATAGAGCTGATCCAAATACATCCCTTTAAAGAGTGTCTTACTATAATTTTATTGCTGACAAACACAAGAGAAATGGTTTACAGAGTTTTCCACCCTTCAGTCCCTCGACTACAGTCTGGTTCCCTTAAGATCTTGCACTCTGTGATTTCTGCATTCCTCTGTAACAGCAGGCTCTTTCAGCCAAAACCTCCCCAGCTATGCTTCTGACTGCTGCTGTGTAAATACTGCTGGAGCAGTAGTAAAAGGTGACATTCATAATCTGCTCCATTCATTAGTTTCATGTAGCTTTTAGCAGAAAGCCAGTCTTTCACTGTTCCTGTTCCCCAAGTGCACACAGCCCACATGGGGGTGTGCAACCCAACTTTGCACATCACAGAGGTGTTTTTTTTAAGCAGAAGAAAAAGTCACACATCTCCATATACTTCAAAACAACATTTGCTAATATTAGTGTGGTCACATAGGACTGAAAAAGAAACTTAACGATCACTCATTTCAACATTATTTTCAGTTCCCTGCATAGATGAATGGCTAAGTATAGTTCCAGATGATACCAAAGCTCCTTGAAAGTAAACATAAGCACTGAATATGGAAATAAACTTCTTACCAGTTTCCCTGGTAAACCTGGAGGACCCGCAGGACCTGGCTCCCCTCTGCTACCCTTATAGGAAACAGAAGGACATTGTTACATCCTGAAATATTTTTTGTGAACTGGGAATAAAGCATGATTTT
The DNA here is from genome assembly GCA_013399115.1 of Anseranas semipalmata. Lineage (NCBI taxonomy): Eukaryota > Metazoa > Chordata > Aves > Anseriformes > Anseranatidae > Anseranas > Anseranas semipalmata. Next base: position 928,116 of record VXAA01007075.1, read on the forward strand.
TCCTTAATTTTAGTGAATTGCATTACTTAGCAGTTGGCTTTAATCAAGACTTCTGTTTATTACTGCAAAAATATCACGTATGTTACAAATACGAAAACACTGAGAAATGTAAAGATTTTTAGGTTACAATGACACACAATATTTAGTTAGCATTAAATGACTTAACTAATTAATTCTGATGAGTGATTATTCACAATAAAGTCTCCTTCATGAGTCTGCACCTGAAAGTTACCTGTTAGGAATACATTAATTTCACTAAGACAATTCCGGTAGGCTAACTCTTAGCTTTAGGCTTATGCTTAGTTTCATTAACTGGACTACCACATGACCACAATAAGCATAATTTACAAGCTCCCCACTCATGTCAAAAATGCCCAATGAGCATATTTTTTCTTGTTTGCCTTTAAATGCCATCTTTAAATACTTAAAAGCCCATGATCCCACATTGCAATGGACAAATTTGAAAAATGCATGCAGAAGTCATACTTAACAAATTCATTTAGGTAAAAATACATGCTTATATATGTCTAGACTGTTATAGGGAAGAGAAAAGTTTTAAAATCCCCACTCATAATAGCGGTAAGTATAAATATGCTCTTAACTGGATTTTGACTTTATAACTTCAGATATGTTAATGCATTCAGATCATCATATTCACATTAGTGTTATAACTCCATCTCTTAATAAGGAAAATACTGTGACATACTGAACAATAAAAGGAGATGGCAAATTTAAAATGCCTTTTACACCAGGTCATAAATGCAATGATGACTTCTTACACAAGCTTAGGAAGACTGAGCCCTACAATTTCAGAAGTAGTTAGGTATCCTGGAGAGATCAGAGAACCAAACACAGAAAGACTTTTCCATTCATTTCCTCATAAATATCCTATTGTGCTAATGTCACTATCCTTTTAAAGCTCTTTGTATAATTTCTAGACATAAAAAAAAAGAAAGAAAAAAGAAAAAAGCCCCCCAAATCTCCTTTAGTTTACTACCCAGAAGATGCACTAACCTTTTTGAAAATCTGTTTTTTAATCACATAATTCAGTACTTTATCTCTGACTCAGAATACTACTACATTTCTGATGCAGGAAAGAGAAGGATTAAAGTTACAATCAGTATTACAAATTTGTCTTCTTGTATATGTCATACCATTCATGTCTGAATGCTATACAGCTATAAAACAAAAGCAAGCTCCTTCCATAGAGTTGAACTCATAATAAACATCAAGCACATCAATGTTGCTGCTGGTCACAAAGAATGCAATAAAGTCTTTCACTTTACTTTAAATGTAAAAAATCCTTAGTCAAACGGACACTGTAGGCACTTTTTCAAACACCGATGCTTTTCTAAAGTAGTAAAAAAGAACAGAAGCCCACAATACAAAAGCATAGTGTTTCCCACAAACATTGACATTATGTCTGTAAGGACAGAGCAGTTCAAATTAAGGGCCATCACTGCAAGATCTGCAGGTGTTGTGTTTTAGAGAGCAAGAGAAGAACCGCAACCCAAAGAACAATCGGGAATCCCACTGGCCTATGGCATAATTTAAAAGACTATAAAGCTTCCTCCAAGTTACTATACTTAACTGAAAGGGCCCTGGGTTAAGATTCATATTGAACTACTTACCTTAGATTCCCTTCACAGGGAATGAAGAAAAAAGGCATCTTAAAATGTCCTCATGTAAACATTTAAAATACATCGAGTCATGTCATAGTAGCATCTACTTTTTCCCCATAGCTTATAAAAGAATCTTTCTAGTAACTGGTTCAGGTGCTGACATCTGTATTTGGTCAGATGAGACCTTCCCCTGTGGCCTAAGTTACTCATAGGCAATAATCTCTCATAGGCAGCCCACCGTGGTGGGGGGGTTGGACTAGATGATCTGTAAAGGTCCCTTCCAACCCAAACCATTCTATGATTCTGTGATTCTATAATAAGAACAAAAGGCAGTTTGGCCAGGTCCTCAGCCCTCCTTTCTCACAGAGCAGCCCTATATATACACCACAGTCCATAGCTGCAGGCCTCTCACAAATCAATAGGAATGTTGCACTGATTTTAACAAAAAGACATCACGATCTGTATGTTTTATGCACTTTTGACACACTTCAGAATTCCTGCTTTTCCTAAAGGTGAAAGGTTTGAAGAGGGCAAGTAGCAACTCTAGGAAATCTAACACATGAGCTGGGACAGACTGGCTCACATCCATGCTGGTAAACTTTTCTGGCGTAAAATGATGGGAGGCAGCATGCAGGCTCCCGCTGCAAATGGCCCCTGAAGTGCTGCTGTAAAGTTTGGCCACTACCTAGAGGTTGTGTGAAAAAAATGTTAGATGGTATGGGCCAAAAGCATGTCCAGGACAGCTCCAGTACTTTAACAGTACAGATAATTGATTTCTGTTAAGTATCCTGTCATTTAGCTTGTGAGTACTGTTGAGGATAGCGTCACTCGCTCAAATGATGAGCACATCATTTGATGTGTGAAATGAAGGCACTTGTGCAACGTGTGTCCAGCATTACTGCAATACGGAACAACACCACGATGTAGCCCCTCCACAGCTCCTGTGCTAGACTGTGCTTACAAGATCTACCCGCCCTTTGTTTAAGGGACTATTGCTGGGCAGCTCAATACATTTAAATACAGATCTAATGTCTCTCTCACTGCTCTGTTAGATCTATATTCAGCCTCTGAATGTCACATACGTTACGAGACATTTTAGAATTTACGGTAGACCTTCCTTTAGTTGTCTGGGATGGTTTTCATCCCCACTGAAATTGAGAAGGAGTTGATTTTTTTGTAGAATTCCCACAAGCAGTTACAGAACGCACTCTCAGGCAAAGGATGCCTCTGTTAGTGTAACAGTAATAAGAATGAGAATGCTCCCCAGCTAATTTGAATCTCACTAAGCTGCCCAGATAATCAAAACACTAATTAGAATCTCTTGACAAGTAATTCATTGCATATACTGTAAAAAACTCTCCTTTACTTAGGAATTTTGTTTTTATAATACATATCATACTGATTTTTAATATATTCTATAGAGTATAGTATATAGTGTATAGAGAATTAAGTCTGTGCAGAAAAAAATAAAGTACATTTTGGAATTATTTTTTTAAAATGTATTATTCCAAATGATTTTACAAATCATATCCCATTTATCAGTGATACGCCTGTGAGCATTTAACTCATTATAAAAAATTTTCATCCAAAATCTCAGAGGAAATATTAATTTAAGTTCGGGGATTTATCCCTGGAAGCACCAGCAGGACTCTTACTTTGACCTTCAGCACAGTACTAAAAAGCACCCCAAAATATAAACTATTATTTGCTGGAAGAATACACACATAGCAACCTTTCTCTGAAATTTTAAATGCACATTTCTCAGAGTAATAATTCAATTACGCTGCCCAGGACTGTGGTTATAAACAAGTGTAGTGTGCAGTGTACCTTCCTCTGAACTGTGTCATTCTTTGGGCCCAACAATCAACCCAACAGCTGCCATTCTTTTCAAGGGTGGTGCTGTGGGCAAGTATAACACAGACCTTTCCATACTGACTACATCTGTAGCGTTCACTGAAATCTAGGAGAGCTTTAGTACACTAACTTCATGATAAGGGTGTTTTTTACCCAAGTTACTGCCTATAAAAGAATATGCTGTTTAGGAAAAGCTAACACAGGGATATCTGCTGACAGCCAGAGGTATAGCATGCCCAAAATTCAATGGAAGCTGCTGTTGGAGATGGAAGGGTAAAGAGTGAAGTAGCAGATAGGAATCTGAACATGCAGTTTGTAAAGACAAGGGTGGATAGTATGAGAACTGGCGAGGCTTGGAGATACTACTCAGGTTTGGGCAGCCTATGTAGTCTGAATGAGAGAGGAGGAAGCACTACCCTGTATGAACCCCACTGCAGAGCTGTGGAAGGTCAGGACGTGTAGTCACATCCATCTGGAGGCTTCGGTTTACTGGACACAAAGCACATCTGGCAGGATGGAAACCCGCGTCGTTCTTTCCACTCTGCTATCAACTACGCAATGTTAATTCCTTTAGCTATACCTTAATTGTAAACTATGACTCACCAGTTGTGAAACACCTCTGTAATTATACATACAAAACATGTCCAGTAATACCTAAATATATCATATATACTGAGGTAAGGACGTTTCATCCTGTCACTATACCAATACCACTATGCCAATACCAACTGTGGAAAATGATGCATCTGAAAAGAATATAATAGAACAACTAGATTTTAGTTATAATTGTTAAGGTAACAGGAGGTACATTTCAGGGTAGGTAAGACAAAGACAAATATCTTTTAAGACTCAAAAAAAATGATTCAGCTGAAAATAATCTAAGATGTTGAAAATAGTATTCTCATCTACATTTAGGTTATCTGACATTTCAATCCAAGCTGTTTTCTAGGCTCCCTCTTCATAACGACCAGAGAGACAAAAACACCTTCAGAGAGCAAGTCAGCTCAGCCAGCCTGTACCTCTAATTCAGGGTAACTTGTACTCCAAAGTCTCTCATAGGCAGCCATGGTATCAAATTTTATGCAGCTAGATATTCAGCCTCTATCGCTAATGTTAGGAGAACATGCATCACATCCTAAATACTTTAAGAAGAACACATATATGCTGGTCTGCATATACATCAACATTTTGCTCAATTTACCCTCAATTTACCAGACAAGTATTGAACATTAAGTTAAATATATTTAAATGGTCCAAGCTCTCTTTTCACTTCTAAACCATAGGATGGGATACATTTTTTCCTAACATTCCTAACATTTGAAGGTTAAATAGCTGAAGAGAAACAAGGGATAAAAAAAAAAAGGGGGAGGGAGGGGTTAGTGCCAGTATTTTCTGCAAATACAACATAAGAAATTAAATCTTACTAAATCTCAACAAATATGAAAAAAGTAGTTAAGCAGCTCAGGGAGCATGGCTAAATTCCACTGATTAGGAATGACACACTGATGTTTGAGATTTGCTTCCCTTGGGCCACCTGCCAGGATAACTGGCTTAGAAAAATTTAACTCACAAATGAGTTTGGTAATTACTTGGATTGGTTACCATTATGTGAAGGAAACATAAAGTTAACTGACAAAACAATTTGAGTGGAATGAGGAATATGTTTGATTTAGAAATGAAAGACAAAATTTCCATGTTGCTGCAGTTGTTTTTCTGTTTTGCCAAACAGATGAATATTAAACTGAAGAAAAAAAAGCCTTTTTCCTCTCAGGTGCCAACTTAAGTTTCCTAAGGAAAAGCAATGACAGACTAAAACAGCACTTTTGAAAGTAAGCTAAGAATCTCCCACTACATGAGTTTGCCTATTTTTTTATTAAATCTAGCTATCTTGTTTTCAGAGATTTAATATCTTCCCTGTGAAACTGTAAATGTTCACAGACTTGCAAAAGACCAAAATTCTGACCTGTTGTTTATTAACAATACATTTCAATTACATTCCAACAGTTGTTTAATAATGAAATTAACGTTGAAGTAGCCTGCTTTGTTCCAGGGGATGCTACAGCATTTTGTAAACAGTACAGAAGTACTAATTTGTCCCACAGAGTTACTGATGATAGTTTAATAGTGCTCCATTGTGTAACTCAAAAAAATACACAGTGGTTGAAATGAAGATTTTCTCTCAAAAAGTTGTCTTTTGCAAGTAGCTGAATCAGAATAGTCAAGCAATTTTTTAATCTAACACAAATGTAGGTATATTTTTCCCAAGGACAGATACCAGTCTGCTGTCCACTTTAGCAGCGTCAGCCTTGTTATTTCCCCACAGACCTCCACGTCAGGTCCTTTCCTCTAGAGTTCTGGCCCTCCTGGAACTACCAGCCACACTGCTTTTCCTCAGTAGTGAAGTGGAGTACACAGGTAAGTGAAATGAGAACATCAAGAGGATCTCTAATGTGGCTGCTACCATGTAGCAATATAGAAAGGGACTGAAGTTCCTCTCCATATACTGCAAAATATCAAGATTTTTCCAACTCCGAGGAAGAAGCCCAGCCCCTCTTGGCTTCTGCCAGAGTCTTCTACTAGCAAGAGTGAAATGGAACATAGGGGAAAGGAGCAAGAAAGGAACTGAGGTGAACACTAAAAAGGATAATTTGAAATAGGAAGGAAAAGGACAAGAAAAACACCTGAACGGTAACCATAAAATCTTTTGGCAATGAAACTGATCAGAAACTGGCAAATGTTAAAGTTGTGAGAAAATTTCAAATCTGAAAAAAATACTAAAATATTCACAAGAAAAGATCTCTTTAGAGCAATTATAAAAGCTTTTTTCAGCTTATTTTCAAAATTTCTAGTTTTGTAAGATGGAAAATGATGGAGTGTAGAATTATTCAAGTGGCAGATATTTTTCCTGGAAATGTAAGGGCAGAGTCGTAAAAGCAGAGGCTCAAATACACCTACTACATATACTTAGTGCAGAAGGAAGAGAAAATACTCTTTGTTCTGCACTGAAAATAAATACAAACTCAGCTTGGACCAGAGCTCAGTGAGGTTCAATAATCCAATCTTGTGTCCTTTGTGAACAGAAAATCCTCATCATTTCAGCCATCTGCATAGAAGTAATGTTTTTACCGTGTTTCCGAAGAAAAACAGAAAGCCATTCCAGCCATACATTGCCTGTAGCCTTGAGCAGAAGGAGCCTAAACATAGTTAATATTCGGGGCTTTTTATAACTTTAAGGGAACTATAGATGAGAAGTAGATTACTGCTTAATGCTTTATATGCAAATTTACTTTATTATCAATAATACATTTTCCTTCTCCATTTTATATTGACTACAAGTTTGCCTTTCTATGCTTTTGCTCTAATGTTTATGTTTTCCTAAATAAGTGCACTTTGTAATGACAGGTACAAATTAATGGTCTCTAGAGTGATAAACAGAAAAATCATTGTATTTAATCTGCATTAAGTGTTTCTGTCTGACTGCAGGGTTACTAATAATTAACCTTGCATGTCAGCTCCTGTTTGCATGGACTGCTGATTTTGTAAATTCATGTTCACATTGAGAGGATTAAAAGCATAGTTTAGCAGATTACCTTGCATTGTCGGAGTGGACAATTACTTTGGTCTGATTCAGTTATAATTCTTATTCCTGTTACAAGTATACAAAATATCAACGGAAGAACAGGGCTAAAAAAAAACTTGAGTACATCCAACACTTTTAAACACAAACAACAAAGTTAAATGTTTCCAAGTTGGGGATATGGGAGGCTGAAGATACTGTATTCTATCCTAGTGAATATATGCCCCTATAACCCCCTTTTTGTACCATTCGTAGGCAGCTGTGGGCACAGCACTCAAACAAATATTCAGTCTAAAATACACGTGATCTCACGAATTAATGCATCTAGCACACAATAATGCAAACCACAGAAGAAAACAGAAGAAAACTAAGACTGTTACTTGGCTAACTGTTGCTGCATGTTTAAAGACACAGAAGAGTTAATTCAGAGAATGTATTCCTGAGCCATGAAAAACCCTTTCAAAAATATCCCTGTCAGTAATTCCCTAAGACCTGTATGAAGATATCCCTATGAATGCATGGGGTAAAGAATTTATGTAAAATAGCAGAAGCTCAGCAGATTCCAGGAAAGTTTCCCTACAATATCAGTGGCAAGAGAGAAGCTTGCAAAAGCAATTGCTTATAGAGCCCTGAGCCTTGTGAGCCTTGTCAATACAATCAGATTGACTTTTGGTGTATGGAAGTTTTCTTCGAATCACTGATCCCTTCATCCCCCACAGAAGGATTAAGAGCAAAGGGAAGTCAGATCAGCCTCATGTAACTTTAACCCATGGCAGTAAAACATCTGTGTTTCTAAGTAGAGATAAATGCCCTACTTCACATCTATATAGCTGCATTCATAACGCAAACCAGCAAGGGCCAAGGCACAGGCCCAAGCAGCATCCCACCATCATCCATGATAAATGGTTAGCACAGTTTTAGCTCAGGTCACCTGGCACTTTCCTAGACAATGCCCAGGAGCAGTTTGGGGAACACAGGCAAGAGACCACTTCCAGTGTGCGACCTGAGAGCATGCAGCCTGCTCTTGGACACGAGGGGGTGGGTTTTAAGAGGTTATAGTAGTATGAAGACAAACCGTGCCAGGCCAGTTGACCAAGGGGGCCAAAGGAAAGTCTCTAGTCATTTTCTTCACTATGTAGGACAGGCAGATACCTTTCCTCCATACCCTGCCTCACTGTTCATATTACTTGCACTAGAAATAGGCTCTAGCCAACAAAAAGAAAAAAAAAAAATCACATTCTGAAAACTTGCTCCAAAGTTCAAAACCTTGTAACATACAGTCTCAGCACTTGACTCTTTTAGAGGCTGTAACAATCAAAGAAAAAAGAGTAAGTGATCTACTGACAGCTAATGCATTCAAGGCTTTCCACGTTAGTGGTGGAAGCTGACAGTTGCAGTGGAAGAACAGGAGTTCGATTCCAGCTTTTTGTCACAAACCCCCCTCATTCCCTCTGTTTGGGCTTTTACTCAGCCTATTTAAAAACAAAGACCAAAAACATGTAAACAAAGGTTTAGAATTTAATCTATCACCAAGCCATAAACAGTCATGGGACTTGTGTTTCTAGATTTCTCTGCATGACGATGCACATCCACCTGGTACAGGTGGAGGTTAAAAGAGATGTAGTATTTACCTTAAAAATTAGCACTTGCACTGAATAATACTTGTACCTAATGGTTAGCTGCAGCAACAGTAACTTGAGACACTGCAGTATTAAATACAGTCCGTTAGAAATTTATTCAATACTTACTGGTGGTCCCCGGGGTCCTGTTGGACCTGCTTCTCCCTCTGGCCCTTGTTCACCCTGTTTGGGGGATAGCAAGGATGCAACAAATTTGAAAAGTGATTCTTTGCACAATCCAAAACTTCCCATTTTTCTAGATCTTTTGAATAAGATTAATGATCTTACCGGTTTACCAGAATTTCCCATCAAACCTGGTACCCCAGGGGGACCTCTATTACCCTGTTGGACAAACGATGAAAAATTTCAGCCAAGCCAATTGTTTATTGTTCCATTTTAAAATAAAAAAATAAGAAAATCAATAAGGTCTAGAAATCAGCCTTTATTTATTTTTAACTTTCACCTTTATTTTTATTTTAGTTCAACTGTCACCTAGTTCCTTCTGTATAATTTTTCAGAAGTCAGATTTCAGTTATTTTTGTTGTGTATGTACTGACAAATACCAAATAGACTTGATTGCTGCTCTCAAATCACAAATGGATAATATCATCCCACGTAATTTCAGTTGAAATTCAGGTCTTAATCTAGTTTTCTTTTTCAGTTTTAAGACTGACTCAGACTTTTTGGCGTGAAACATTCCATGACTTTTTTTAAGCAAAATTGGAAAGGGTGCTTCAATTTGTTGATACATAGAGACAACAATCTCCATGATTCAATCAACTTATTGCAGCTATAAATATTCTTCTTATTAAGAGATTCGTCATTTCAAACTGTTCTGAGGTACCCATGTCACATGCATCCTGTAGCTATGAATTCCACAGAGCCAAAAGGAAATGGCTGTTTTAGGTATTGTTCAGTGCCTGGAATCACCACAAACAGATCATATAGTAAAAGAATCATTAAAAAGCACAGGACTACAGCTGATGAAAGAATATATTTGATTCTTTCAGCCAAAGGCTTGTCACTTATCACAATGGAAAATTAATATAATTTCACTGAATACTTTAGAACTTGATAAACACAAATACTGTTTTATAAGAAAGTAAAGACTCAAGATGATTTACCTTTGGGCCAGGAATGCCTTTCACACCTGGAGAGCCTGGTAATCCCTAAAGGAAATAACATTTACAGTGTTTATTTGTTTTTAAGGGGACTGGAAATGGTGTTAAATAATCTCCTACTCACAACAAATTAATTCTAGTCCTTTTACTTTGTATTGAAGCACTTTTATTCAATGGTCCAAGTTTGATGTTTTTCTGTTTAGAAGGTAACAGACAAGGAGTATTATTCCTACTTTATAAATTGGCAAAAATAGCATGGAATAGTGAGGAATTGTAGCTTTTTCTGGCTTAGACTAGAAATAGATCTTCAGCCTTAGCGTCCCAATACTGGAGGTATAGACTTTAACAGATACTTTTTGTGTACATTTCACTGCAGTTGTGTGCAACAGCTCATAGCAAGTATGCTTTTAGCAAATTTTCTTCCAAGCCTAAGAGCTCACTTCATATTACAAATCTACTTACAATTCTGTTTTAATACAGCTCCTGCACTATATACTCACAGCAATTACTCCTATAGCATAGTGTTTTCAAAGAAGTTTCTATTTAGCGTTTAACAACTTGCACAGTTTTCAAACATCATCAGTTAATGTAAGAGGAGTACCTTCAAAAAACCTTCTCAGCTTTGCTAGACTAGCAGGTCAGCTCTTCCAGCTCACCCTGGGAATCAGTGTGCCCCCAGTCAATACAACCAGTTCTAATTGTGGGGTCACACCACGATATCCACAGGGTCTCAGATTGCACGCTGGCCACAGACTTTTTTATGACTGAATTCCTCACCTAGAGTAACACAAGGAGATTCAAACTTTTGTGCAAAGCAGTTTTGCATATATATAGCAGAATTTCCCCTTGCACTAGATTCACTCTTCCTTGGCCTTTTGATTAGTTTTTCACTCTAGTTACTCCAGCACCGGTGCCAAACTAGTCTATACCTGGCCTTCCTGTGGTTTGAACTGAACCTAACTTTCAAAAGAAAAACATGAGATACTTACAGGCAGTCCCTGAGGCCCTGCATCACCTGGAGCACCGGGTTTTCCTGGTTCGCCCTGAAAAACATTTTAACTTGTAATTTATGCAAATCAAACATAAGGGAAAACTTCATTTCTGGAACAGAGAGCTGAAATACATTTGGAACTGGAGGATGGGAAAGTTCATTTAATTACCCTAATAATGTGCATAAAGCCACAGGCAGCAGCACAATAAAAAGCTACAAATTAGTGAACAAATCTAGGACACTACCAGAGCTACATAAATTAAAAGCACGCCAGCTGTGCCTTACCTTTGCTCCAGGCATTCCAGGGATACCTTCCCGGCCATCAACTCCTGGTAAGCCCTTGAAAGACAACAAAACATTTGTTGGAGATATTTCTCCTAAGCACTCTGCTATATAAATCAGCATAACGCAAAGCAAATGAAGAAATGACATATACATACAGACTCTCCTTTAGGCCCAGGGAGACCATTTATTCCTCTTGTTCCTTGAGGACCCTAACAATAATAATTTTAAAAAAATGAAAATAAACACATCGAATAACAGATGCAATGCACATCAATCCATACTTATTCAGATATGCATTAGTTTGGTTACTTACAGCATATAAACATACAACATAATTGGTACTCTCGATGTTTGCAAGTAAACGTGATTTGAAATTTGTTTGTGCTCACCCTTTCTCCCTTTGGACCTGCTTCTCCCAGTGGACCCCTCTGTCCTTGATCCCCCTGCAGAAAAAAAAAAAATCTTTTAGCAATAAGACCAGGGTAGACTTACTTGTATTTATTAGCTAAAACCTCCAGTAAATCAACAACAGAACAATTCATTCTACTACATAGAATCTTTTTGTGGCCTCTCTGGTCCTGTGGCTATCCAAATTCAGGGCTAAGCTGGGCTTTAGAAGCTGCACAGAGATCCCCCATCCCTTCAGTAGGGTTTACCTACAGAATTTTTTATGCATGAATGACTGTTTCTGAGACTAAACATGCTTTGTGCCCTTGCTATGTACACTCAAGTTTTCATTTAGGCACAGGCTAAGAAAAACTGAGCCCACACTCGCCTTCTGCATCTACCGCCATGTAGACTGTCTGACATAACAGTATATATCACAGCCACCAGGAACATCAGCAGCTCTGGGGACAAAGGCACTTGACTGACAAGTTGGCTGCAGTATCTTTCTCAGAAGGATGCTGAACCTGTCTCACACAAAGTCAATCAGAACTTGCAGACAACCTATATTACTTGTAGCACTGAGGACTTGCAGTGTCCAGTACACATGCACGGAGACTAGTTAAAACATCTGCGTGACCCGTGACTATCAGAGTTACAACGTTGCTAAATAGAGAACTTAGATATCTTAGTTTGTTCTGAGCTCTTCTAAATAACTGAGTACATTTCTTCTGCTCTTTGCATATTACAAAAAGAACTTGATCTAAGGAGTTGACATATTTTTCCTGTAGAAGTTAGTGCATTTATTAATAAAACACTAAAAAAGGGAAAAAATACTTAATTCACAGTGACGTTGGATGTAATTTTAGAGTTTGGTCCTTGATTTTAGAGTCTAGCCCCTGATCCCCAGAGGATCGAAAACACAGAGGGACAGAAAAGTATACACCACACCTGCGCTACCTTGTTCCCTAGAACTGCTGAAAGCACTGCTGGTTCCTCCCACATACTAGAACATACATTCATATGGTTACCTACGGAAAGCAAAAACCAGACCCTGGTTTGATGGAATGTTTGCTGTGGAGAAGACTTAAGAGTTACGGGAATGCTAATTTTGTATTGCATTACACAAAGGATTCACCTTAACTTTCAGTTCATATGGGCAGTCTGAAGAATCTGCTGCTCAAAATAAATACTGATGGATGTACAGCAACAATTTCACTAATAGCAGTAATTACAGTGATACCTAATATCTCCCAAATATTCTTCCCAATAATGCAGACAGAAAAAAGGAAAGGTGTTGTTTGTGTCAGGAAAAGGCTTAACCTTAACTGAACCAAGCAGCTTTGTAGCATGTCCCTGTTATCTCCCAGCATGTCAGAATGTGGACAATATATTAGATGACAGAACAGGAGGCTTAGTATCTTTTAGCCAACCTGTAAACACACACTTGGTTAAAGCAAACATCTTAAACTCATACTATACTAAAAAATGCAGTATCTTAAAACTTCAGCTTACAGACATTTTAAAAATACAGCTAAAGCCATCCCCTAGAAATCCAGGAGTGACTAAGCAAAGGATATTGCTTTCACCTCTTTAACCCACGAAGTTACTGGCTATTCCAAGCATAAATTCCAGCCAGATTGGAGGAGGGAGGGAGGGGAAGCACACAAATTACCCTGTACAGGTTTTGTTCTAATGATTGAATATTTTCCAGAAGAAAAAAAAAAAAAAAAAAACTGAAAAATAACAAGCCACCCTAACACACGGTAGCACTTGAAACAAAGAGGTTACAATACCGAAAGGCTAAAAAGTGTTCAACTGCAGAATAATTTCCTGGGGACAGTAAGTGATTTTGGACATGATGTCACTGTGATGACGTTTATTCACCTGTGAGGAATCAGTTGAATTGGACTAACCAGAGGCTTTTCTGATTCACAGCCATAAAGTTTCAGACCTAGTATCTAACTGGGTAGACCTTGGGAAGTGTTTTGCTAACACACATTCTACTTACAGGTGCACCAGGGAGACCCTGGGGACCAGGCTCACCATCAAGGCCACGAGCTCCCTGCAAAAAAAAAAACGATAACATATGACATTAAAATGAAGCACTGAGACATTAACAACCTATGCTCCCTTCTAGCTTGCTGGGAACTGCAGCTTCTCTACAGCTGAAGGTTTTTGTTTTTTTTTTTAATATATATAGCATTAACTTATAACAGAAAAATTTTAGATTTTTTCAATATATCTTGGGGTTTTTTTTTGTGGAGTTATGAAAGTCAATAGTTATTAACCATGCAAAAATGACATCCATCCCAGACAGTGAGGAGGTAGACATTTTCACGTGACTTCAGGAAATGTCTGTGTTGTCCTTAACAATACTATTTCCATCACTAAATAATGGAATAGCACCAAAATGTGCATAGAACTTGTAAAGTGCAGTACAGATATTTTATCACTTTTCAACCAAACAATAGAATTGCTACCCTATAATTTTTAATTGAGAGCAAAAGAAGTTTTCAGAAAGATTTACAGAGAATAAGGAACTCCTTTGTCAAACAGATGTAGTAAGTATTTCAAATAGACAAGACAGCACAAAAATGTAAGCAAAGTAAGATAGTAGTAGTTCAGTAAACATGTCTGAGAGGTTAGAAATGATCATCAATGAGGAGATTCATAATCAGAAGAAATTTGATGTTGTCTCTGAAAATAGAAGGTCACAGAATAAAGTTTTCCATGACTTCTGGAGAAGGACAATGGCATGATTGCTACATTATTTTTCCTTCCAGAAATTTTGACCATACAGAGTTAGCAAGATCATAAAAGCAGAAATGTAACAGTCGGTTTTGAATTAACAGTTTGAAACAGTTCGATGAACAGCAGGAAAATGACCCAGCAAAGTAAAAGCCCTTATAAACATGAATCCCACGGGCAGCAATTTAAGACACCACAGATGCAAGACAGAGAAAGAATGTAGACAGAATAAATTTTCAATAAAAAACCCTGACAAAAACTGGGACAAGGAAAGGAAAAGGCTTCAGGAAGATGCAAATCACAGGAAGCACTACTTAATAAATGTTAGCTTTTAATTGAAATATGTTATAGTTTACAGCTTCTGTAACTTGCTATCTTGCCAGCTACATACTTGCACACATGCCAAAGCACTACAAATCCAAGGATCAGAGGGAATGGTGAGTATGTGTGAAGAGTATCTGTACTTCATTAATCAGAAAGACCATGCTGCCTTTCTTCCTAAGCAGAAGTACAGTAGCTATGGAAATACAGCTGACAGGAGAAATATTATGCAGAAAACAAAAAAAGAGAAATGTAAGTAAGGTTAACAAGATTCAGGGGTGTCCATTTTTGTATCCAGTCCATTTTATGAAAAGAAAGGTTAATACTTACTTTGGTACCTTTAGGTCCCATTATACCAGTTATACCTCTGATACCTAGAATGCCCTGAAAATGAAAAATACATTCAAATCATGATTAAATCTTTTCATCAAAACTATCCTAGTTTTCAGACAGAAGACTCCTTATAGTTCTGTATGCTTTCTTTATGTTTATTTTACTACTTTCTTAGTATAAAAGGAAAAATCCATTTGTTCCTGTATTTGAATATTTGATTTATATGGTAATTGGGTATTTCACTAATTAAGACTTTTTAAAAGGCTAAATAAACTATCAGGCTGCATGCTACAACCACAAATATGCTTTAAGGACTGAAATTACCACAGAGTTGAAGCAGAGTTGTGCGGTCTGTGCAAGAGGAATACACGAAGGCCAGGTTTGCAAAAGGGCTAAGTTGTCTGAAGTGGCATATAGGACAGATGTAGAGAAATGCACCAGCAGACTTTATAGAACAATACAGGTAAACAAAATTGGGCAAGATTTTTAAGAAAAATGCTCAGCTTATATATCCACCATATCTGAGAGAGTGGACTGCATAGACATTCTGGTGCAGCAAGATGCATCATAACTATCACTTTTCTTCAAAATACAGTCAGGTGGGAAAGTTAGTTTCAATTTTTTCCTCTTTCTGAGAGACTGAAACTACACGACGTGTCCCTCTGCAGAGAGACCAAACCCTCAGCCACAACATGCTTGTCCTTCAACAAGAAGAATGAGCCATAATTGTGTTAAAAAGCTACAGGCACTTTAACCAAGCACAGACAAACCTACTCCTTGAACAGACTCTACACTGGGAGTCCTTTTGCTTGCTCTTAACTAGGCTACATGGAATCTTGAACAGCACATTTAAAGTTTTGTCAGCCCGAAACATGAGAAAAAACATGATACTGCAACAGGGATTACAGCAGCGCAACAAGGGAGAGACACAGAGTCTAATCCTTCTTCCAAGACTAGAGGTGGAAGTAGGCACGCTACAGTACCCACTTTTTTCAACATAAACACTAGCTTTGCAAGGCTATCATTGAAGTCGGCATCATTGAAATTATGGAAAGGAAAGCCAGGAAAAAAACTATTTGCACAGTTCAAGCACAATACAAAACTTAGGACATAAAATACTTTTTAAAATAAGCCATGCAACAATGTATTTTTTTTTTATGGACTTACATAATTCTACTTTCACTCACAAGCAATATGGCAGAATAAAAAGAAAGGTGTGTGGAGCTTTTATAAGATCTGACCTCTTACAGTTAGAAGAAATATATGGTAGCCAACATAATAAAGCAAAGGTGCAACACTATTTAAGAGGAAATACTTTACTGGAGGGCCTTGAGCTCCAACTTCACCAATGGGTCCTTGATCCCCTTCTTCACCCTGAGAAAGCAAAAGGAGTATATTTGTAGCCTATCAATACCATGGATATTGCCCTCTCATCATAGAAGATACATTTACTACTTACTGTTCTCTGTCACCATGCCCTGATTGAAGGAAATCCAAATGAAGTCAGACTAGTTACTCAGAACATAGACAGATCAGGTTCATGTTCCATTTGACTACTAGCCAAAGAGGTAATTTCAAAGAAACCCCAGTATAAAGAAAAGTAATGGTATTTTCCTCTTAATCTTTGTTCTTTTTTTTTTTTCTTCTCAATGTTAATCTCTTTAGGTTTCCATGTTGTTTTAGATTAAAAGTGTGTTTCAGAATTTTTTGAAAATTAAAATGGTAAAATGCCTTATTTATTGGTTAACCCCCAATTTGATTACATGATAACTTCTCTCATACAATAATAGTGCACAGTAGCACAACAACAGTATTAAATGCCAGTTCAATTTGCATAAAGGGATTTTGGAGCATAAGCCAACTGTTCAACATCCAGGGAAAAAATATTTTCTAATAAACTGGTATTCTCTTCAATATAGTTAGGAATAGACAGCCAGGTGGTTTTGTGGCGTTTGAATTTTTTTTTCTAAAAAAGTTTTCTCTGACTTTTTTTCAACAGCATTGAAGCATGGACCAAGGCAGTGCAAAATTTCTCAAATTTTCACACAAACTTTCCAATATTAAACAAGGCTAATTCAAATGAAACACCTTAAGAGAGTTCACATTTCAGTCTTCAAACTGAATCAGACTTGGCGTCTTTATTATAGTTACAATTTTTCTTTGACTCTGATCTTATACTGTGTCCTTTCCCTCTCAAACATGTTTTGCCCTGTCATTCTTCCTGTCCCTTTTATGACTCAGGTAGGCCACATAACAATTTACCTGGTAAATCCATAGAATTCTTCTGCATTTAAATGTTTGGAAGTTTTCCAATTAATAAATTTGACTTCAAGTTCCATAATAATTAAATTTGAATGATTAAAATAAAAAGCAAGAGCAGTATGGCAACGGTGACTTCTGTGTCATAATAAATACAGATTACAGGTGAATGAAGAATAGAGATATGCCTTTGGTTACTCTGCAGTATTATGAGGCATAATATCTCTTCATGCATTCTGGTAAAAAAGTTAATCATTCTAACAAAATCTAGCGCTCTTTTTGAAAAAGAAGCTAAACTACTGTTAGACTGTTTAAAACAGCAGCAGTTTTTCCTTTTATATATATATATATATGTATATATATATATTTATTTATTTACTTTACCTTATATCCTTGTTTTCCTGGTTCACCAGATTCTCCTTTTGAGCCTTTCTGTCCCTAAAATAAGTGTAGAAACCAAAATCATCAGAGTTGATTCAAAATTAAAATACAGAGTTCTGCAAAACAGACATAGACTCCCCAGAACAATCTCTGCTCTTCCCTCTGCAATCCCCATTCACCAATGCTTCCTTATCCACCCATTTAATACCATATATTAAGCACCATCTTCAAACAAATCAGTTCCTGGATCTAACAAGACTATATTTCTACACAGATTAGTATTTCTTCTTAGGTTATCACATAACAATTTCCCCATGCCAACAGTATTCCCAGAAACCAGTAAAGAATACATAAAAAATCTTAGATAAAATAAGACTCAAAAAGTGTTCCTTTCAATTTAGTATGTTACAAGGTACATGATGAGGAAAAAAAAAAAAAGAAATAAAAAAGACTAAGGATTTGGTGGAATATTTGGAGTCTCTGGAGTCATCAGACTTCAAATGCTCTGGAAAGTGAATGAAGAAATCCCTCACATACTCTAAGCCTTTCAGGACGTATAAATTTTACTCTGAAGATTACAGCAGCAGTAAGAGATTTCAACAAGAGGTTATTTTGGCAGTAAAGGATAGAAAAAAATCTAAGCATACACACTGATGCAATGTTTTTTGAAATTAGCAAACTGCCCTTCTTCCAAGCTAGCAAGTACTCTCCCTAGTGCTTTGAGACGGTACCTCTGTAAGGAATGTTTGAACAGATTATCCTACCTTCATTCCCATTAAGCCCGCATGTCCTGGGCGGCCAGGTGGACAAGCATTGGGACACTGGAAAAGCATCCACATAATTAGTACCACATAGCTTGGATAAGGTTGTCTTAAGATGGTTTAAAAAAAAAAAAAAAGATGAAGAAGAAGAGTGGATAAATCTCACCAATGGGTCACCATCTTGCAGGCCAATTGTTCCCTAAATTAAATGAAATTAATCAAAATGAGTAAAAGAAAAATAACCAGACCTGACCATCAGACAATAGAATCATTAGACAAAATAGAAAATACTACTATCTGGAGCTGGAATGAGAAGTTTAATCAACCTAAGGATCTCTGCTATGAAAAGCACCTAAATTGTAGGATTTTACTGTAGGACCCCAGGTATCAATAAAATCCTGTCCTCAAAGTTAGATCAACTTTTCTGGAAAAAAAAAAAAGTTTTTTTTTTCTTAAGCTACTTAAAAAATATTTTCTATTAAATATAAAGCTAACATATTTATACTATATATTTAAAACATAAGTTACATAGGAATTCAGCTATTTTTTAAATATCAAATTCTCCACACTTACTGTTTAATTTACTAATATATCTGTAATCAACTTGATGGTAATTTGTACCAGAGGTTTATTATTATCCATAGAAGGGTATTCCTGAAATCTTGATACAACAAAAACCAAATTTTGAGTTTCGGTATTTAGGGAAGTATTCCAGGGTTAAGTTAATTATCCATACCCTGTAGATTTCAAATGGAAGCCAAAACAATTTCTGTGGTCAGGATAACTTTTATTTTTCCAGCTGACTACCATTCAAGAAAAAAAAAAAATTTACAGAGAAAATAATCTTCCTACTACACAAGTATTCGTAGATGAGTGACATGTCTGTCAGTTACTGGAATTGCAATAAACTGGAGATCTCTGTACAACCAGATGGACTCAGTGGGGGGAAGGCCATTCCTCGTATTAAATCAAACAAAAAATTGATGGAAGCTAACAGGAGGCTTATGAGGCACAACAGGGAGAAATATGACTTCACAGCAGCTGCTTGATTCTCTAAAGCCCAGTGGGATGGAATACTATGTCAGGCAGAAGCAGGAGTGTTTAAGAAATGAACTGCTCTCCTTTTATACAAAAGGACTTGAAAAAGGTTGAGGGTATGGTAGGGTCCATAATGTCATTAACTGGAGTGAGACTGTGGCACTTCAGAAACCTAAAGAGGACAAAATTGTCAAGGAATAGAAGATGCATACAACATTACTGAGTGCTCCTTTTTTACCTGTTTCCTAAATACTCTTCTCCACTTTATCATTCACATTTTTTACAATGTGTCTTGCAACTCTCTGGTAACTTCCATGAAAACACAAAACACGGCCTAGATAAAGCCTATGGATTTAGGGTCTGTCCAGCAGAGGAACAGTACAGCTTTTAAAGAGATAAACACATTTCCCAGTGTTTGTATTTCACCACACACAGCCTACAATGTGCCTGCCAGATGCTCAGGTTTTCTCTCTCCGGGCAAGTAAATAGCCACAACACAAAGGAGTAACAAACATCCCTCCTCCCAAGAGGCTCAGAGAGGACAACCTCTCTCCCAGGGAGGTAAAGCACTTGTGTAGTTTTCTTATATCCCTGGCAAGTAGCAGGCAGCAGACAAAATAAGTAGCATGTGGGAGCGTATATTTCTCAAGCTCTTGAGCCAAATATAATTTTTTTCTCCTCCTAGAAGAGAATAGTCTACCTCTACTGGTGAAGTCCAACAGACTACGTTTACAGTAATATTATAATTCACAGGGAAGTTTAAAACCTGTAAAAGTTACAGTTCAAGACCATTTGCAGAAACAGGGATATGTCTTTACAGAAAGTACACCGTTTGCATCTCAAACTATCTTTTGTAACCATAAGGACTAGAAACCTGCTTTCTAAACGAAAGATGAAAGGTTGATATCATTACATGAGTTGCACCTCAGGCTTTGAACACAAGCATGTAGACATTATGATTTAATACAGCTTGCTGAAATACTGAGGTTGGTATTCAGTTGTAGGACTTAAGGAGAAGTTTTGTTCAAGCAGCAGCAATAGTATATAATTCAGACATTAGCACATATTAAAGACAATCACTTACTCGAGGGCCTGGTGGGCCTGGTGGGCCTGGTGGCCCCCTTTTTCCTGGATCTCCCTAAAAAAAAAGGTAAAATAATTCTGTTGATTCGTAGTAATAAGGACAACCAGTACTTACATATTCATACCAAATAACAACAGTGAGAAATGAAGTAGCTACAGAAGGACAGGGTAGGTAGCCAATTGAAACTTAAACCTGTAACAAAGCTCCCATAGGAGAATGTGAAAATTGATTTTATTTTTTTACTAGAATTGGAACCATGTTTTCCAATGGGAGCCACAAAAAAAAAAAAAAAAAAAAAAAAAAAAAAAAATTAACTTTCAACTGCTTTAGAATTCTGATACGTCTGACCACAGGATCATCTATGCACTCTCTCTCTCATAATTGCTGGTTAAGATCTGAATTAAAAAATCCTAGTAGCTGGCAAAAATGCCCAAAGCAAAACAAAAACAAAAACAAAACAAAACACTTTTTCAGAGCCCAAGATAAATTTACCAAGTTAGAATATTCTCCTGTTTGTTTTGATGTCCAGCACTTTCAGAAGTAAAGACAACACAGAAGCTCTGCTAATTATTTTTTCTGAATGTCTTTAGTTAAAATAAATCTAATCTTCTGACTGGGACCACTTTTAAACCTAATACTGTCATTTCTGTATTGTTTAGTACGTTATTAAGTCAAAAATGAAATAGAGAAGATTAATGTAGAAAAAATATTCACTGATTCTCGCTATATCTGAGTTATAGAGCCATAGGCTAAAAACACTAAAAAGGAATATTTCTTTTCCACACAATGTATAATTAGTTTGTGGGACTCATTATCACAGTCTGTTGTGGAGGCCCAGGGTATAAATAGATTCCAAAAGGGACTGAACAAATTAATGGAGGATAGGCTCATGTATAGCTTTTGAACAAGGCAGTACAGATGCGATTTCCGCTTCAGGCAGTCTGAGCTGCCAAGTGCCAGAACATGGGACAGTGTGACAAACAAATGTCATTTTACAAACAGACAGACGGTTCCTGTACGCTTTCCTAGGTATCCATTGATCCCCCTGCTAGAGACAAGAAAGTGAGCTGGATGGATCATCTCCTGAAACAAATCAGCAGCTTTTATTATTTTTTACATATTTATTTATATTCGTATTTATATTTATTATATGAATGAGTGCAACACACTGAGAGAGGTTTGCATTAAAAAGTAGGTTTTGTTAAACAAAATTTTACAGCTATTTCAGATTTCAAGTTCTACATGTAATAGTAACTTTTACATGCCCTAGATTTCTGGCAGGTTTGCTTTTCAATTTTAGCTTTCTTTGAATAAGAGGAGTACAGAACATTACATGAAACATTTAATTCAACTCTAATGGCTGGCCCTGACTTTGTGCTATTAATCGTTCTTTATTTCCGATGAGCTTCACCAAACACAATCTTTTCTCTACCAGTGATAACTGCAGAAACAAAAACAAATGTTTTCAAGTGCTTTTATAACCAAGTCATGTTTAGATGGCACAGTAATTACTCATTCTTTTCTCTAAGTACATTCTAGCAACTGAATAAACCTACAATTGTTAGCAAACATGGCAGTACTTACAGGTGGGCCAGCACGGCCTACTTCACCAGGAAGTCCTGCTGCACCAGCTGGACCCTGTAACAACCAAGTTCAATAGTAATTTTAGATCATACAGTACCTGTATAACAAGCATCCAAGGAGAGAGAACGCAGCATTCTCTCAAAGAACAAATTATGCCTTCAGACACCCACGTTCTTGTCCAATATACCAAAGACCTAAGCAACCTCGTTAACAGCTGAAGGAAGCATATATAATAGACATAGAACATCAGGATTAAAACAATCTCTTTTTTCACTGAATTACTTTTAATTAAACTGTATAACAGATTTAAACAGATTTATTAAACAGTATATTTATGAATTGTAAAGATGATACTTACAGGTGGTCCGAGAAGCCCCTTGCCCTGTGAAATATGAAAAAAGTCAGAAACGTGGAGAGGGTTTCACACCTAGTTGAGCTGTTTGCCAAGAATAAAATATTTGCGATAAAAATGCACAAAAACACTCATGTTTGATTCTGCAGAATCATTTAGAAAACTCGTTAGACATCAATTTGATTATTAGGTAATCAATATCAGAAGAAAAAATAAATTATCGATTAAGCTGGCTTGCAGTAGCATTCTTTTGCACATATTTATAAACATACACTTCAACAAAGGAATGAAGAGATTAAAGCCTTTGGGCTTAGCTAATTATCAAGCACCAAGATAAACACATCTATGATATAATCACATCCTTCTAACAGGGCATTTAAATTGACAATAAAAAGGAAAAAAAGCTTTTTTTTTTTTTTTTTGCCAGTGCTTGCTCAAGGTCTAAATCCATTAAACTGGTGCTTTTTGGTAATCAGAAAGAACACCAAACTGTTCCTGTTTACATTTCCCATCCATATTGCTCTGAATCATTTTAATGAGAAGTATCCAAGATACAAATGTGTTTCTGCCTGTTTGGACAATGAACTCCCTCTATGAAAAAAAGATCCCTCGGTCTTGCATTACTAAAGCATATAGATAATTTTAAGGAGAACAGTGTCAATTATGTGTATGAAACATTGGCATATAAAATCATAAACATTCTTAAATCTTCGGGAGATTTGATATAATAAAATACCTGGAGCTTAAAAATCCACAGAATATCATACCAAGATTGTATGTGCAAGGTTGTCTTTAGAAATGTTGGCAGGTGAAATTTCAGGTATTTAAGAGAGTCATTCCATTTCATGCATTTAACACACAGCAGAAAGTAAACTTTTTCATCTTGCCGAATGTACATAATTCCTTTGCTATTACTTAATGCTCATGTGCTGCAATTTATTATATTATACATATCTACATTTAACTATACAAATCTATCCCTTAATGTTTCACATATCTGATAACACCTGCCTCTGAAAGAAGGTAAACAAGTACTTGCAGGTTCCTATTTGAGTATCACCTTGATAATTTGAGTATCACCTTGATAATGTAACAGGGAAAGTCAGTGATACCAAAGGCAGCAGCTACAGCTACCGGCTGTCTCCCAGCCCACACACGGGCCCAGGAGAAGCCACTTGCCCTCACTCTGCCTGTTCCATTGCATCTCCTTACCCCCCTAATTAGGACTCCCAGAAGCAGGAGC
The DNA here is from genome assembly GCA_013399115.1 of Anseranas semipalmata. Classification (NCBI taxonomy): domain Eukaryota; kingdom Metazoa; phylum Chordata; class Aves; order Anseriformes; family Anseranatidae; genus Anseranas; species Anseranas semipalmata. Next base: position 951,676 of record VXAA01007075.1, read on the forward strand.
CCAGTGCTGTCCCCCTTGCCCTGCTACTCCACCCTTCTGGCCATGAGCTCCCTGCAAGTCGGGGAGCCGAGGGCAATCAGCCAGTAAGGACCTACACACAGCAGTCAATGACCTCTACCAGCTGCCTGCATTCATGCCTCTGCCTGTGCCCGAAAGGGGAAGCCTCTCTGCACAGCCTGGGACTGCAGCCTTAGGTCCCCAGACACCTGCCACCTGCTTTGGAGGTGCTTATGTGACCCACGGAGCGCATGGAGTGCATGGGCATAAGCAGTAACCCCCAGTCTGTAACTGCCTGTCCAGAGGCACTCACCCTGTAGATCTGGTAAACATGTCCACATTGCCAGTGTGGACCTGCTGCCATCCACCACAGAGAGTCACAGACCAGTATTTGTATGTGTGTCCTGCACAGGAAGCTGTGTTTTAACAGACCTTAAAACATTTTCAATTTCTGTGTTACTAAATACTCACAGTCCTACCAGTATGTCAGATCTGTGAAACGAGAGCAATACATCAACCAATAGACAAGTTAGAGGGAACTTAACAGAGAGAGAATGAACTGAAGGCTCTAACACATGTGCTGAATGTAGCAGGCCGCAGGTCCATTTACCAGGGTCAGATCAGAGGTATTAGTATATTTGGTCAATTATATGAATTAATCAGAAGTATTTACTAATTTTAAAATCTGTCATTTGAGAAACTGTCAATAAAAGAGATGAGACAAGGAGAATAAATTAAAACTAAATGATGAAGCGGGAAAAAAACAGAGGAAAGGGAGAGTAAAAGACAACTGAGATTGCTGGAATACATTCTGGGGAGGAAAATGTGACAAGCAGAACGGCAAACACTGTATACAGAACTTCAGATACTTAACATTTTTTAAGTTACCCTGAAGTCCTAATTTGGACAATAAATTCCACTGGATGAGCTTGAAAAATAGTGATAATAATTTATAACTAATGAATGCTGCAGCCAAGGCTTCTGACTTTCTGTTTGCACCCAGAATTTTAACAACGTAAGCAGTTTATTTTTGTAAGAAACGAGGTCTTTGGATAACTGTCCAGAGACTACTCAACTTGCAAAAGGCCACTGACTGAATTCAAAGCAGTGCATAATTACAGCTAAATACTCTATCAATCACACAGCTAGTATGCAGTCTCAAAAGTGTGCTCACTATGCTTCTAGTAAATGAGGTCTCACAGATCAAGCCAAAGACCTGTGAAGGTTAAACAGCCCCAACACTTCAAACTTGTAGTGACAGCTTCTCAAAGTCTCTGAATCTGAGAATTAGAACCATCACACTCCACCACACCCGCTCCTCCACTCCAACCCCCTCTTTTTTTTTTTTTTTTTTTTAAGGTTTCATTAACCCAAATTAAGTTTAAATCTCACTAAAGGCAAGATGACTGGCATTGGCCATTTTGAAAAAAAATCACTAACTGCTCTATTTCTTTAGTAGCTTAAAGCCATTCATCAAAATGAAAGCCCACATAAATGGAATTTCCCTAAGAGATTTATTTTGAGCATCAATCTTTCCATACGGATTCAGCATATACAAGCTAACAACCAAGGAGCCAGAAAATCAAAAACTAGACTCCTTCCTAAAATCTGAGGTCTAAGAATTAACCTTAACCTTAATCATTACAAGGGCAATGACAGTTTCCAATACTATTACGAGGTGACCAAGTATATCCATCTTTTCTTTACCTTTAAATAACTAACGGTTCTCAACTTGGCATTATAAATATTCCTGCAGATTCACCTTTAAATACAATGTCCAGGTGCTTATGTCAAACTCAAGGGCAGCCTTGGCTGCAGTGACCATGAAATGGTGCAGTTTAGGATCCTGAGGGCAGCAAGGAGGGACCACAGCAAGCTCGCAACCATGGACTTTGGGAGAGGAGACTTTGGTCTCTGGAGGGATCTACTTGGTAGAGTACCATGGGACAAAGCCCTGGAGGGAAGAGAGGCCCTAGAAAGCTGGCTAATATTCAAGGATCACCTCCTCCAAGCTCAGGAGCGATGCAGCCCAGCAAAGAGGAAGTCAGGCAAAAACACGAGGAGGCCTGCATGGATGAACAAGGAGCTCCTGGTGAAACTCAAGCAGAAAAAGGAGGCCTACAGAGGGTGGAAGCAAGGACAGGTAGCCTGGGAGGAATACAGAGACATTGTCCAAGGAGCCAGGGATCAGGTTAGGAAAGCTAAAGCCCTGATAGAATTAAATCTTGCCAGGGACATCAAGAGCAACAAGAAAGGCTTCTATAGGTACGTGAGAGATAAAAGGAAGACTAGGGAAATTGTGGGCCCTCTCCAGAAGGAAACAGGAGACCTGGTTACCCAGGATATGGGGAAGGCTGAGGCACTCAATGACTTTTTTGCCTTGGTCTTCGCTGGCAAGTGCTCTAGCCACACTGCCCAAGTCCCAGAAGGCAGAGGCAGGGACTGGGAGAATGAAGAACTGCCCACTGAAGGAGAAGATCAGGTTCAAGACCATCTAAGGAACCTGAAGGTACACAAGTCCATGGGACCTGATGAGATGCATCCGCAGGTCCTGAGGGAACTGGCAGATGTAGTTGCTAAGCCACCGTCCATCACATTTGAGAAGTTGTGGCAGTCCGGTGAAGTTCCCACTGACTGGAAGAAGGGAATCATGGAATCATAGAATCATAGAATTCCTTAGGTTGGAAGGGACCTTATGGATCATCTGGTTCCAATCCCCCTGCCATGGGCAGGGACAGCTTCCACTAGATCAGGTTGCCCAGGGCCTCGTCCAACCTGGTCTTGAACATAACCCCCATTTTTAAAAAGGGAAAAAAGGAAGACCCGGGCAACTACAGGCCAGTCAGTCTTACCTCTGTGCCTGGCAAGATCATGGAGCAGATCTTCCTGGAAACTATGCTAAGGCACACAGAAAATAAGGAGGTGATTGGTGACAGCCAACATGGCTTCACTAAGGCCAAATTGTGCCTGACAAATGTGGCGGCCTTCTCCAACAGGGTTCCAGCATTGGTGGATAGGCGAAGAGCAACTGACGTCATCTACCTGGACTTGTGCAAAGCATTTGACACTGTCCCCCATGATATCCTTGTCTCTAAATTGGAAAGATGTGGATCTGATGGATGGACCACTCGGTGGGTAAGGAATGGGCTGCATGGTTGCACTCGAGGAGTTGCGGTCAATGGCTCAATGTCCAAGTGGAGATCAGTAACAAGTGGCATTGCTCAGGAGTTGATACTGGGACCAGTGCTGTTTAACATGCCCAGCCATTATAAAGGTATTACCTATTTAAATCAGGCTCCAGATTTTCAGGCAAGAAACAGCATCCATGAAAATTAAATGCAAACGTACACATAAAATGATTCATCTTAAGTCTGAACACGTCTATAATGTAACTTCTTCACGAACAACATTGCTATTTCTTCTATGAACAAATATCAAATGATTGTATAATATACATTTAACGAGAGTTAATGGGGTAGGGTCAAAAATAAAGATATGGTCAAAGATATAGAATTTCATGAAAAGTGGTGCTGTATTGGAATACAATGTTACAAATACTCTTTTATATAACAATTATAACAATTATTTTATATAACAATATCTCAACAATTTCTTCAAAAGGAATCTAATTCTTAATTAAATTTTAATTATGTGTAGCCCTATTACAATTTTATACCACTAATGTTGTTCCAGTACTCATTTTCCTTGAGGTTTTCCTGGTTTCCTTTATAACCAAAGTTAACTATGCCAACAAGCATTCATTTTTCTAATCCTGTAAAATTCCTAAAATTTAATTCTTTACAGCCCGCAAAGATGGATGTTAAATCTATCTGTGCATCAACCTGAACGGTATCCTTTGCATGTCCTTTCTCATATTTTGTCCTGTTTTCATATGGAACAGTACAGAAAGTCATATACAGCATTTACACTTCAGTGAAGCTATTTTAACATATGGTGTGGAGCTGAAACAGGAATGACTGTGCGTAGACTAATTTATCCAAATAAAACATGGGCCATCTTGTCTCTACAACATTTTCACAAGGAGATGGAAACCAACAGTAACTATGCTTCCAAAGCTTGTGACCACATCACAGAAATGCCTTTCTTTTCTACAGTATACAAACCAAACGTGTCCCCTGCACGTTTTGATACAACGAAAAAAGGTTCCTCAACATACTACTTCATTATTCTGTGAGTTCTTTGAAACCTCAGAAATAGTTTACTGATAAGAATCCTTCATATTGATACTTAAGGTCTAAAAAGCCCCTTCATATAGTAAATGTATGACTTACCGGAAGTCCACGAGCACCTGGCAGTCCTGGCTCACCCTTGAAAAAATGGAGTTTTTCAAGAGACATTAGCACAAAGTTTTGTATACAACACACAGCTCTCATCTTTTGGAGGGTATCATTTAGCAGACACATTCTGCAAGTCTTATTCCCTTAATGCTATACTGGTTTCAGTGAGACTTGACAGAAAAGAGACTTTCTCAATATTAAAAAGATACACGCTCAGGACTTTTGTTCCATCAAAAAATAATTCAAACATACCAGTTACTCTGACTTCTGAAGTATATTTCATTTTTCTGATTGCTGATGAAGTCGTTTCACTGTACTTTTTCCCACTGCATACAATTATGAAATTATTATAGTTCAACAAGAGGGAAAGAGCTTCACCACAACTGAAGATGCTCAGTCTTAGTGTTATCAATGTAACATAACCATTCCTTACTGCTGGCTGGAGGAATGGAAGTTGCTTTAAACTATGGGAAAAGGGCCCAATGGGACTGTGGTTCTACAGATTTTTTAATATGTAAGAAAGGCTGCAGCATCTCATTAGTTGCATACAGACAAACAAAAATCCTGCTAAAAAAACTATCCCATAATTTCATATATAATTTTGTTCTTACCTTCTGTCCTTTTGGTCCTGTGGCTCCATGTGATCCATCAGGGCCTGTGAATCCCTTTGGAAGTAATGTATAAAATGTTAATGTAAAGGTTACTTGTGCTTTTCTTAATCACAACAGAAAACATTCTAAACCATAAAATAATGAAGCTATTAAACGAGATGAGTAACTGCAGCAGACTTACAATTCAAATGCCTGTTTACATGTACAGATGGAACTGAGATACAATACTAATTTACATTTAAACACTGCCCAAGTTCAAAGTACTAGCTTCTGGTGACAAATACCAGTGCTTGCAATATATGTCCTTCAAAAATTATTCTGTTAAATCACAATTAAACTTAACATGTGAACTCAAATGATCTTATTCTGTCCTGATGGGAGATTGATGAATTTAGTTCATTGCTTATGTTAAAAACAACTGTCCATGTTTTCCATTTTGAATAAATTGTTCAGAATTACAAACTTGAAGAAGCATCAAGGCTCTCAAAAAGGGTAAGCAGGTATCTGAAATTACTCAAGAAAGCCCGGTTTTGTAGAATGAGTGGAAAAAAGGATTCTACACACATGCACTTCACTAGGAATTAACATGAATTGTCAGACTCTCCATAAGAAGTACATGTTACTAAAACCAATTTGTAGGGACACACATATTGAGATTCTGTATACTTTCACTAAACATTTTGGTTGAGTTGTAACTTCAGGAGATAAGGGCTCAGTGAAAACCAGTCTTGACTCCCCTAAAATAAAATATTGCTCATGGTTTTAATTTATGTGTTCTATTTAAAAGTAGGGAGGTACAATCACTTGGAGCCAGGGGCCAGCACTGTACACTTACAGGACACAGCTGTATGGACTAGTTGGGACCTTGGCTGATTATGGAAACAGTTAAACCTGAGAATGGAGACAAATCTGCACCGTGACAGTCATAAAATGATGCAAATGTGTTTCCTGAACCACATATAGCCTTCTGTGCATCTTTCCCTTTTTTCATCACTAACATGCTGAAACACTAATTCCTGAGGAACAAAGCATCAGTTGCAGTTCAGTATTAGTATCAGAGGTCACCCTGAGGAAAGTTTTTCCCCTACTTCTTGTCAGCCATTACCAAAGGACTGAAATCTATTTTTCAGCTCTTCTTCCTCAAGCTGGTAGCTTCACTAAGGCAGTATCTGCCATGACCTCATTCTAAAGATCACTTTAGTCCACCTCATTAGTCACCATTCCTTGTAATTCAGTCTTGAAGAAAATGACACTCCCCAACTTTTTGATAGCCACATAAGGCAATCAGGAATAACTGAATCACAAACTTTCACCTCTTGAGAAAAAGAAGCCACAAAGACTGCCTTGTCTATGCAAACTAGAATGTGCTTATATTAACCACTCTGAACAAAAAGTCAACAAAGTTGCCAGGCTGGATTTGAGGTTAGTCTTTGAAACATACTTGTTTATCTGGTTAAAATTAAAAAGCCATCATGATATTATAACTGCAAATTCACTTGGAGTTCTTTTGTTTTCTTTTGCTTCCAACATTTTAATCAGTTTTTATGGCCGAGAAATTTCCAGAGATCCATAAGAAAAGCCTTGCTTTTATGTTTGTCCAACACTTTCCTGTTTTGGTGCACTTCCAGCAACTCAGTGATCCCCCAAAGGGATGTTTTCTCTGATAATTTTCTTTCTAAAGCTTATATGATCATTATAGGCAATTACTGTACAGTATCTTTACTCGGTCTATTAAACCTGACACTGAAATAGTTTGTGAAAGAAAAACAAGAATTTAAAAAGTCAGAACTGCCTCACCAATTAAAAATGGAAGAAGGAATTATAAATCTAAAACCCCAATTAAAAGTTGAATGCACAGTGGGAATACAATAAGGTCCCATGTTTTGTCTTCAACTGAAAATAAAAAAGGATTACCATTTCAGAATACACTATTTTAGTATTAGTTTCATTCATCTACTAATACGAGGGAACATGCAAGTGCAAATGAATTTAAAAGCTGAGCTGAGTTTAAAAAGTTCTGTTCCACCTGATTGTGTTACCATGACTCTTAGCTAGGAAAAGAAAATTGTGCTTAAAGTGAAAATTATAAGAGGCAACCATTTTTTAAAATCTGCATATGGGTTTTTGACATATAAAAATGGGTTGTGGTCCTGTGGTGTTCTCACAAAAAAAAAAAAAGTTCATATGAAATACTGAAAATAATGGGAGTATTGGCAAGCCCATTTCCACTTACAGATTTGAAATTTGAAATCTAACTAAACACTGTTTCAGGTCCATGTCCACTTACTACCCTTTCAAAAAAACAAATTAAAACTTAGCCGGCAACAGCACTGTAATCTTCAATAAATATTAGATGTTTCAATTTATATCAATTGTAATATTCCATAATATACTAATTTACAATCTACACTAACATACTATTATCTATGGTATACTATAGTAGAGATCTATAGATCTATACTATACTAATATATAATCTTTATTTTTTTATGTTTGGAATTATATATGTTACACATCAGCTTGCCTGCATCCTGGCATAAGATCTAAGTAATGATGTAAATGCTTTCAAACACAGGTCTCAAGAGAAATACGAAGAGTTTCTCAAAACATACAGAGATGTTTTTATTGCCGCTAATGTGTTTAAGAGATAAAACTAACAGACCATCAACATGAGATGATCTTGAACCTTTACTCTCCTATGTTATTTTCCACAGAGAAAGGAAGCAGATACAGGCTCTGCAATGGCTGAAGTATGGAGTTTTTTTCAGAATAACAGCTACATGGAAATGACAGTTTCTCCTCAGAAACTGAGTTAAAAGTCATTCTTACACATTTTTTTTTTTTAATAGATAACCATTCACATTAACATCCAGCCTACACGGCTAATCGATTTTTTTTTTCCTCTCCATTTTCTCCGTTTTAGGGAACAGCAGGCAAAAGAGACCTAGAATTACTGGAACCGCTCCCTTCAGGCGCTGAGCGCCAACCGCCCCGCGGCGGTCAGCCCGCTCGCGGCCGCCCGGCGGTGACCGTTAACGGCCGCCCCACGCGGGGGAGCGGCTCTCGCCTCAGCGCTCGGGGCCGCCTCTGGAGCAGCCGCGGCGCAGGCTGCTGCCCTGGCCAGGGGCTGGATCCTCCTCTTGCCCTTGCTGCCCTGCTCTTCGCGCCCCAAGGCAGCGGGAGCGCTGACCTGAGGCTGCTGGCAGAGGTGGCTGCTCCCTCCCCAGGTGGGAGGGAGTAAGCCACAGCCTAGAAAGGGGGTGCTGCTACAGAGACACCCCAGTTCCTACTTGTCCTTCACTGGTCTCTGAGTTCCCTCGCTCTCTCTCATTGCTTCTCTGGGGCAGGATTCCCTGGGGATGGAGGGCACCGTGCTGCCTCAAGCAAGCCTGCAGCACGCAGCATGGCCTCCTGCATGCAGCACCACTGACCAGGGCCCTTTCCTCAGTAGGGTGGCAGCACCCAACGCTGTTCCTTTGGCTGCTTCTCCCACCGGCAGGGGGGGGCACAGAGCTGTATTCCTTCAAGAGAGCACGTTTCAGCTTGGATAAAAGGGGGGAGGGGGGGCACGGCCTCTCCCTCATGCATGCTGCTGGCACTCAACTGGCAGCTGTGAGGAAGCCAGAGACCTCAAAAGAAGGTCGTGCTTCTACAGAAATAGACTAAAACCAAGCATTTTTCTTAAATTAAAAAAGAAGAAAAAAATTCCAGAAAATCAAGCATACTCACATCAGCTCCTGGCTCTCCAGGCAGGCCAGGGGATCCTGCTTTGCCTGCATCCCCATCTGGACCCTTCAGGATTTAAATGGAGAGTTAAGCATATTTCAGAGATGAAAGCAGAAACAGAACTCGGTACCTCTCCTCTTGAGAAGCATATGCAATGTAGCTGAAATCACTTACCGGTGGACCTGGGGGGCCATTAGGACCTCTCTCTCCCTAACAAGAGACGAAAGGAAAGGTATTAGACTTAAAGGGACCTTTCATGGTCCCTCATGAGAAACACCGATTTACAGATTATCAAGAATAATCCCCAACCGATTCTTGTTGTAGGAAATGAATAATAAACCCATATGATCTCTATTATAGGCTAACAGGAATAAACACAGGAAGTTCTGACAGGAATTGGGAGAAAATATATAGTAGCTGCTGTCAGGAATAATGCCACAAATCCTTAGCATGCTTTAGAAAGAGTGATACTACATAATTCTTTTTGACATTAGAATTACAAAATCCTTACACCCCATTTAAAGCAAATAATTACAGCATATGACCATGATTTCATAAAATAAATAATCCTACAATTTCCATATCAGAGTGAATCTGAAAGGCTACCTCTCCCCCGCTCCCCACCCCAGCCTGCTACAGAATATGAGACCAATCAGTTCCTGTGTGGATCTCCAGCCAAATTCAAACTCCTTAGGGTCGAGTGCTGACAGTGAGAACAATGCAGGCACAGCCCAAGGCATCGCCTATTTCCTAGGAAGGGCATGGGAAATACTTACATCGATGCCATCAATACCGGGAACTCCTGGTGGCCCTGGCGGACCCGGTGGGCCTGGTGGACCAGGGAGACCTCTCTGACAAGCAGTAAAAAGAGGAGCAGTTAGATCCTGGCAAACCTGTGAGAGCCAGTCCGGGGGGACCATCACAGTGAGCAGGGGCTTCTTTGGGTTAGTCAGGGGGTCATAGCAGCAGCAATGGGGCTCTGTGTCCTCACTCCACGTGTGTCAGGACCTGCAGGCCCTTTTACATCTTAGTCTCTGTGGTGATGGCTAGCAATGCTCCCCTCGCAGACAGAATGGAGGACAAGGTGTGAAACCCCCTCCCCAGGCCTGGCCACCCCCCTGCGCCCCGCAGTGCTTCACAGGTCTGGGGCAAGGCTCGACTCCCCGACCCAGCCGTATGCTGATGGCGGGGTGGGTGGCAAAAATAAAAAGAAGGAACTTTGCAAACCGAGCACTGAAATTCACTGAGCTATTCTAATTACTCAGCCAGCCAGCATAAAGCAGACAGTCTTCCTAAGAGTTCGTGCTGAGGAAGAAAGTTTAAAACAACACGTTCCCTACTTCACTGGCAGGTTCAGCAGTTCGCCCTGTTTCCGCAGGATTACATTAGCATCCACAGAGGAGCTTTCTCCAAGTACCAGGCTCCCAGGGGAGAGGCGGGAGGTGCTGCCTGCGTGTGGAAGCTGAGAGAAAGGCTTTTACAGGCCTCTGTCCTTATAATAGGGGTCTCTGTTCTCCTCGCAGCCAGCTCCGGCCCCCACAAAGGCACTCTGTGAGCGGGAGGCCAGCCTGGAGCCTGCTGGTGCCCTGCTCCCGACGGCGCTGCCGCTCCGGCTGCCTTTCCTCCCCACAGCAGTCTTTCCAGCAATAATCCAGCCCATGGTATTTGTAGGTGGAGGTGAAAAGGGTCAAAAGCCCTTCAGCAGGTCGGTGCCAGGGCATGACAGAAAGCAGCCTTCAGTCTCTCTTCACCTAGACCCCTTCCCGTAGCACGCAACACCATCCCTTCCCTCACGCTTACCTCGATCACCGTCTGGCTTATCTGAAAGGGAGAAAAACAGGGACAAAGTCAGAGTAAACTTACTTGAGCCAGGCAGAGGCAAATAACCTGCAGGAAGAGCCCCTGAGACAGGGGGCCCTGCACTGCCCAGGCCATGGCGTGAAGTGGCCTGCAGCCGCTCAGGTGCCACTAGGCACTGAACACCCAAGTGTGCCCCTGCAGCCGAAAGGTGAGCCTGGCTGCCAGGGCTGCTTATTAACTGCCTTGGAGAGTGGGGTCCTGGGGATTGGAGGAGAGCTGAAGGCTGGGAAGGGGAGGATTGAATGACAGCAGCTCCTTTAACCCTTTGCCCTGCTTGCTGTTGCTTTGGGCACCGTCCCTCACCTCCCACCAAGGGTTTCCCTCCCTAAGGCTGCCTGAGGACTCCCTAAGGAGTCAGCAAGGAGGCAGCAAAAATCTCTTCTCGCTGCAAGGCACAGCTTTAAAAAGTCTCTGACCCAAGCAGCGAATGAGGAAGAAAAGAAAGGAAGGCAAGGAAGAGTTAAAATAAGGCTGCTGCTCTGGGGGGCTGGGTTTCTAAAGGCACCAACTTTCAGGCAGGTATGATAAAACAGACATCTCTGGACACAGAGGGGGAAAAATGAGGGTCCTGTGGGCTGGACAGACTTGGTGGCAGCCTGGCTCGGCAGTGCCAGGCTGGGAATGCCGCTCACCCGGGCCGGGAGCTCGCCACAACCTTCTCGCTGGGGTCTCAGGGGGTCGCAGTGAATCACCATCCACTGGATGTCAAACTGGTGGGGAAGATAAAACAACATTAATTCAGTCTAGGGGGTCACACTTTACAAGGTTTTAATAGGACGAATACTGGTCAGCTAATGGTATGTTTTGAAAGGTAGGTATTTAGGATATTCTATGATTCTATCGTTCTATGATATAACAATAATAGGTGTGGTTGTTCAGCACTGGAGTGGTCTGGCTCAGCCTCTGGAGCTTACTTCGGAGCAGATCACCACCCTGCACACCTCCAGCCCTGAAGTCTGAAGGCATTTTATAGTGGAGGCATAAACCTGCTGAGGGATTTAAAGAGAAGGTGAGATTCATCATACATTTTTAAAGATGTTCTTATAAGAACGGGCATTTATCTCATATTATGCTGTAGTGGTAGTTTTATTAAAGGACACACAGTCCCAAAAAGATTTTCTCTGTCTGGATAGTTATGTCCGTGAGGAATGATAGGTCTGAGGACAGAAACAGATGGTCCAAGAAGTGAGGAGTTGAGAAACCTGGATCATACACCCTGCAATTGAGTAATATACATCTGTGAAATTTCACATCTTTGAATTTTTATTTGACACTGGAAAATGACACAGGATTAAGACAACCTCTTCTCACAAACCATCACCAAGTCTTTCTTGATGTGCATGTGTAGATAAAACACACATATCTTCTGCTAAAAGTTATCAAATAGCTCAAATACACAGATTCAGAGGTATATCAGCTGATATATAATGCATCACATGGAATTTTAAGTACCAAAAGCATATTGCATTGTGCACAGTTATTATTTTCAAGTTTTAAAGTCTTGGATTGTTTTCATTTTCCATCACATATAGTACCAGCTTGGCTTATGACCTGCTAATGAGTGGTTTATCCGGCAATTACTCAACTTTATGATAAAATTCACAGCCTCCTATTCCTTTCTTTTCATTATGGATGGCTGAGGAGTTGAGGGAAAAGAAAGATTTTTTTTTTCTTCTTGTTGCAACATAGAGTCCTGGTATGGCAAAGACTGTGATTTCTTTTTTCTGAGAAACTGAAAATAGAAGTGTGAGCATCCAGGGGCTTTCACTTCTTATTTCTTTGCTTCTCTCAATCTTTATTCTTATTCTATAGAGCTAAAGTAGCTTCCCACCACACCTCCCACAACATAATGTCTCAGTGCTTCCTGGCTGCCTCCTGCACTCCCTCTAAGATATCTCATTGCTCTCTTCAGTCCCAGCCTGTGACTGATGCAGAAAGCAGACTGGCACTCTGAGATGCTTTCCTCTCCTGACGACTTCCTTATATTGATTTAGTTGCATACTGACGATAGCTGAAAAATGCTTTGAGTCTGAAGTCCTTTAAGATCTCTGCAAGACACCCACATGTCCACAAGTTTCTTTTTTGTTCTTCCTTTCACTTTCACCACTTCTGTTCTGCCACTCCTGAAATCCTGGCTATCGCATCTCTGCTGTTCTATTTACCGCAGTCATTGCAGTTTCCAGAGTGCTGTGAACAGCACAAAGGAGGCAGTAGTTTCTTTTACCTGTTGTGTTATCTGACACCACTATCTGAGTCAATCACCTCCTTTATCCAATTCTCATTTTAAAACCTTTCCCAATCCTTCATAATAGACAACTGAATGACATAATAGAGATAGAACAGAATTGAATGTATACTATATTTTCATATTAATAGGCAGCAATACTGTAATAAAAATAAGAGGGTATCTGGAATCTGAAGATGATGATTCATAAAAAGGCATAAAAATGTGACCAAATGACACCTACATTATAATTTACTTCACACCATACAACTAGATTCTGAGTCTCTGCTTTATTCACCCCTAAGCTCACTTGCAGAGGCAAAGAGGTCCATAACTGCTTCTAAAGCAGTGATTACAATCAATTTCTGATTTAAATAATAATCTGATTCTGATTTAAATGGGGTAGCTGTGGTTCTAAGTGACAATTTCTTCTCTTTCATTTTGTCTGTTTAATGTTAAATTAAGATGATATTGAATAATATTTAATAATACTAAAATTTAAAAGTAATCCATTCAGTAGCTAGGAAATACTAGAATTAAGGTTGCCTGTAAACACTTCCTCTGCACATAATCTGAAACTGTGTGATTCCACACTTCTTCCCTCAGAATGCTTGCCTCATTCACCAGACCAAATGAGCAAGGCTGTGGAAATGGTTCATATACTGCAGAAACTGGAAGTTTGGAAGTGAATATGGCAAAGGGTGATAGAAAAAGAGAGGATGGCTTTGTGACAAAGGCAGACAGATGCCACTTAATGACTGGATTGTACTCCTGCTTTTGTCTCAAAATTCTTATGTAGTGTTGACAAATTATTTAAATCAAAATAGCCAAATTAGACAGCATTCTGCATTATAGGAGGAAAGGTTGGTTGCTTGAACTGAAGTATCTGTGTAGAGGTTATGCAAAAAGGCTGATCAGTAACAACTGTAACTGAAAGCAATAGTCCCGAGCTGTATTTTCAACTTATAGAGTGCTACAAAATTTGCAAACACTCTGAAAAATTACTTTTAAAACATACCACCAGCAGCCAATATCTGCATCACCACATTTATATATATATACATATATTATATATATATAATATTATATTATATTATATTTAATATATATTATATATATTATATCTAATATATATATAAATTATATATATATAATTATATATATATATCGTTGCCTCTTTGTGTGTGTGTGTGGCAGGGGGGTTGACTGTTTTTTGTTTGTTTGTTTGTTTGGGTTTTTTTTTTTTAGCTTCTGCACTAAGCTAACAAAGATGTGAGATGAAAAAATGCTAATTACTGGGTTGGGCTAGACTCTGATGAATGACTCTCCGAGTGCCAACATCTATGTCTCTAGAGACTACTACCAGTAAATGCATATACATTTTTAAGTTTGAACCAAGTTTTTCAACTTTGAACAAAGTCAATATTAAAACAGAAAGTTTATTAATGAGATTGTAAAATGGGATTACTTGCTGAGGTAGGAACTTGACTCGCTGAGCCAGGAAATCCTTTTAATGTCTCATATGTTTTCTTCCAATGTTCTTGAATGGCCAAATAGAAAACTGATCATTTTGTTTTGTTCAAGAAAGGGTTTGAATGGTAAGCATTAAGCAAAACCTGGTACTCTCATGAGATTAATAACAGAAATAAGTTAATAATAAAATTATTAAAAACAGAAATAAGTTAATAATAAAAGAGGCAGAAAAAAAATATGCAGAAAAAAATACCTAGCATTGTTTACAAAACACTGTACCATAATGTGGATGTGAAAGGAGTTGAAATATTTTGAACATGCAGCTTTAATTTGACATCACTTAGGTCACAGTTGCTTGGTCAGGCAGCACTAATTTTTATTTTTAATTTTATTTTTTTAACTATGGTTCCTTTGTAATTATTTTGCTTTGGGCTTTTGCTATTGCTTTAAGGTTATGTAAAACAAAAATTAAGATCAAACCTCTTTGACTTTTTAAATTAGAACTAAAACCTTTTTGTTGGCAAGGTAGTAAAAGGTGTGACTGCCCTTGTGTTCATTTAGGGGAGGTGAGAGAAAAGTAAATATGTCCTAGCCTTGCTATCAAGGTACCTTTTCCCTTGCCAGTATTTCACAATGATCTTGTTGACTATATTAAGCTCATTTAAAGGATGCTGCCATTTTGAAGGTGTCTGAAGTAGATGTTCTATAAAATCACTACAAGGTGTTACTAAGGATGAAATACAAGCACAAAGTTCACAGAAATTAACCTTGGATAAATCAGGGGTAGTCATAAAGCAGAGTTATTAAAATTTAATCCTTTAAGGCCCATAGGTGTTTAAGACCCATAGGTCAATATTTTTAACATCCATTTTCCAAAATTTCTACAGAATTTCAGTTTCATTTTAATTTCATAGCACAGGTATAATTGGATTACTTATGTCTGTCGGTTCACTGTTTTGCCCTCTTAAGTTTTATGGAAATGCCCATAAATGCCCACAGTTTTGCACATCTCAGTAGCAGAGCTATGCAATTCAGTTGTCTTATTGGTGCTTTAGATGAGGGATATGAAGGTTTTGTAAGATGTAAATGAGACCTACATATCTAGAGAAGTTCTTTCAGTATAGCAGTGAATCCACAGTGAAGCATTTAACAGTACTGTAGGCTTTAAGAGAAACTGTGATGCTCTTCTGGGGGTAAATCAGAGTATGTTTGCAGCTGCCTGCTGGACGAGCTGGCTCCCTGTGCCCTGCTGGGTTATTGCTGCCTCAGGGATGATTCAAGGAAAGACAGCCTTTCAGAGGAATTACAGTTCAGCTAATCGATATTCAGGTGGAGGTCCTCTACTATTTTTCATCAATGATATCTATGTTTGTTCTAAGGGAAGTCTGCTATCTACTGTTTGTACATTTGTTCTTAAGTGACCAGGAATAAGCTACGTCTCTTTAAACATATCTAATTCTGTGAGATTTCACAGAGTGAAAAAAGCCTGAAACGTGATTTTTTTTTACAATATATGGGCATGATCCGTGCTGTCCCCATTCAGCAAATACTGATAAGCAGTTTCCTCTTGGATGTTAGGCATCAGGTAGCTGCACTGAACTAGTCAACAGCATTAAATGTCGATTTAATAATGATCAAGGATCACTTCTAGCTAAGTGTATAGTGTCCATTATGAGAAAATCAGGGTAGTGCCTCTGAAATCACAGAAAGTAAGGCAACTTACATCATCTCACAGCAGTTAATATTTGAGCAATAAGAAGTGAATGCCCTTACCTTTTCGTAACAAATGCAGGAACCAGGAGGTACATTCTTTTTCAGTTTTGAACTGATATATCTTGTATTACTTAGAGTTTATAGTGGATTATTTGAATTACTTTTAGATAAAAAGAACTATTTACTTTATTATCTAAAAAAAAGGTAAAATGCAGCTGTAAACCTGTATAAAAATTTGCCCTCTATAAAACATACCAGAAATCCTGGGATAAATCTTTGTAAAGACTCAAAGGCAAACCACGGTTTCTAATGGAACTCTATCTATTACTCTCAGAGGCAATCACAGTAACAACAAGCAATAAAGAATCTCTTTTAAAATGACATGTATTATAGTGCACCTATAAGAAGTTGACCTATTCTGCAAGATAAATAGAGCACTCACAGAATACTGAAGAAAAAAAAAAAAGAAGAAGAAGAAGAAGAATAGGAAACATAATTTATGTCTTTTAAAAATTATACCACTGGAAGTAATATACTTTAGCAATGCTTGGAAATAAATTAGAAATCATGCCTGGGACATATTAAATAACAAAGACTGGTGAGATGTTTAAACTGAGTATAGTCAAGCAAGTTAAAGGATAAGCCTAGAATGTACCCAACCATAGGTTTATTCCATTTAAAGAGAAACCAAACACACAGGCTAAAACACAAACCTGCACAGCATAAAAAGCCATTTTAAAATTTCTAGTCCATCAGCTTGTGAATTTTCTTTATCATAATTCCAGAGCATATGGTTTTCCTAAATCTATGGTTGTATAATATCATGCTGGACCACCACCATTGTCCATTTTAACTTCATAGTACAGGCCATGAAATTCTGTCTGGTGAGTCCTATGTCAAGCCCACAGTTCTGTCTGAATTAAAGTATATTTTTTGATGTCCAGACTTGGTTTAAAAATTTCATGTGATGCTTACCTTCTTCCTTCCTTGATAATTTGTCCCAGTGCTTCATTATATTTTTGTCAAAAAATGTGCAAAATATTTCTCAGTTTTAAGGCCTACCTTACACAAAAGGTTTGATTTTTTTCATAAAATACACTAAATATGATTGAATCTTCCCATAAACATTTTAAAGGATAAACAAATATTTTGCAGAATAAATGGTGAATTGTAAAAGTGACTTAATTCCATTTTGTCCTTTCATCCTTGAAGCAGGGTGTCCGATACTTAACATTTCCTCGACCTCAGGTAGCTTCACACTAGAGCCTAATGATGTAAGTGCTTAAACATACATGAGGCAGAAGTCAATCCTAGACACTCTTCCGTCACAAGATGTCTGAGGAGCCCAGCCTACTTGCTGTTCCTTGTTTGTATGGCTCACTGAAAAAAGCAAGTCTGTGCAAAACACAGGGATGCAAAACACCACAAACATGGCTGAAGAGGAAGGGGGATAAAATTCTAATTTTCCTCTGCTGCTTTTCCCAACCTCTTTAATCTTAGCCAAAATCATAGAATGGCTTGGGTTGGAAGGGACCCTTAAAAATTATCTAGTCCAACTCCTCTGCCATTGGCTGGGACACCTTCCATGAGATCAGGTCACCCAAAGCCCCATCCAACCTGACTTTGAACAATTCCAATGGTGGGGCATCCATCACTTCTCTGGGAACCTGCTGCAGTGCCTCACCACCTTCATCATGAAAAATGTCTTCCTTATGTCCAGTCCAAGTCTACCCTCTTCCAGTCTGAAACCATTGCCCCTTGTCCTGTCACTACAGGCCATGGTAAAAAGTCCTTCTCTGTCTTTTTTACAAGCCCCCTTCCATATGTTGAAAGGCCACAATGAGGTCTCCCCAGAGCCTTCTCTTCTCCTGGCTGAACAACCCAATCTTTCCCAATCTTTCTTCACAGGAGAGGTGCTCCAGCCCTCTGATCATCTTTGTGGCCCTCCTCTGGACTCTCTCCAACAGGTCTTTCTTATGTTGGGGGCCCCAGAGCTGAATGAAGCACTACAGGTATGGGTCTCACTAGAGTGGAGTAGAGGGGGAGAATTGCCTCCCCTGACCTGCTGGCCATGCTTCTTTTGATGCAGCCCAGGATACAGTTGGCTTTCTGGGCTGCAAGCACACATTGCTGGCTCATGTTGAGCTTTTCATCCACCAGAACCCCCAAGTCCTTCTCTGCAGGGCTGCTCTTAATCAATGTCAGCCAGAGCACCAACAGAAAATGGGGAGAAATCCAAGTTCTTGCCAAGGTCACCTTAATACCACATCTCTCTCCTAGTTTGTAGGCTGCCACTTCCAATCATTACTTCAACATGCAACAGGAACCCTCTGTGTTTTTAAAGGGATGACTGTGTCTAGATTGAGGGCATGGTTTACTGTAACACTGCATACTGGGTGTTATAATACTATTACCTTAATGCCTACATCCCTCTGCGCATTTAATCTAAATATCTTTCCAAAGAAGAATATGATACTGGGATAGAAGTTTTTTCATCCTAGGGTCATGCCTAAAATATATAATCTTTTCGTAATCCCATCCAACCACTCATCCACCAGTATCCCTCAGACCAGTCAGCAAAGCATGCAGCTAACCATTACAGTACCAACTCCAGCATTACTTTTGAATGATATTTTCAAAGATTAGTTTTTGTTCTCAGCAGAATTAGTATAACTTTTCAGCTACTGATGTTTCCTAATCCACATCTATAGCAACATACCTAGGCAGCCACTTTCAGACATCTGTGGCAGCTTTCTGTCACCTTTTTTCAAGTAAATTAATTTCTATTCAGTGCAATATAGTTACCTATACATACAGAAGTGACAAAGTATGAGAGGCTACTTTTCTTGTGACATTTGGCCTTTGAAGTTTATACAATTTTGGCATGTAACATGAGATATAGTTAATGCAAGATTATATCTCACTTCACGCAGTTTACTTCAAATCTGATTCAAATCTGCAGTGTAGTAATATGGAAAATGGTTACCATGCATTAAGTATGTGATTCTCTTTTTGCCATTCAACTCATTTTGAAATGAGTGCCCTATACCTTACTATTCGTATTATATGCCCCTAAGACACTTGCAGATCCTTGGAAAAGGAACAGAACAATATATGGAATTTTGCAATTGTTTTCTGCATTTTTTTCAACAGTATTTTGAAACTATTTCCTGTTAATCTACAAAGTGAGTTCAGAAATAGCCTTTCCAAAGTCTTAGATATCATTTAGTGCTACCATGGGACAAAATTCCTGTGTTATTCAGCATAAAGTGCAGTATGAAACATTAGCTGGAAAAGCACTGGCTGAGAAAACACTTTCACAGATGTCTAAAAGGCAAAACACAGACATGACAGCTACAAATTGTCTTCTGTCAGAAGTTATAGGTATGTCACTTTCTCTATGTTTTATATTAATCACTCATCTTGGAAACTAAATCAGATAATCAAATAACAAAATCCCTGAGGTTTTTCAGATTCAGTTTTCTTGGTAGAAGGGCACAAAAGCATTCAATATTTTCTATATGTCACCCCCAATGTTATTTTCTCCATCAAAACAACTCTCCCTGAAATATAGTAGCATGAAGAGGATATTTTTAGGATTAAATCCAAAACCAGGGTATTTTTAGCATTAAATCCACTAACATATCCTATCCTAACACAGGACATAAAATAGCAGTTCATTGCCTAGTCTTGCTACACAGAATAAAGGAACACCCCATAGTGAGATAAGGTGTCTACTACAATGCACAAGGAAAGATAATATCTAAAAAAGGGATTCACAGAAGCCAGAGTATGGGGCTGGGATTTCCCGAGCTAGCCAGGAGAAGGTATTGTGGAGCTGGGTGGGCTTTATGTCTCAGCTCTGCTAGGCCCCTCGCTTGGATTGGACCTAGACTCTGATGCTACACTTGCAGGGTATAGCATAGGAAGTAGGCTTATGTATCCGATGGTGCACATGGTATTCATAAACAAGAACCTTCTTTAAGAATTAGCTGTCTACTCGAGTCAGTCTTTTTGAAAAACAAAAACATCAAGCTAATTAAAGAGGAAATGCTGCTGTCAGCAGGATCATACCAGGTAGCACAATGATTGGAACAGTTTCCTGAAGTATAAGACAGCAAAGATAATCTCTGATTTAGCACCAATTTAAACATGGCTCTCCTACTTCCTATGTGAACATCAGAGCTGATCAAAAAAGGACTTCTGTCAATCTCTTGCAGGAGATATTCCCTTTGTATTAACTATTTAAAATATTTATTCTGCCAGAGACAGGACTAATCATCTCTAGCTGATGGTTGGTGAACACATATGAGTGAGAGGTCACAGTTCTTGCTCAGCAAATGCTTTGCGCTCTCTGGTGTGAGGTACAGTCCACAAGCCCATGTCCTGAGGCTTCTTCGATGTAGAGATCAAGCTCCACATATGGTACAAACAAGGGAACACACAGACTGAGCAGAATCCAGTTACAGAAGTGTGGGTGTCTAAGACATTTCACTATTGAAACTTAGACATAACCTGGGTAATCCCTTCGTTTACACAGTATGTATATATGCAAACTTTGAAAATCAAAAGTAGAACTTACCTGCCAAGGGGTTTATTTTCCTGCCATTTATGCTTTCAGGAAACATTTGAAGATGCATTCCATGAAAAAGATTAAGCATAAAGATCCTGTAAAACATTTTTGTAGTAATATAAGATTTTGAAACTTACCGGAACTGAAATTTGAGGGTTATTTTTAAGCCTTCCAAGCACAGCGAAGCCATCAACACTGATTTTCCCCTTTGGTTTTATGTTTAGGGTTTCTACTTTAATACAGTCAATAAAAAGTGTGACACTGTTTGTTTCCACACTTATCATAAGCTTGTGCCATTGGGAATCAAACAAGAAAGGCAAATGTAAAAACGATGCAGTTTGGAGACTTCCATCCACTCCTTTATAAGAAAACTCAACACTTTTCATTGGACCATTAAGATTCACTCCAACTTGTTCTTTTCCTGAAGAATCCTGAATCTGCCAAATAGTCCAGTATTTCTGAAGTGTGGCTCCAGTCATCCGAAAAGTAGTAAGAAAGGAATATTCATCAGGCAATCCATTGGAATATATTGCACTGCGTAGGATCAAAATACAGTAAATTGGTTGTGTATTTGTTATGAAAACCTCCACACATCACCACAGAGCAATGAAAATCAGTTCCTCAGCAGAACCATACTTCAAACGTTCTTTTATCAGTGCTCTTCTACCTGAAGAGTCCCAAAACAGCCTATCTTTTTGAGTCGTTATTGTCACTGATGGCAAAAGAAACTGGTTCAACCGTGGGTTCTTCTTCCTCCATTGTGAAATATTATGATAACCCTTTCTAAGTGTAATGGATCAAGCAGCAGCAGGCTAGTATTTTACACTTAGAAAGTACATCCTGCAATTATGCTGTTTCTAATATTAGACTTACAAAATCAACTTAGCGTGACTTCTAATTGACTAGGTAAATAGTGCACAAGTTTTTATTTTTGAACGCATCAGAATGTCTTTTGCAAAGGCATTTTCTTGTTCAGCCTGACAATAACCACTTTGTTAATGTATTAGCTATCACTTCAGCAGTAATCATAAATGATTACAAATGATACAAATGATTCACTGACAATCACGCGCATAGTAAGAACCTACACTAAAAATGCATTGTGTCCTGTGGCACTGAACCGTGAGACTACAAGTAGCAGGGAACAGGTTTGCCATATATAAAATGTTTCATTGTTTTGC
Organism: Anseranas semipalmata; assembly: GCA_013399115.1. Taxonomy (NCBI): domain Eukaryota; kingdom Metazoa; phylum Chordata; class Aves; order Anseriformes; family Anseranatidae; genus Anseranas; species Anseranas semipalmata. Next base: position 973,332 of record VXAA01007075.1, read on the forward strand.
TACTCCTATAACATGTGAGGTTTGGAAACACAAACACGTACTACTGGCTGTACCAATGTCTCAAATAGGAGTGATATTTTTTAGCTCAAATGTGTCAGTGAATTGGGTAGAATATTTTTAAAATATGCTTTTTCATATTCTATAGATGGTAAGATTGTAGTGCCATAATTGAGTTGACATTGATACATTATTTGCCATACATCCACCTTTAAGAATTTCACACACACACAAAAAGCTTGTATTTGACTAAACTTTGTAAGTATGGAGACCTGCAGAGCTTTTTTGTCACCAACGTTCATTAAAATAACTTCTCAGGCAAGTAGACATTTTGAAGAAAGATTATTTTTGAGTGGCAGATCAATCCTATCTCAGCAGGAATTCAGTCATTAGTGAACCTCCAGCCTTAGGCTGAGGAAAAAAGGAAAAAATGACTAAACTAGTTCTTGTTCTGTATCCTTGATGACCACTGATTTAGTAAGAGAGTACTTCACAGTTTGTAGTGCAGCATTGTGTCCAAAGCTGTAGTGCAATCATATTCCAGCAGGCGACGGCACAGCCTCACCAAGATTTCAGTAAGGTCCAGGAAAGCTTGGCAGCAGCAGCAGCAACAGCAGCTTCACCTTAATAATGAACTACCCAAACTGCTAGCATTTCTGCTCCTTCCCCATGAGCATGAAGTTTGTTATGCACTTCAGCTGCAGGGAAAGCTGATGTCTGAGGAGCAGGAATGCTTGGCTGGAAGCTTATCTCCTTACACAAGGCACAGAGATATACAAAGGTGGGAGAGGGGGCTTCTTTCATAGAATCATAGAATCATAGAATCATAGAATCATAGAACGGCATGGGTTGAAAAGGACCTTAAAGATCATCTAGTTTCAACCCCCCTGCTCTGGGCAGGGTTGCCAACTACTAGAGCAGGCTGCCCAGCGCCACATCCAGCCTGGCTTTGAATGCCTCCAGGGATGGGGCATCCACAACCTCTCTGGGCAACCTGTTCCAGTGCCTCACCACCCTCTGAGTGAAAAACTTCCTCCTAATATCCAACCTAAATCTCCCCTGTCTTAGTTTGAAACCATTCCCCCTTGTCCTATCACTATCAACGTGTGTGAACAGGCGTTCCCCCTCCTGTTTATACGCTCCCTTCAGGTACTGGAAGGCCGCAATGAGGTCTCCCCGGAGCCTTCTCTTCTCCAAGCTAAACAAGCCCAGTTCCCTCAACCTTTCTTCATAGGAGAGGTGTTCCAGCCCTCTGATCATCTTAGTGGCCCTCCTCTGGACCCGTTCCAAGAGCTCCACATCCTTCTTGTGCTGGGGGCCCCAGGCCTGCACGCAGTATTCCAGGTGGGGTCTCACCAGAGCAGAGTAGAGGGGGACAATCACCTCCCTCTCCCTGCTGGCCACCCCTTTTTTAATGCAGCCCAGGACATAGTTGGCCTTCCGGGCCGCAAGCGCGCACTGCCGGCTCATGTCCAGCTTCTCGTCCAGCAGGACCCCCAAGTCCTTCTCCGCAGGGCTGCTCTCGAGTTCTTCTTCTCCCAGTCTGTATAAGTACCTGGGATTGCCCCAGCCCAAGTGCATCACCTTGCACTTGGCCTTGTTGAACCTCATGAGGTTCTCTTGGGCCCACTTCTCCAGCCTGTCCAGGTCCCTCTGGATGGCATCCCTTCCCTCTATGGTATCAACTGCACCGCTCAGCTTGGTGTCGTCCGCAAACTTGCTGAGGGTGCACTCGATTCCGTCGGCTATGTCATTGATAAAGATGTTGAAGAGCACCGGTCCCAAGACTGACCCCTGAGGGACACCGCTTGTGACCGGCCTCCACCCAGACATAGAACCATTGATGACAACCCGTTGGCTGCGACCAGCCAACCAATTCTTAATCCACCTAACAGTCCATCCTTCAAATCCATACCTCTCCAATTTAGAGAGAAGAACGTGGTGAGGGACCATGTCAAAGGCTTTGCTCAAGTCGAGGTAGATGACGTCCGTCATCTTTCCAGTATCTTTAAATTGTCTGTGGTTTGCTGTGACTTGTTTTGCTGTTGACTGCAGATGCAGTAGTCTGTCCCAGCTGGCTTTGTTTGGTAGGATCTTATCTAGCTTGTTGCATTCTTTCATTGTTTTGTTTTGGTTTGTATCTTGCCATCTTAAATGCAAATGTCAACGATGTGTGGACATTTTACCTTTCCTCATATTCTGAGCACTTTCCAGTGTTTACTGCTGTCTCCTGTCCTTCCTTTTGTTAGGCTTCTAGCTTACACAACGTATTTATATATACTTTCCCGCTCTGCAAACACACTCCTTATCCCTCTTCCGATGCCCATTAAACTCTTGCTAAGCTCCTGATCCAGTCAGCACGTCTCTTATGGGCCTCCGTGTCCTTCCTCTATAGTATCTTTTAAACAAGTATTTCAATCTCCTCTACTGCTAAAACCTTAGCTCATCTGAGCCATTTATTTCCTCATTAGCTGAATCCCATTGTATGTTCTTGCATAACAGCTGTTTTTACTACAATCCTATCAAAGGTGTTATTTTTAAGTAATTTTTTACCCAAACTCCATGTGACTTTCCACTTTCTATCAAGTTCAGTGACTCTAGGGGATCTGATACACCAATCCTTACAGCTAAGAGAAGCATTGCTAATCCCCTGAAGAGAGACTTTCATTCTTTCTCTGCACTGACAAGTTTTGCTGTCACGGCAATACTGGTTAAAATATTGCACACGTTCTCACCCCACCTCAGCTGACATACTGGCCAAAAAAAAAAAAAAGTAGTAGTAAGTGAACATAGCTATAGTTTTTATTATAAGATTGCTTATACCAGATTGGCAAAAGGATTCTGTGCACTGTATTTAGCTTTAACATTTGTGCTTTACCAGCCATCATATGGGTCCTCCTTCTTACTCAGAAATTAAAATAGAAAAGAATTATTTTAACTTTTTCAAGTGATATACAAAGAAGAGAAGTTGTGTAAGATCTTGTGACATTGGTAAAAGAGAACTAAATTATAAGAAATGTTTATAAAACAGTAAAAAGTCAGTACACAAACATGAATATTTATATTAAAAAAAAAAAAAAGTAACAAATCAGAAGAGCTGCTGCCATTAGACTAAAGACTAAGTATCAGTAATGTGACTCAGCAAAACTAAACACAGCATGACCCAACACCACAAAGGTACTCTGCATGAGACTGTAATTGTGTAAGATTTGTACTTAAAATTCAAGTAAAACAGAGACAGATTCTCATCTCCGTTACTCCCATGGTAATGAAAAGCAATCCCATTGGCTTTAGACCTATCAATGTATTTCAGTACACAGTTTTTCCCAAAGCCTGAGATCTTTACTTAGGCAAACACTTGCTGAAGTCAACAGCTTAAAATACTAAATATTTGGAAACCATGGCAAATTTATCATGATACTTAAACAAACAATTGTATAGAAGCTATTCCTCCATCTCACTGCAAAGTCAAGTGCTGGATTCTGTAATCTTCTTGAACAGCCGATAACTATATAAACACTTAAGTGAATTATTTTAACATGTATGTTTCCAATTCCACTAATTTATGGAAGGGACTCAAGTAATTTTAAACTCAGAATTGGGTAGATGAGCAAACAAAGAATTAATATACAAAAATAGCACAACAGGCCAAATTTAGTCCTGACCTATTTTCTACCTACTTAAAATAGCCAGGGATATAAGCCAGTAGAGAATGTTTCTATTCATTTTTGTATCTCACATTTATAAGATAGTAGTCTAGTCCTGCTTTCCTTGTGTATTCAGAACTATTATTACCTGCTTTGTGTGAAATGAGTGTCAGATCAGGTCAACATTTTATCACTTCTGAAACACTACTCTTTTCTTTTATTATTTTTTTTTCATAAATACCTAAGAGTCTTATTAATCTGATAGCTTGAGTGCTTATCAGCAATATTTCTTTAAGATTTCAAGGCTGAATCCTACCAAGCAGGCATCAATACAAATAAGATAAGTCAACTGACTAGGCAGTGGCAGCCCTAAATAGTGTCATTGTCTTCAGAATTCATTAAGAGCAGCAGAGTATTTTAAAATGTTAACTACTGATTTGAATACTGCAAAATAACTGCCTGCTTTATTAAACATGTTACTTTAAGAGTTAGTTTCTTAGGTGGGCTCCATTTCCCACTGAGATAACTTATTCCTTGCTAAATTAAGATTTTGGAAATTTTAGTACAACCAACTAGAAATGGCTGTAGAAATCACTCTGACCAACCTCATGGTAATGCAGTGCCATATACCCACAGGTGTGAGTTCTTTTGTTCAAACTGGAGACTTTTGTGTCTGCACCTCCTGAAGCCTCCTAGAATCACAGCTGACCTAGCAGGCACTATCTGGCAGCCATCGAAAAAAAAAAAAAAAAAGGCAATAATAATAGAAAACTAAGTGTTTTTAAAAGCAACTGTCCAAACCCATTAGCCAGAAGCCATTTGCTAAGACTCATTACCCTCAGCTGGTCTCTATTCTTCAGAAACATCCAGGTCTGAGCTAATTATTTCTTTTATGAGCGAATTAGCTTCTTAGCTTCTTAGCTGCATTTTTTTCTTTTTCATTCCACTTCCATCATCAGTATCAATGGAGTGGTACTCTGTAAAGTATCTTACATGTAATGCAAAAGGAAAAGTGCCTGAAGAACTTTGGTGGCTGGGTGAAGGAAAGTCAGACCTTTGGGCATTTGAGGAGCATGACTTCACAGAGAAGCATTATTCCCAAAGGAAAAAACGGGAAATCAGCTTATGAAATTATCTGGATATTCCAAGTTTACTGATAAAACTTTACAATCTTCTTATTTTCATTTTATAATTTCCTACCTTAATGTTTGTCATGTCATCTGTTAAAGTGGTCTGCAGTGCACAACTCCCCCCAAAACAAGCACTGTTCAAAAGGCAGTTTACTTTTCACATTGCTCTGCTTTCTGCTGAGGAGACACTGCAGGCAAAGAGATATAATTTCTAGATTCATAGGCTACCTTCATACTACAAAATTCAGTGTGCCCGGAACTGTTCCCTGATAGTAAGTTCACCTGGCAAGAAAAAGTTTAAATCTGCTTACTTCCAGAACACAGTGACCACTTGGAACCTGGTCTATGGTCCATGGGCTATGCTCATATCCAGGCTGTGCCCAGGAATTGTTTATAGAGTGTTAATTAGTCTGGACCAAAACCATGCCAAGGTCTTGCAGAATATTTTAACAGTATAGATGATGAATAATATAGATGGTGCATAAAGGTGGCTAGCCCTTTTCCCCACATAAAAGCATATCACAAACATATTCACTTGTTATACTATATTTTTTGAAGCTTGCAATTAAAAATCAATATAATTATTACCTAAATTTACGGCATTAATTTTGTACTTACTACGTGGTGGACATCTACAACAGATACATAGATTAAATTGAAAAATGACAGGTTCGTTGTATCAGAGAAAATGGGTGTGAGTCACAGCAGTGCCACAGGTTCTTATTACACTGAGAATACCATGACGATTCTTCAGCAGATTTTCCTGCTGAAGGCAGAAACAAAGGCCAGTGGAAATTTATTTGGATGATGGGAGAAGCTTAAGTCAAGACTTGTGCGCAACCATTTCTATTCATTCTGGGATATACTTCTAGACCTTGGCAAGTCCACTAAGCATCAAAAAGACCAAGCTGCAATTTGGAAGCTTTTTGAGAAAGCTACGCAAGTTTTTTAAAGTGTAAGCTAGTCCTACAGCAAAGACTAAATAAAAATACTGAGCCATACCCATCCAACTGAGCTGCCAGTCCCATGCCATAGCCAATGTAATGCTGGCTGATCTGGGTTGGCGTAGTGATCATATATGATACATACCATCACATGCGGCCGCTCACCTGCCGGGCGGGGGCGTGGGAGGGGGTCTCTGCAGCGCCGCAGGCGGCCCCGCGGAGCCGCGTTTCAGCACCGCGGGCGCGGACAGCTCCGGCCCGGCCCCGCGCGCTCGGTGCCCCCCGTCCCCCGGGGACCCGCGGGGCAGAGGCGTGTGCCGCCGGGCGTCCTTGGCACCACNTCCTTGGCACCACCCGAGCGCCGCTGGCTTGAGGTGTGCCTCTCCGGCACTGCCAGCCGCAGCTCCTCGCTGCCAGCCTCACTTCTGAGTCAGCATCTGAGGGGCACGCTGTAAAGCACCACCGGAGCGGAGCAAGGCCAGGCTGAGGGCCGGAGGAGAAGCACACCGGAGCACTGCACCAATGCCAGGGCTCAAGCGCTAGCGCATTCCCTGGGACAAGGACTCGGCTCAAGCGCAGATGGCTTTCATTTGAGCCAGGGTGAAATTTCAGATACACCACGAGCTAGCATTGCAGTGTAACAACACGGTGTTGACTGAGGGTACCGGTTGGTGTCTTGAAAGTGGTAAATCCATGATATCACAGCACTGCACCAAGACAACAAGCTGTGGCAGTAGTCAGCTCAGATGTCACAGCATATTAACCCAGTTGGTTGCTTGGTTAGAGACAATTTGGGTATATCAAGCATATCACGAGAGCCATTTACAGCAATACATCTGAGCTTTCTTAAAAATGAAAATATTACAGCCTTGATATCTCAGACTTTCTGAGCTAAGAAGCACGAGTTGAGAATATGAGAATCTCCAATTTTTAGTGAAATGAAGATCCCATTTACTCTCTGCAGTTGGATTCCCCTTTATGCACTAGCAGCCTCGATTTGCCACTGTGAGGGAAAGTAGTCATGAGTCCAGTGTAACCAGCCAGTTAAACAAACTAGATTAGCCTAATGGCTATGGGGGAAGAAGCCAGGGAAGACTGCAGGAAACAAAACTTGTCTGTGATAGATGGAGTACAACAGAAATACTTTGCTCTCCAATTCTTCCTAGCTGAAACAGTAGTCCAATTAAGGCTATGCCAGTTAATTGCTAATTAAAGGCATTCTTAATTACATAAGGTGCTGGACCAGAATCCAGGGTTGCCCAAGTTTGGCAAAGACTTCTTTACCCTGCTGTACTGTCTCTATTCCTTCACCTGCACCAAGCCTGGCTTGTAAAGAACAAACACAATTAGATTCCTAAATCCTGGCTCCTATTGCAATTTACCTGTGACATGCTAAATAAGAACTGTCATCCTTTATAGATTAAGTGACCATAAATCAGCCAGGAACATGCATGTACCAGTTATTTAAAAAGCAAGCAAACAAACAGAAAAGTTTTCTATCTTGTCTCTGCAGTCTTTACATCATCAGAAAGATCTCTTTGTTTTAATGTTTTGGGAAAACTTGCCTTACTCTCCTCTTGTTATCTTTGCTTATCAATTTGCCTATCAATTACTTTTGGCCTCACTTCCTAGAGGTGAATCTATTTCTTTCAGCAGAACTCCAGGAACCCTGAGCAATACCATTGATACAGGAAAGTGGAAGTCTATGAAATTGCTATTACAGACTCAACCTAGTCTGGTAGTTTCAATGAAAAAAAAAAAAAAAAAAAGTTATAAAAGTTGAACTCAACTTTCCCTGTCCAAAAACATTGCAAATGAGGTCATCTAGCTGCAGAGATGATCTGTCCGTTAAATAGTAAACTTGCAAAATGTGTATATTTTAAAGTCAAACAGCAAAAAGCATTACCTGGTTGGGATCCTGAAGTCTACATTGGGTCCCAATTTATAAGCCACTTGTAGAGCAGTTGAGCCCACTACTCTCTGGACAATTCCTTGGGAAGCAGCTTTTTCTATTTGGAACTGAGAAATCAGGTCAAAGCCTGCAAGAAAAAAATATACATGTCCAAAATGTAACTTTTAATTTAATTTGAGCATTGTGCAGTGACAGAGCTAAATATAATCTGAATATAACAGTTTCTGAACAGCAGCTATTTCCTAAAAAAGTCAGATGATACTTGCCTGGTAAGTCATCTTGGCCAATCCTGATTGTTGGGCAGAGATCAGTTCTCTGACTAGCACCCAGAATGACTGGCAGTCCTGCAAAAAGGGGTGAGTTTGTTAACCATGTGCCTGCGGAGAGATCACCTTACAAATTTAAGTGAAGCAACTGTAAGAATATTATGAATTAAATAGAGCTAAAAATAATAGTAATATATAGATGTATATAATAATAAATAATAAATTTAAAGTGTACTCAGTGAAGTCAGAGGTCAAAGAAAATAAATATCTGTTTCTAGGGAGCTCCAAATTTCACGTGATAGCTTGACTCACTATTTGATTTTTTTTAAGCCTTTAAATGAAGGGGTTGTCATTCTTCTTTTCTAGCAGAGCTATGGAGGAATAATTGTACCAGCATAAGAAGGCCCGCAGTGTTAGGAATTTTAGGTCTGGAACTTTTGGTGGTTTAAGCAAACTTTAAAAAAAAAGCTCATTGCCTAAGTCAATAGTCTCCCTAATCCCAAGGAAACTTAAACAAGCTTCATGCCAACTAAAGAAGCTGTTGAGAAGAGAAATTGTTGGCACCTTTTCCATCCTCTCTGGTAATCCAGGTATTCCGACCTTCCACTGGGCCACATTTGATCAAAGAATGGTCATTCATGAAATACAGGGTGGGGGCAAGAAGGATTTATAGACCTTTTTTATTGACCCACTCAAAAACATGGAAGCAATTGGCTTGAGGAAAGCAAATTTAAAAATCTAATTTTTCTGAATATTATCTGCCAAAAAGCCCTGCAATGAAATGGAGACCCACCTGATTCCCCTAATTTAAGGAAGGGAAAATAAATATTTGCTTAAATAATTTAAGAATTCCGCTCAAGTCCAGTATCAGGTCAATCTGGAAAATGTTAGTAGAGCCTGGATGGGGAAGAATGAAGCATGCAAGTTGGAAGGAGACACATTTCTAACCTACAGAGAGCCTCTTGTGTGCTGCAAGGGCTCAACCATAAATGTGGGTTTCCTTCTGACAACATAGACTTAAAGGGAACATTCAAGTTGATATGTTACACCTTAGAAATAGCCTCATTCTATATTATTTGATGAGACATATGGCTGACATCCAGCCATTTACATTTTATGCCCAGCAAATAAAGTGGAACCATTTTGTTGCCACATGTAGCAGAATAACATCTAACTGATGTTAGATGCAGTGTTAGAGCACTGACAGATGGGGGGAGATTTGTGTCATGTATCTACCACCTATATGCAGATTTTAATCCTTACCTTAAAAATATATCTAATAGTGCACTTAAACTAACACACACAGCTCTCACTTTTCCCGCTCTTTCTCATATGCATACGTAGATACATACATACATGCACACACAGAGGTAGTTCTATCTTTCTGTGATGGCTAGCTAGAGAGGATTTTAATTTTGAAAAAGCTCAGAATAGTTCTTTTGACAGTCAAAATTACGGAAAGATGAAAGGCACATAAAATCTATCTCCTTACTTGATTGTTGCTGGATGGTAGCCGAGATGAAAGACCCCAGAAAACTACACACGTACAAGAAAGCTGTAATTTCCCTGTAAACAGAAAGCAAACTCCGGTATGAATGTATAGTTTCTGACAGATTCTGGTGCTGACTTTCTCCTCAGTCATGCATATTAAGTGTATAAAACCACGAGTTAAGGATTTACTACCAGACTTGACAAGACAATTTCTTTACATGTGAACTTTTTATATTTGTCCTTATAATAAAACATGTCTACAAAGCTCTTTCTATTGCCATTTCTTTCATATAATGCTGTCATAAAAACAAAGAACAAAGAAGGCAGCTGGCAAAGACAGCTTTAACTGTTCTAATCTCTTATTTACAGATTTCTCTAAATCCCACTTGTTCTCTTACCAGTTGCTTTTCATCTTCACTGCTGGCTTTCTTCACTTCTCTCATGTGAATATTTGGTGTATATATTCACACTCTCTGGTTCCCTGTCATTAGTCCTGTTAAAGAGAGTGCGAATGGGTGCAGACTGCTCCTTCTGCCCCATGCAGGACTCAGCAGGGAGGGAGGTGCAGTCTGCTGGGTCGGTTTTAATCTTGCAAAGGGAAGGAGGTGGGGGCTGGACAGACATGTGCCCTGGTGGGGTCTGAGGGCGGATCTCGGGAGCCAGCTGAGTATAAAGATGCCAAGAGAGCAAAGAAAAGGCTGCTGCTTATGCCAGCATCAGGGCAGAGAGATTAAGGAAATGTGAGTTAAGCAATGCCAGTCACCGAATAGCAGGGTCTGCTGTTCAGCGAGGCAGACGAAAGAATAATATGTGCCAAGGGATTTTGAGAAAATTGGTGGCCCTGACGTGGTGTTAAGGCTAAAAGCTTTCACAACAAGAGAACACCAGTCCTATAAAGAAGATATTTTCATTTCTCACTGATTTATTCATCTGATGGTCTCAGGAGAAGCCTAGATGGTTATGTCCCAGTTGATTCTTCTGAATAAAACCAATTATTTAAAAGGGGCTTTATTGCTTAAACTTGAACCTTTTCAAGGAATACACACAGGCATTACTAAGCAGACTCCTGTTCTTCAGCTGTCACTGATAAAGCACTCGCTTTCCACAGACAATATACGTTTGGACACACAAAGACATTAATTCATATTTGTTTGCATGGCTATAAAGAGAGTGAGAGAGACTAAAATCTGTATGCATGAAAAGACCAAAGGAAATGGGTGAAAAGCCAAAAAGTCCTGGTACTTACTGCAGTCAAAGTTCATGTATGTATGGGAAAGTATGCTAATTTGTGCGATCACATCACACATGTAAGGTTTCATTTTCTCTAGATTCTTAATATTCCAAGGTAGTTTAAAGTTCATATACATATATATATATATATATTTAATTGTGAGATATAGCAAATGCAATGATTTCTGCTGTCTGCGGAGAGCCTGAAGCAATAACTGAGTAATGAACTATCTCATTCATCCCAATTTGCTTTAGCTCACATTCCCAGTATTGTCAATGTTGTTCACGTTGTTATGTCTATTGTTAGAAAGAGATCATAGATGGGAACAGTTTGCTATGATTAATGTCTCATTTTGATGCCTAATCAAGCAGATCTAGGGTGATACCACTTTTTCCCCCATCAAGAGAAAGGTGCACTCAGGGAGCCTTGCAGTCTAGCATCATGATGGTCAACCTATGATATGTGTGCCGATGAAACTACCATCAATAAGGAAAATTAAAAATTGGAGAAATATTATTTTGATTTCACAGTAAGTTTTCCCAAGTCACCATACACATCAGTCACTTATCCACCATGCTAATATTACTGTTGTGGCATGCAGTGACATCTGTAGGATGCAAGAGGAGTTTTTAAGGAGCAGGAGGGAGTGATGTGGAAGTCCCCTGAAGCTACAAAGAAGGGGGAGGGATGATGTGGCTTGGGAAAGAACAAGTGAGAGCACTCAGGGCTTATAAGGAGTTTGTGAAGGAATGAAAGAGTTAGGTGCCAAACCATCTCTTTTGTCATAGGTGTAAGTTGTGACATTAAGTGTGCCTTTGAGACTGCTTAATATTGTCAATTTATTCACAGAAGCAGTAAGGAAGAAAAAGCCCTCCAAGTGGCTAGATATGGAACCGTATCTATACCATCTTTGAGTAGATTAGCAAATATTTTTTGGCACATGACACAAAGTCTGACATTGCTTGTGTCTGGGGTTATTCAAACACATATTATTCCCTCCAAAGATGGGGAGCTTTGTTCAGAGAAATCTGGAGAACGCATTCTCAGTTTCCAAATAATCTATAATCTATTTTCATTTGCATTTCATTTCAGTGATTCTCATGTGTTATTTTGTACCCGTAGTATGTCTTCTCCCAACCCAGCATCTTCAGAAGACATACTTACTTAAATAAAACAGCAGAGACACTATGTAATTAAGGCTTGGAAAACTCATTTGCTATTCTATTTGTGAGCAAAGAGAAAACTCTTTAAAAGATGCTAATAGGCTCTGATTGTCCTGAGTGCGTTCTGATGTCTTCAACTTGAAACAAAACTCACAGTCTATGATGAACTTTCTGATTAGATGTTCTACTAATAATTATCACATTATCTTCAAAGATCCAGATAAATGTTAACAGACATACTACTGGTAGCTGATTTAATAGCCCCATGATCTGGTCAATATTATTCCCATTTCATGTAAATGTAAACTCAGATAGAAGGAAAAGGTATCTCATATATCTTGTTGAAGGTCACAGGGATAGCCTCTGTCCAACTGGCATACACATTTAGATGATATGAGTATTTTGATGTGTCTCTAGGTCACTTTGTATTTTTCTTTTTTTTATGAATTAGGCTAATACAGATTTTTTTCAGAAAATTCTAGTGCACAGTAATTGCTGTTTAGCCACTTGCTTGGGAATTAACAACACAGATTAAACAGATTAAACAACATAGAACATGAGTCTCCAAAATATCTCTGTTGTTTTGCTAAGGTATGGTAATTTTGATCAAATACCTCCTGAAGACAAGCCATGTAGGAATGTCATCACCTCACTAGCATTTTAAAGTGGGCTTACGTACCTGACTTCACATTCCCCTCCTCATATGTCTGATTCCATATTCCTGTCCTTATGTGTAGCTTGCATTGGTGAACATGCATTTGTACAGCTGTCTGGTAAGACTGTGGTCTTAGCAGGGAAACAGCAAATAAATCAGGTGGACCCAGCTTCTCCTGCAGATATAAAGGCTTGCTCTCTGTGATGAAAAAGGTTCCAGTGAGATGGCTGTAGTTAGACTTTCAGAAGGTGCAATCCAACACAAACCACAAAAACCAACGTTTGGCTCAGAAGGAGCTGTTAAATGTGGCAGAGAAGAAGGTTCCTCAGTTCAGGCTTGGGCTGAGTGCAATTTGGGATGGCTAAGTTGAGCCATCTCCTGACGTTTCATTGTTTGACTAGTCTCGAAGGAGCTCAGTGTCACTGGCTTGTACTTTCGAGCAGGATTTTTAGGAGGGACTAGGCAAGTTTGTTCATCCTCTGGAAAGTATTTGAGGCATGCGTGCAGATACTGACAGCTCATGAACAGGCTTTGGAAACTAGAGGAACCAAAACCAATCTGCTTTGCTAAAGTGAGGCCTGTGCCCAAGTGAGTGGTCTCACAAGGGAGCAATGGTTGCCGGCCCCAGCCCTGCCCCTGCTCCTCCAGGCACAGCTGGAGGGGAGAGGGGCAGTGGGGAAGACGGGAGGGAGGTCACTTTTTGTTTACCTCATATTCTTTAGAATGCTACTTCCATATCATGCAGTCACTTCTCTTTCAAACTGCACCTTCATTCTTTCCATTTAACTTCAGCTTCTTAAGGCCACATTTGCCATTCAGTTTACAATAACAAAAATCTATCTTATACATTTCAGCTTTCTTTTTTCTTACATATAGCACAATGGCCACTGCTGCCTGTTCTCTTGGTATTTTAGCAGACTCTGGTATAAGCACATGCCACTCATTTAATGCGTGCAAGTTTGTTGCTGCATTGTGTTTGGCTCTGATGGTTCAAGACTAACTGTGTGGCTATGACCGATAGTGTTTCTGAAAGATCTGCTCTTTATTAATCACTCTAAGAGTTAAGACAGCTTAGACTGATCTCATTGACATCAGGGGCAAAACTTGCACTGACTTAAGCGCCTTTTAATTAAACTAACAACAAATAATTAAGCCAACATCCAAAAGTCTAGGGTAATTCAATTGACAGCAAAACTATAACCCTTGCCAGGTTCCAACACATCATTGGAACTCAACAAATAATTTATTATCCAATAAATCCTTACCTTCATCATGAAAATGTACTTTTCTGTCCAAAATTTTATGAATTTTGGCATGGGAAGAAAAACAGCTTTTCTTTCCAAGCTGTCAGATTTCATTTTTCATAAAGACCAAAGAGCTTCTTTCTAGGAGAGCTCACTTAGAGAAACCTGGAAGTACATTGGGCCAGATTCTCATCTCCTCGGCACAATCGTCTTTCCAGCTTAACCTTGCTGCAATGTCATTGAAGCCAGTTAGTGAACATCCAGGCTTTCCCAGTGTAGTCTCCAAAATTCAGCAAATCCCTGTGGAGTGTTCACGGAGCACAAACAGAGATGGTATTACATCAGGCCAGACAAACTTCCACCATAGCTCAATGTCCCTTTGCAATAACAATTCTTTCTATGGATGAGATTTACTGTTCCCATACCTTTGAATGAAAGTCTAGATTGTGTTATCTTTCCTGTTTTCATTTCTGTCTAGGTCAAAAGATTTGTATTTTGTCTCCAGGGGTGCCAGACAGCCATTATCCCCTAATGTTACAGTCAGTAATTCCAATTATCTTAAATATAGGAGAATTTATTTTCTAGAGGAATTGCGGAGAAAATCAAAAGTAAAGTTAAGCAGATTTCAAGCAGAAATATGCTAATATTGCAATAGAAATAGTTTTGTTTCAGCAGAAATTAGAATTCTGATCTCACACACTTATATCCATGTTGATCTACTGATCACACTGATTTTGCTGATTCTTATCAACTGAAATAAGATCAGAAATAGAATTTGTATGATTTTATTAGTTAGTTTAGCATAAAATGTAGTAAAGAATTTCTAATTTGTAATAGCAAATAGCATTACTAAGACCTGAGGTCTGAATCTCACAATTGTACCTAACTAGATCTTTATATATACATATATATATACACACATGTATGTGTGTTGGAAGTATTTTCAGTCACATTTAATATATCTCAATGATATTGTTTTATATTGTTATCTCTTCCTATTACTGCAAATTACATAAATATTATCCCAACACCATCATACCATTTTAGATTACGAAAATTGTGTTCTTTCACGGTTCTACAGAGCTGGGAAATTAAAATATTATAATTCAGATTCTTTTCCAGCCAAGCTTATGTTATCTGATTACAAAGTTCAGTTCTTAAACCCAGAACTTTTTGTAATTGTTGACATGATGGAACTTAGTTCCATTGATATTTATCTTGAACTGCTGCAGCAAGAATTATTTATTTTACTGCCACGAAATACCCTTTGAGAGAAATCATGTCCTTGCTTACACCAGTAACAAAACTTTCATTGATTTAAACAGGATCAGGATTTCCATCTCTTACACAAGCATATGTGCACCACAACAATTATTCATAGGTGAAAATACTCATGAAATTAAAATTAGCATACGGTTATTTCACGCAGTGACAATTTTAAAGGCTGGGCTTTCTCCAGCACTCCCTGCCCTGCTGCTTGCCTCCCCGGCCAGGCTCAGTACTCTAAATCCCCATCCAAGGTACTCTAAATCCCCATCCCCAGCCTGGCTCCAGCTGCCCGGCCCCAAAGGCAGGGCAAGTTTTCCTCAGCCCAGCTGAATGCCCCTTGTGAAAAAAAAGCCAAACGGGGCATGGCAGAGGTTGAGAGGTCTTGACATGGCAGGGAAAGAGAGAAATACTCATTTCCACTTACTCATTCCTGTGAAAGAGCAAAGTCTGTGGCACAAATTCTGATTTCTGTGGCAGACGGGGGGGAAAAAAAAAAAAAAAAAAAAAAAAAAAAAAACAGATTTCACAGTATTGAAGACCGTGAGGTTTCTATAGCAGCTTTTTGTCTAGAATGGTGATCCCCAAAGTCCCCAGCTCTTCCCAAAGTCACTTCAGACTTTTTGCAGACTTAGGGCATCACTGGATAGGTTCACACTAATTCAAGCACTGTCTGAACAGCTCTGGGATGGGGAAAGCTAAACAGACAGTTCGTTTCATGATAAAAGCTAGGTTTCAATAAGTTAAACATTAGGGCAGATTCTAGGACCACAGAATACTGGCACATATAGGCTTCTATACAGAATTTATGACATTTGGAATATACGTTTTAATCTGCAAGATATGTTCTGTATCAAACTATGCCAAAATTTAACATTTGTTATTTTCTCTCTTGTGAGAAACATAAAGTACAAAAGTATATCAGAATAACACAATAATAAAACATTGTGTCGTATAATTCTACCAGTTTCCAAGTATTTTATTATTTCTAACAAGGTCTACATTACCATTGCACTGATTTTGTACTTCCACTTACCCCTGGTTATTGACCTCAATATAGCTACTGGGTTGCAAACATTGTTCTGGTCAGAAGTTGATTCAGATGGAACTAACACAGCAACAAACTTGTCAAAATTTTTCCTTCTGTTATCTCTCAGCAAGTCTACCATTACGCCATGACTGGCAGTGCTCTTCTGAGCAACGTGCTGACAAAATGACAGCTACAGAGTAGAAAACAAGGGGTAGAATTAATGATCATTTTCAAAGCAGAGGGAGGTTTATCAGCCAAATCCCATAGAGATTTGTACAAAGGCCTCTACTGTTCAGCATATTCATAAATGATCTGGAAAGATTTTGAATAATTATGTGGTAACACCTGCAGATATGAGGAAGTTATCCGAGCAATAAAAATGAAAGTTGAGAGTTTAAAGTTGTAGGAAGGTCTCAAAATACCTAGTAAGCATTTGATAAAATAACAGATGAAATTCCCTATAAATAAGCAGGAAATAATTGGCAATGAAGAAAAAAAAAAAAGTCCTAAACTCATAGTAGCTTCTACCATTCTAGAAAGATATGTCAGCTCTACTATGAAGAGCTATGAAAACACAACCCAGTGGTTAGTGGCAGGCAAAAATGAAAACTGAATGTTAGGAGCAATTAGGAAAACAATAGTGAACAAAGCAGAAAATTTCTAACTGCTACTGTATAAACCATGGTCAGCAGGGTTTGGACTGATTTCAGTATGAATAAGAATTTCAGCGTAGAGAAGAGGAAGCTCAGGGAGGGTCTTATCAGCGTATATAAATACCTGAAGGGAGGCTGTAATGAAGATGGCGCCAGGTTCTTTTCAGTGGTGCCCAGTGCCAGGACAAGAGGCAATGGGCACAAACAGGAATACAAGAGGTTCCATCTGAACATCAGGAAGCACTTCTGTACTATGTGGGTGATGGAGCACTGGCACAAGTTGCCCAGAGAGGTTGTGGAGTCTCCCTGTTTGGAGACCTTCAGAAGCCATCTGGACGTGGTCCTGGACAAGCAGCTCTGGGTGTCCCTGCTTGAGCAGGGGATTGGACGAGATGGCCTCTAGAAGTCCCTTCCCACCTCAACTATTCTCTGATTCTGTGAATCCTGCCTATCTCCCACTCTATGATTCTGTAAATAGATGAGGGTTCTGAAGAAAATGAGATGTAATAAATTCTGAGCATCATGGAAAAAGCAAATAGAGAACAAGTGTTGCTCTCTTCCAGAACAAGGTCTAAGGTTATCAACTGAAGCTGGAAGCCAGGAGATTCAAAACAAGTAACAGAGTGCATTTCTCCATACAGCATGTATGTGAGCGGTGGAATTCTTTTCCACAGGACATTGTGTGTGCTAAAAGGTCGTAAGGGATCAAAAAGAGACATGGCAGATCAATGGAGGAAAAATCCACCAGGGACCACCTCCAACTCGCAAGGACACTGGACCACAAATCACTACAGGCTGGGAAAATACATTGGAGAAGAGGTATAATGTACTCACAGAATCACAGAATCACAGAATCATTTAGGTTGGAAGAGACCTCCAAGATCACCCAGTCCAACCTATGACCTAACACTAACAAGCCCTCCACTAGACCATGTCATTAAGCTCTACATCTACACGTCTTTTGAATACCTCCAGGGACAGTGACTCAACCACCTCCCTAGGCAGCCTGTTTCAATGTTTCAACCTTTCAGTAAAGAAGTTTTTTCTAATATCCAAACTAAACCTCCCCTGGCACAACTTTAGCCCATTTCCCCTCGTCCTATCACCTGGTGCGTGGGAGAAGAGACCAATCCCCACCTCGCTACAGCCTCCTTTAAGGTACCTGTAGAAAGCAATAAGGTCACCCCTGAGCCTCCTCTTCTCCAGGCTAAACAACCCCAGCTCCCTCAGCCACTCCTCGTAGGACTTGTTCTCCAGACC
>VXAA01007075.1:991267-1026031 GCA_013399115.1 Anseranas semipalmata
CCCAGCCTGTAGCGCTGCTTGGGGTTGTTGTGCCCCAAGTGCAGGACCCGGCACTTGGCCTTGTTGAACTTCATACAGTTGGCCTCGGCCCATCAGTCCAGCCTATCCAGATCTTCCTGCAGAGCCTTCCTACCCTCGAGCAGATCAACACATGCACCCAACTTGGTGTCGTCTGCAAACTTACTGAGGATGCACTCAATCCCCTCATCCAGATCATTGATAAAGATACTGAAGAGAACTGGCCCTAATACTGAGCCCTGGGGGACACAACTAGTGACTGGCCTCAAACTGGATTTAACTCCATGCACCACGACTCTTTGGGCCCGGCCACCCAGCCAGTCTCTAACCCAATGAAGCGTACGCCAGTCCAAGTACTCATTCTACCCTATATGCTTCTGTAGGCATCCACTATTAATACCTATACCAAAGAAAGTAAGTTGTGTCAGATGGACTTTGGGTCTGGCATGATACAGATGTTCATACATTTTAATACTTAAAATACTCTGTAATATTGAAAATTCAAAAAGGAAAGTCTCTCCTTGTACTATCAGAACACATTTCAGGAGGCTCAGACCTAGCAGCATTCCTAAAAACAAAACCAGCCATGGTCTAAGAAGGAAGAGAGTTTCCTTCTGCTGTTTCAAATTTCCTCCAAAATACAGAATACTGGGATGGAAGCTTTATTCTTGTAAATGGAGAGAACTCTCAAAGATCACATCACAGATGACATTAGAAGAGAATCCAAAAAGCATAGAAAGCATAGAAAAAATTTAGATGGGCGGGGACCTGTGAAGGTCACCTGGTCCAACTTCTCTCAAAGCGGAATCTATTTCAAAGTCAGAGCAAGTTGCTCAGGGCCTTGCCATCTGGGATCTGAGTATCTCCAAGGTCAGAGGCTCCAGAACAGCTCATGGCAACTGCACCAGGGCCTAGTCACTATCATGGTGGCAATTTTTTCTGTTCATTTGAACAGAATTTCTACTGCTGCAACTTATGAACATCTCAGTACGTTTGTTAGTACTCAGTTCCTGGGCCTCATTCTCCACTGTCTTGCCCTTGGGAATGAGTGTGAGAAGGACTTTCACTGCCAGAAACAAGTGACTTGGTAGTTACTTTCTATTCAGTTTGTATAGCTATAAGTAGCTATTTGTGCTTCAGGAATCAAGTGCTCAGATTGTTTAAGAGGAATGTATGGAAAAGAAAAAATATCTTCCAGTGATAGCTGGGTGATATCTGCAATATTTCATCTGGAAAACTACATGAACTATTCTTAAGAAACAAAAACACAGAAATAGAGGGTGAGCAGGAGACTGTTTATCATCTTGATTTTTTTTTTAATGGTAGGCTTTAGAAGAGATTGGTAAATGTTTTACTGCAGCTCACTTTAGAAGGAACGTAACGTGCCTATAAATAAATTCATGCTGATTATCTAGCAGCATAAGCTTCTCTGTCTCTCATGTTTCTGATGCAATGCTCTAAAGTATATCTCATCAGATATGATTAGGTATTTCCTGTTGTCATTTGCAAATTACTCACTCCTGCAAATGTCACAGAACTTGTTTTGCTGCTTTCTCATTTATTTTTGTATGTCCTATAGTTGGATTGACCAAGAAAGCCGTTGTTACTACCATTTTTTATTCCTTTTTTTTTTTCCCCCACCAGTGGTCTTCTCATACAATGAACCTGATAAGTCCTATTACATAAAGAATCCACTTTTCTGGCTCTCTTTTGGTTAAACTTTTGCATGTAGGGTTGAAGAATGTATTTTTTTAAATAGAACTTATTGTAAGAACTTATCTCAAGATTTCTCCCCTTTGCCTACCACTGAAATGGTACCTTAGTTCATTTCCTAAAATTAAGAACTTTACAGTCAATTTCCAGAATTCATGTCCTTATAAATTATAGATTGAGAAATCCATAACATTTATAACATGTGTCCCACTATACTTTTTTGAGAGAAGATTTTTTTTTTGTAAAGCCAACATTAATTAAAAAAAAAAAAATCTCCCGCAAGAAAACTTACGAAGGTTATAATGGAAATTTGGCTGATATTGTAGCTGACAAATCAAGAGTCAAGTGACTCACAATGAAATCCAAGTAGGAATGTCTCCTATATACAGACTTCTCATCTCCGTCAGTGGGAGCTATGCACAAAAATTGGGAACAAAAATAACCTAACTACAATGCTCTGAATGTCACATTTCTTCACAATATTTGTAATCTCATCCGAGTTATGCAGACTGCATTGTGTACTGCAGCAACTCTGGTAGCCAGCCAACTACTGCAAAGATTTACAGCATACTTTAAATAGTTCAGAGTGATAGACACATGTTCAAGGGCAAGGCAGCAGCATGGAGGATTAGCAGTGGGAGAAGACTTCTGCCACTTTTAGGTCAGTGCTCTGAGTCAAGCCTTGCGCAGAGCTGAACAAAAGTTGTTACTATCTAATGTCTGCTAGTCTGTGTGAAATGAGTTAATGATCACAGGCCAGCCCTTGGCAGGCAAACATCCCAGCACAAAATCACTCTCCCTTTTGGAAGCCTTGTAGAAAAACCAAAGACTAACTGAGCATGAAAAACAAACTACCGTGTCTCTTCTAGCAAAGGTCTTCCCAGGCTAAGGACAAAACCAGGTGATGGGGAAGGGTGAGCAAGCAGCTGCTTCCCTGGCACTAGTGATTTTGAGGGTAATCAGAGAACTTTACAGGAGTGCTAAATCACTGTCTTTTAGGCCCCTGTCAAGCTGTCTGAAAAGCCTAGGTATACATGAGCAGCACACTGTTCAGTACTGCATTCTCAACAGTATTTGAGACAGATAGTTATGTTTGAATGCTACTCTTAAGAATATTTAGATTTAAGAATTTGGAGGACCATTTTAAGCACGAGTTCTCTTGAGCCAAATCTTGTAAAACTCATGTACTTGACTGAAGAGCACAAACATCCTGTTTGTGTTGATGCATAATGAATTTATCAGAAGTGTAGCAGAGGTTCATATAATAAATTTGTTTTGTGGGGATTCTGGAAGTCATCTGGTCCAATCCCCCGCTCAGAGCAGGACTAACCTGCCCATTAGAATGGGTTGCTCAAGACCTGTCAAGATATGGATATCTCCAAGGATGGAGATCCCTCAGCCTGTCTGGACAACAAGTTCTACCATTTGATTACTCTGTTACACAGATACTTTGTAAATATGCTTATCTACAGCATTTGTGCTGAACTAGATAGCAGTCCCAGAGCAAATGAGTGCCATGATCAGCATATGAATACAAGTGAGAACTTTTTCTAAATGTGTTGTCACTCAGGCTGTCTCCTGTACCTCTAGGACATTTCTCAGAGTATTTCAGATTCTTTGATGTAACTGGGAAGAATACTCCAGGGCACTGAACATAATTTTCAAGGTAATGCAGCACAAATTTGACACACAGTGTTCTCCAGTTCTGTGAAATGTCAATACTTTTTTCAGAAACTTCCCTATTTTCAGACTGTCTTTAAAGCCTCCTCAGTAATCTTGTTTAATGCCACCTATAGGAAACTTTTTTTTAGGATGAGTTCAAGTCTACACTATGGAACTGTTTCTGGCATAATAATGACAAAGTGTGGGATTTCTTGTGACATTTTTATACTGGAAAAGTCCTCATATATATACAGTTATGCCAGATAAATGGGCTTCATCTGCATAGTGTATTTCACTGGCTGAGCTGGCATAAGCCACTCCAGGAAAAGCAGAGCTTCATTTGAAGGAAACAATCTAAACTGGGAAATATTTTTCTGGTGTTAACTGGGCACAAATAAACTCTCTGCGGCAACGTGATGCATGAACTAACTTTTCTGTCCGATAGGTGGAGTTTTATAATCACCAATGCTCAGGTTCTCATGCTATATTGTTCATTCATTATAAATTAAATTAGATCTAACCACGTATTAATACTGTTTAATATTGATAATGCAAGAGGTATGTATGCATGCATGAATGAATTATTGGCCCTTTCCATCTTTATGTAGTATGCAGGTTTTTAAGACACCTAATGTCAGCAGTGCTATTTCTATCTTTAGTTATATTGCTGAGATATTCAAGAAATAGGATTTTTAATTTTTGCTTTCAAGCACTCTAGCATTACCAGCAAGGCAGACACCTTGTTTAAAAAGAACTTTACTGCAAAAATATCAGACCACTTTGTTCTATCAAATACTAATTAGCTTCATGTTCTTGAGTTATGTTGACTGTTATTCATCTAATGTAAATGACCTCTCAGCCTTTTCTGCAGTCTGCCTCTTTGACTGGGAGAATCAGTAATACACATGACAATGACTGTACACCTTCTAATTATATAAAGACATTTTGGTAATTTCCAAATTGTGATCCCATATTTTCGCTAAGCTGACATCTTATTTGTGTATTTGCTTTACACTTTTCATTCCACAGAGTTTTCATTCACATTGCCAAGCAATATTCCTCTTACCGTAACTACAAAACTACCTAAAAACAAATACAGCTGCAATAACCAGGAAAGTGACAATGGACTGCATTGGGATGGATGGAAGAGCTGTGGACTGACTGCTGTTTCCCAGCCTTACCAGAAAATAGATCCATTCCTTTGGGGTTTAGTTCCAAATTCTCATATTTAAGTCATGCTCCTAAGTCATACTCAGGAAACTTCCTGAAGCCTTGAGTCAGGTACTTTGGCTCTAGGTCAGGATTTTAAACATGTTCCTGTCCTTAGCATTTCCTGTTGGTCCCCCCTGCAGCACATGGTATTTTGGGGTGTAGGCCTTAAGGTATGCCATCCTTTCCTTCTGCCCCGAATAGGGAGTGTAGGTGACTAATTCTAAGACCTGGATTCCGTTCCAGGAAGAAAGCCCTAAAATTCAAATGTTGAGTCTGCATGCATTTAAATGTTTTGTTTACTTTAGTCCATATTATTTTTTAAAATCTTTCTGGACATTTCAGTCATTATATAATTTTGACATTTACTCTGGAAATTGCCTGGGATAGTTATCTCCTGCTATATTTTGTACAAATGCATTAAACTGCTGTGGAAAAAAGAAAATGCACTGAGGTGTGCTTAATGGAACATACCAGTTAGGTGAGGTACAGTATCTAGAGTTTCTCTATGCTGTTTGTTGAATAATCCTAAAAATTTATTCAACCAGCTATTTAAAAAAAAAANAAAGGAAAGAATGAATTTACTGGCATTGTCAATTACAAACCATGTCTTTCCCTTTTGCAGACAAGGTTAAGAAATTGCAGCTTTAGCAGGTTTTCTTCCTTGTGGGTGTTCTCTTAAACCAGGTGTATTGAACTGGATAGAAGCCAAATGTAGACATGTCAGTAAATTACCACATGTTCCAAAGGAGCAATAATTTAGGAATCTCTCTTACATTCAGAAGAAGAAAATATTACTTGGCTAGAAATTTGTATCTCATAGCAAAGACACAAAGAAAATACTGTAAATGCTGCAGGCAAGAAAATTAATAAGAATGTATGCATGCAGATTCAATGTGCTTGCAAGTGGTAAAAAGGAGTTAGATTTTCTTCACTAAATTATAACTGTATTTATTATTATTTATGTACTCTACCAACACTAACTGTCAGATTATTTGGATACTGGGTTCATCATTACTTATTCAGTGGAATAACATGTTGATAATTGAAGGACCTCCAGCATTCTGCAATGGTGATCCATAGTATCTTTCTTACTGGGTAAGTATGGATTTAGCTGAACTGGTGGAATTAAATCATAGGGCAGCAGCTATTGGAACTAGGGCTGTCCATAGAACAAAAATTCCCTTCAAATGTATTTCAGGGTTGTCATATTTTTATGTTGGATCTCAGGGGGAGATCTGACAGGGGAAGCACACTTTCTATGATAGTCCAAAAGCAGGGAGTGCTCAAAGGCATGGATCAACCCTTTTCTTGCCCTAGGCTTGCTTAGTAGGACAGGGGGTTGCTGCCTGTCGCTTTTAGGCTTCACAGCACTTAAACAACCTGTGACAGCTTTGTGCTCAGGCTGACCACAAAACCCAGTTGGTATGCTACAGAAGGTGCCGCAGGCTCTTCTAGGAAAGACCTAGGCTCCTTTCAGCCCCATAGCAGGTGTCACAAGGGCAGGCAGGATATACGGGGCAACCTAGCAAAGCAGTGGAGTGGCACATCTACACTACAGGCAAAGATGTACTCAGGACTGGAGTGGGTATGAGTGTTTCCTGAAAGTCACTTTCCTACTATTGAGAAAGTTGGTGGAGGTCCAGACAAAGTGGACAGATAGGACTTAGGACAGGACATGAATTTGTGTCCATACTGTGCAGTATAGGTATATCTCATGAACCCCATGAGCAGTGTGACACCTCCATCTTTCAGCCCGAAGCCATACAGAAACATCCTACAAATTCTGTACAAATTCAGTCAAGATTCTTCCTTACAACATTATCAGTTACCTTACAGGTCTAAAAAGATGTTCCAGAGAATAATCAACATTATATGGTTCAGCTGAGATTTCCATTTCTCTGGGCATACTTCTGGAAGTGAAGTGGCATTGATATGTATTGCATATTGGATCATGACCTTGGGTTGCAGTATTCAGCAGAGAGCACTGAGGGCCAGGTGCAGACAGAGGGACTAGGGTCTCCAGAGAGAAGAGCACCCATCCTTTAGGGAATCTGCCTATCTCCATACCAGTAGGAATGCAGAAAGTAGTATTATTCTTTAAACATTCAGGGTTAGTACCAATTTTACACTTATAATTTAAGATAAGTGCTTTGTAGAAATCACATAAAAAGCAACTCATTTTCCAGAAGGCTACAATTAAAAAAAAAAAAAAAGAAAAGAAAAGAAAAAGGAGGGAAAGACTGATGGTACTAAGTGTTTAATGTGTTGCAACTTAAGAGATCTGATTTGGGGAGGACAACCACTCGACACTGTTTAGGGAGCATGCCCTCCAAGGAGTCTGTCTGCAGCAGCAAGGGCTGGTGGCTCCCTGGGGCCACGGCTGGGAGCACTGGGGCTGCCTGGGGCTCCCCAGGACTGTCCGGGCAGGGCCTGGTGCCAGGGCCTGTCCCACTGCCCCAGCCAGGAGCAGGGCAGCTGCGGGCACCAAGGCAGCCCCAGCCCTGGGCACTGGGCACCTCCCTGGGGACAGGGACAGGCCAAGGCCGGGCCGGGATGTAGGCCCACAGGTGGGCCTGGTGCAACGGGGCCCAGGGCCAGGCAGGGCCGGTCTGTGGGGAGCTGGAGCCCGGCCCTGTTGCAGCCTTGCTGGGGCAGGGGCTGATGGCCTGGGGGATGAAGTGGGGCCCTGGCCCAGTGCCAGGGTAGGGGTGGCAGGGCAGTGACACTGTGGCCCTGTTACTGCCCTCGGGGCCCTGATTGTGACGTGTGATGGAAGCTACTCTACACACAGGGAATGGCTTCTCTAGGAGGGACTTCGGCAGCAGTTATACTGCCTCATTTTAGTAAGCGATACATTGTGAGAGTTTGCAGTCTTTTTGTTGTTTAAAGCCTGGAGTATAAGGAGGAAATTTAACTTAAGATGCAGTTCAATAAGCAGGACGTGACTCAGAAGGGATCTTGTGTTCTTGAAGGAAAACATGCAGCTTCAGCATCTAGGACAGACTATGATGATGAGGCATGAATTTTAGTATCAAAAAGATTAAGAGATTGAAACAGCAGAACCACAAGGATGATGAGATCAAGAGATGGTAGACTTCAAAGAAACATTCTAGAGAAAAAAAAAATAGATTTTTGTCAGCGCAAAAATATGAGAGAAGTAAGAGAAAGCAAAATGAAGATGATTCCTATGAAGTGATT
Source organism: Anseranas semipalmata (assembly GCA_013399115.1). NCBI lineage: Eukaryota > Metazoa > Chordata > Aves > Anseriformes > Anseranatidae > Anseranas > Anseranas semipalmata. The sequence continues at coordinate 999,071 of VXAA01007075.1, forward strand.
CATACTAGGGAATGAAGTACTGGAGAGAGAAAGAGTATTTACTCTGTATGGGCCACCTTGACTTTAAGATGTTTGTGTGCTACACAGATTGTAATGGAGACTTCCCCTCTGTGGAGAGTGGAAGTATATTTTAGGGTCACTGTCTTAGAAGAGCATGTTGGGCAGTACATTAACATCCATGAATTGTCTAAAAACATTGGGGGCAAAAATGAAGGTCTGAAGGATGCTGAGAAAGATTGAAAGAATAGCTAGGGGGTAGAAGGAGACTCAAGGGAACAGCCTGTGAGGGGCTTCAATCTTCCCATGGGAAGATTGAACATCAGGGAGTTGAAAGCTGTCCAGAGTTATAAAAGTCAACAAGACAGAATAAAGCACTTGAAACCCAGCCAGGAAGATACGTATTCAGACTGTTTGCACCGTTTCTGCTGCAGTTGCTCGGTGAATAAATATCAGTTTCTGGTGAGAACAATGCCGTTTCCAACAGATTTATACATTTCAAAGAATACAGCTAGACATTTCACTGCTGATCTTTTTTATTCTGTTCCTGCGTTAGTCCCCACTACGTCCCCAGAAATCAATGGAAGTATTCCTGATTTTCAAAGCTGTAGGCAAGGCTGGAATCTGGCCCAGGAATATATACTTCAAAATAGCTTATTGACATTGTATATGAAAGCCCCTCAAATGAGTAAGGAACTCTTTGAGTGTGTCTGCTTTGTGTGCATCCAATCTGATGTTGCACAGCAGACACCAAAAGAACCGCTAGAGGAAAGATAGAGACAGTAGACAACTGGGTTCATCACAAGCAGTGATACTAACAGGGCTTGGGCAGCACCTATTCAGTGAACCTGTTAACTGCCAAAAGCACTCCACTGTGAGAGAAGCTTATGTCTACCCAAATTTTTCTCACTGAAGACAGAGATATTTTAGAATTCGTGATGGTGTTCCCATGGAAACTTTCCCTACGTCATGCACTTTTTCTTTGCTACAGGTCACATCCTATTTCATCTTTAGTCATTTGTATTATTAAGGTGGACAGTAGTTGTTTTACGACTGCCTTGCAGCTCTATAGTTTGCGTACTCCTAAGACCACTCTTTAAGATAAAGATTTAATTGGCCTAATTATTAGGATTTGGTCTGACATTTTCTTCCTGTACAGAATATAACAAGGAAAAGATCCTTATGGGCTTTTCTTGCTGATGCATAGAGACTTTTTTTAAGTGAAATGCTCTAAAATAGCATCTGATATGGTTTGCTTAGAATACTCTTATTCATATATATATAATATTCTGAAGTCCTAATAGAACTAGTGAAGGGTCATTAACTGTGGTTTTAATAGTTGGACTTATTACAGGGCAGTATATGCATGACAATTTGAGATTTTAAAAACTTGTATTTAGGGAAAAACAGCCACTTGTGCTTTTCTTCATTTTGACTAGTAACATTCTAGCTGTAAACATTTCTGGACAGATGCTGATGACAGATCACCTTCATTTTTCAGATATTCGTTCCAGAAATTTTTACCTGTTGGATCCAGGTTACTTAGCCCAAGATAAAGCAATTCTGGATCCTGTCTGAGTAAAGAAACATATATATGTGTGTGTTTGTGTGCGTGTGTATAAAGACATCTTCTTTTAAACAGCTGCAGTTCTGAAAGTGCTTGACTAGAAAATTTTTAACAAAATAGACCTCACAGAGGAAAAGTATATGAATGTGCCGATGAAAATCAGTTTAGATCTCGCCAAGTTACAGCTTGCTGAAAATAACACTTGGTGCAAAAGAAATCTTTTTTTAGAATAATCACTTAAAAGTGTAAAAAAATACTCTACGTGAGTGCACATCTAGTAAGATCACATATTTCCTCCAACTACTGTTTCTCAAACAACTCACTGTAACCTGCAGCTTTTTGCTGCAGCATCTCACAGTTCTTTTCAACAATTTGCATTCTTTGTTTCTGTATGCCATATGCACAGTATGACATAAGACTGAAGAAAATGCTGTACATTTATGTTTAAGGTGTAGAAACCGCATGTCAGTGTGCAGCTGTGCTGTCCTAAAGAGCTACTGGACCAGACGGAGATTTGGTCGGGACTGATGTCCCAGTTTCCTCCTGTTTCTGCAGGGGAATTTGTCCTGGCTCTTTATAACTTTAAGAGGATGGAAAACTTTACCTACCCTTGTTGGAAATGCCCTAGTGTCAAGTGTCTGTCTGGTTACTATTCCTTGCCACCCACAATAGAGTGCAAGAAAACCTGCAGACAGGGAGTAAGAGGTAACGCATTGACTCCATTGATGCTGCTTTCCCTTCAGTGGGCTGGAAAAGGGGAAATTAAACAGTGAATTGTCTTCTTGTTCTTTCACTATGTTACAACAAGAACAGAAGTCCTAACATACTTCCCTTTTACATGGGCTTTTACTATATTTTTTATCATGTACCCTTGTCTTTGTCCTAAAATAAGCAGTGCCAGTATTTTCAATCTCCTTTCAGTGGAGAGAGACCTTGCTGCACCTTTATGATTTTTCTCATTCTTTTCTGAGCATAAGGTACAGTATCGCTAAGGTAGATCTATCTGCGTACTACAGTGTATGCAGATGAAGCTGCACCACTGATTTGGCCAATGGCTGGCTTCTGCTCTTACTTGCATCTTTTTTTTGTGCATCTTAACATGTTTTTGTTTTTCAGGACCTAGCAGCTCATGAGCATGACAGATGATTCTTTTCACAGTGAGATGTTGGTCTGTTGTTGGGTTGATAGGAAACAGTAGGCAAGCCTGTGATTGCGGGCAACTTTTTAATATTCAGTCACAGAAGAGGGCATCCGTATTGACAATGCACCCTAAATTCTAGGCGGTTTTATTGTGATGGAGTCAGTAGTATTACTTTAGTATTCCCTGAATGTATTTTTGAAGAAATACAGAAGTCATCACAATGGAAGAAAAAAAAAAAACTTGAGCAAACTCTACTTTGTTGGAATTCATGTGTTATCAAAATTATCAGAATAATAAGTTCAGGATGACAAACATCTCTGCTCGCAGTATTTCATGTATCTCCTCCTCTGCAATGTCAGTATCTTCAATCAACTAGCTCATTTCTTGAGAGTTCTCATTAGCAGAAAGGAAGGGTGACATATCCCATCTTTTTAAAACTGTAATAAAATTAAATAAATTAAAAATACATAGTTCATACAGAAAGCAGGTGATTCTGTAAGTTTTAATCTCCTAAAGCAGTGACTGAACAGAACACAACACAATTTCTTAGATCTAAGTCTCTCTCTGACTGCAATAGAAGTAAGATTATGCCTTATAAATTATTATATATCCCCTGACCTGTTTCAGAGAAACACCCAAACAGGCTATCTCTATTTCCTCAGGATATAATGTCTACAGAACATGAGACTATGTCCTGTGTTAGGACGCACAAACAACCATGGAAGATAAGACAAAGGAATTTAATTACAAATGATTGTATTGCATAAATATAACTTCACAGTTGCTCTACCTTTAAATACCCAGCTTTATTGGGAAATAAGACAACCTCAGAGACAGATTGAACAAGTTAGCTACAGCATTACTCCAATTTAGAACAATCCCACAGTATTATAGGAAAATTTAATTAAAACAGAAATGTTATCAGAAGCCTCCTGGTTTAGTGCTGTGTTTATACTCTAAAGGGAGACCCAGGGGACAGAAGTCTATGTCCTGTTTGAGGTCTCTTCTAAATTTACAGCTTTGCAGCTATGGAGTGAGTAAGTCTAAAACAGACCATGGCTGAGAATGGTGTCCAAGCAAGGGAAAGATATTCAGGAAAAAAAGAACAATTTAACTTAATGACAGCAAGAAGGCTCCTGAGCCGTTTAGCTTCCATTAACTCTAATTAATCAGAATGATTTTTCCCCATTCTCCAGTGTGTTTAAAACTTGGCTTTTCTTTTAAAATGTCTTTTAAAAGCCAATCCATTTATCTTAGATCCCCAAAATCAGCCAGCTTTCTGTACGTGCTCCAGATCCACTGTTGCTTTAAGCCATTGATACAATACATCGGTTTTGGATTGCAGCATCCTCCACTAAATTTCACAGAAATAGTTCGTGCAGCCCCAGGCCCTCATCATCTATGCATGACCATCCAAGCTAATTTTAACTTGCAGTTTTCTTGAACACTCGGCAAACCTATAGTTGCCATGGAAACCCCTGCACCTCAGCATGCACGGATAAAACTTCTATGTGGAAAACCAGACAGGGCAATAGTGCCTGGCTTCAGATTAAACATTAATGAGGGGTTAAGAATTTTATATCTCCAAAACATAAACAGTGTTTATGCATTTCAGAAAATGATATGGCTGAACATGCAACAGAATGCATGAAATGATGCTGGGTAAATGTCCCACATAACAGAAGGAAAAGCATGTTTTGCTATTGTCAGCCTAGACAACACAGTACGAACTTTGCAAAATTTTCATAAAAATTTAAGAGCCTTTATATAAAGTCATCTCATCCATGCTTATTGTGCTGAGGACAAGAACTCAAAAGAATAATAATGTTTTCACTTGTCCATATAAAATTACCTCTCTCAGGCAAACAAGTAGCTGCAATTTTGAAATGATGTCTCAGTAATAAATGCTTCAATGAACTTTGTAATTCTAATCTGAAAAAACAAAAAAAAAGAATCAGCTGAAATAAACAATGCACACAGATCCACATTAATGCATTAGTCAGTGGCCATAAACGCATGCTATTCCTGGTGGTTTTTTTAGCAAGGACAGGCTAGAGATAAGCAAAAAGAGACATACCACAGAAAAGGAGAGAAGGAATATGAGCCAACTGAAATGCTCTTCCAGATGGCCTTATCATGAGGTATCATTACTATTAGTACCCACTTTTAGTGCGTGTTTATTCTGTATTGATTGTGTCAGGTGGTTAGGTCTTTTTTTTTTTTTAACTTCCCCTTAAATTGGAGAATATAGAAAACATATTCTCAAACTTATAAGGACAAAATATTGGTCAACCAGCAGATGTAAAGGTGACAAGGGATACTCTATATGCTTCCACTCCACTGGTTATAGCTAACATTTTTTAAATTGTTTTGCTTTTTACCACCCCTCTAGACTTTGTTGTTGTAGTGGATTAAATCTAGGTTAGAAATGAGGCACACCTGACTTCTGTTCCTGGTACTGACACTTTCTGACTGTTTTGAGATGGTTCATTTAACCCCTCTCTGCTTAGTTTCCACATTTGTATAAAGGGAGGTCATATTATCTATTTCTAGTGGGTACTTTTAGTTCAATTGAATTATATAACATTGTAAACAGACAAAACAATTTATATACTAAGCTTTATTGTTATGCATATAAAAGTCATGGCTAGATTGAAAAATGAAGAAAAAGAATAATATCAAATGAAGCAGCCACATATAACTTATAGTTTGCATGGTTCTGATCCCAGCTTACACAACTTTGTAAGCGAATGTATGATTTTAATCAGAATGATTACAATTTTTAATATAAAATTAATAAATAAGTATCTTTTCTGCAGAACTCTCTAGGATCCATGAGGATATAACACAGGAGATAATTCTCTATCAATTTCAGTAGATTACCTCTTCCTGATAAAAGACTTCTTTATTGATTTCTTGCCTATTAAACTCCACAGGGTCTTTCCAGAAGGGATACTCACCAGCTTTTAACTAATAGCATTACAACATCACTTCCACCTTTCTCTATCAATAATAAAATATAACAAAATAAATCATCTGCATTGGAACATCTGTTATGGAATATGAAACTACTTTGTTCACCTTCATGTTGATGGGCAAAGGTCATTAAAAATGGAAAACTAATCCAAATTTTAGCAATTTTCCTATACATCCCACCTGGTTTGAAAATGGGTTCACTGTTCTGAAAGCATTTGGTATCCTTCATAGAGTGTTGTGTTTATATAGCTGTTTTTTAGTTCATTGGCTGCTGATGACATCAAATACAAGAAAAACACCATCGATAGCATCACCAGTCTTTCTTATGATTAAAACTATTTTAATTCCACTTTGTACCCCAAATGGAGATGTTGGGAGATAGTTGGGAGATGGTTAGGAGATGCTGAGCATAACACGTGTTCATTTAGAAGTTAGACTTGATGAAAAGCCCGTATTAGGTCAGGTGCCCCCTTTTCTGCAATGTTACAAATTCAATCATCCAGCTGAAAAGAAAGAATATATCAAGTTTTATTGTTAAAAAAAGGTTGATTAACATGTGCAGGGCTGAATCCTGATATGGTAAGAATTGCATTTGATTTCTTTGCTATTAACCATCCAGTGCAAGAGAGTGACTCAGTAAGTCCTCTGACAATCCAAGAGCCTACAAAATCAATGTTGTCTATGCAAATGTGTCTGTTAGCTTGACGCTAACAGATTCCATCTAAGACCTTGAAGGAATTTTATAAGCAAAAATAAACCACAAGAGTAAAATAATGTGTCAGGGAGGTGCATTTTATCTTAGTTTCACAGCTGGAAAAACTTAGGGAAATCATTGTGTCAAACATCAGAAAATACATCAATAGTAAAACCAACACAGAAGCTTAGAGTCCTGACAAGTTGTGTTAAGAGAATTGTAATTTTCAAATTCATAGCATGGCCATGTAGGTTAAGGAGAGGTTGACTTGTTGAATAATGCTATGGCGACACAATATCTTATTTTCTAACTACAAGTTAGAAGACTTCTACAAGTTGTTGGGACTCTTGTCTTCCACGCTGAAGACGCTTACTTCCTGAATAGTTTGAAGGTTGTTAAAGTCAGAAAAATACATTGAAGAACATGTCATGAGGTAGCTTAGTAGCTGGTGGACATATAACTATTTGTATGGGGCGGGGGCATTTTTCTTGTTCTTTTCTCATGTGCCTGAGCATCAGGCAGGGTCTGGAGTCACGTTGCAAAAGGAAGGTGATGGTTAGGTGATGAAGAGGAAATCTTTTCTCCTACAAATGTTTGTTTGATCCATTAGGATGAGGTTGTAAAAGGAAGTGCACACAGTATTCACTCTATCAAGGCTGTTTTAATAACTTTCCTAGTCTTTTCCTTAATGGTTTCTCAGCTTTTTAGTTGTTGGTTCAGGGTTTTTATTGCTGAAATCATTTTGGTAGAGGCAGGGATGGAGAGAAGGAAGATGTCAATGGAAATGATGTTACTGTGCTGTATTGACTCTAGTTGCTGTACTGGACACTTTTTTGCTGAACTGAGGCCAAAGAGAATCCATTTGGAGGATATGATCTTTATCTTTTGACAAGCAGCTACACTGCTGCCAATACCAATTTGAATGTTAGCATATGGTTTTGTACTTAATGTCTTTATCTATATGCTCAGCTACTTAAACTTAGATATTTTTTCACTGTATGTGGGTCTTTTGAACCCTCTAACATCTGAGAACTCTCTTGTGCCAGACAGTATATAATATCTGCAGCCACCGGATGCATGTCATGGGGCATCTAAACAACCCCAGCGTTTCAGCCTGTAGCATCTGGGAAGCCCTTCCCAAGCAAAGGTGGGGAAGTTGGGGTGACTGCATCAGGGCAAGCCAGGTATGAATGAGGGCAGGGTGCACAGTCAGACCATCTCAGAGGAGAGGAGGCATCCTCACACATGCACACCAAAGGCTGCAGCTTCCATGCAGCCTTGCACTTCTGCACTAGTAGAGCAAACTCTCTCCCCACAGGAGCTCCTGCATGTGCTTTGGACACCAGTGACAAGGAGTCATCTCACCAGACTTTACAACCAGTCTAGGTGGGAGATGTTTTTCTCTGCCTTCCTCTCTGCTAAGTGATTGATCACACTAACATCCTTGTCCTCTCTCATTCCTCCTTTGTCCTTTCCTTCAGGGTTCTTTCATTTTATCCCCCTTCTCCACGCAATAATAAAACTGCTTTTTATTTTCACATTATTAAATCACCTCCCCCCAGATCAAGCCTCTATAATATGTTAAAATCTCCATTCCTTGAGGGGAAAAAAAAAAAAAAAAAGAAAAAACAAGTACCAACTTGGCATTTTAGATTCACAGCCAGATCCCTTCACTTGTATGTTCTATAAAGTTTTCTCATATTTTCTCCATCATGTCTGTTTAAGCCTTAAGGTCCCTGAGGCAGGAGATGCTCTTGGGTGTCCCAAGCCGAATGGGGAGGATCACTGCCACTCTAAAACTGCTGTTAGAAGTATGTGTGTAACAGTGATAACTAAAGATTGTCATTGAGTAAATGTTAGTGATTTGCAAAAATAACACTGGGAAAACAAACAAACTACAAAAATAAAAAAAATAAAATAAAGAAAAAACAAACAAGGCAAAAGTGGCAAAGCTTAAAAACTTATAATTAGTTACTGAATGATACCCTGATACATCTTTCAGGGGAAAAAACAATTTCATGAAAATCTTAGACAATTTTTATGACAAAAAATATGGCACAAATTTCAGCACCGGGCTACTGAGTGGAAAAAAAGAAACTGATCTTTCTTGTTAAAAGCTTTTGTAGTCTTGTAGTAAAACCTACCTCAAGCAAAAGTCAGCCTAGCAAAAGCTCGTGTCTCTGAGTAGGAAAAACACTTCTGTCAAGCACAATAAGGACAGTGAAGCTTAACTGTGCCTTCCCACAGTGAATAAACTCTGTGAACTGAAAAGTGGTGAGCTTGGACAGCAGTGGATTAGATGGATGAAGCAAAGAATTTCATTGTTACATGTACACTGCTTGCTGAAAGGCCTGGGCAGTTCTCTTTTAGCACCTCATAGTTCCTGCAGCCTGTGTACCTGTTAAGTAGAGAGGAGAATCTAGGGGATGCTGAGCATGGTCTATTGTTACTGCAGAAATGATTTCACACATTCACTGGTGTTTCTCATACATCAAAATCAGGTAAACGGCGTACAGATCAGTGAATTACGTCCTCAGAAACTGTGTTGCGTTAAGATTACCTTTAATCACAAGCATCTGCTTGCATGGCATTGTGTTATACTTCAAACCACAATCTCAGCAGCTCTGATGTGTCACACAGTCTCTCATGCTTAAGGAGGAGAATCCCTTAACCCAGCTTTTAGCCTCATATTTTCCTCTACCCCTTCTTTACTGCTCAGCCTCACTCGCTTGCCCTCATGATTCGCCCCTTTCTTCTAGCACAGATTTTGTCCTTCCTCCAGGCTCCATACAGGACTTGACCTGGCACTGTCCTGGGAACAGCTGGGTCTAGGAGCGGGGCAGTCCCACCCAGCCGGCACTTCCAGCTCTGGGACACTAGGTGCAAGCCGCATGGAGAGGGAACTGAAAATCATGGAACCAGCAGGATGCTTTCATACAGCCCCCCCCGGCTTGTGGCATTATCCTTTTCTCTAATCCTTTCTCTCTCTTCACTATTTTGTTTGTAACAATTTCAGAAAATGTGGTGAGTTTATGGCCTCTTTTTCCTAGGGTGGTTCACAAGGTGATGGTATTTTGTGATGAACGACTATCCAAGGTGCTCTGTAATTCACTACAATATGGTCTTCTAGTTGCAGCTTTTCGACAGTGCAATCCTTAGAATATAGGACTGGAAGAGACCCCTGGGTCATTAAATGCAACCTCCTATAATGGGGACAGCTCCAGCTAAGAGGTGATGAAGGTGTGAATAAAACCCAGGTCACTGCCCACCAGAGTGGGATTGAAATCATGGAAAGTATTACCTATGAATACATGGTATGTGATAAGGTGTAATTTAATACACGTTGTTACTCTTCACAGTATCTGATGAAGTCATTTAGAGGATGCAAGTAGATGTTGAAAAGGACGAAGAAAATGTGGACACGGAACATCTATACATTTTGTGTTAATTGGTGAATGTAGAGTTTCGAACAGCTTTCATTAGCTGCATTTCTACAAACTAGTTGCTTTCCTTTTTATTTCAGCTTCTGTGAAACTCAGGGAGAAAGGATTATCCACCAATACCAATAAATTAAACTATGAGAATGGGTAAAGGCTTTCTTTATGCGAGTAGACGGTCATCAGAGACTTTAGTGAACAGGGTTCCAATGAAAGAACTCAGGACTTGTCCACTTACTGTAGGACTGAACCCAGTTTTGCAGTGCAGCCGCTTTTTCTCTTACTTCTGCACAGTGCCTCATATGCAACACAACAGCCATGCTCCTGATGCTTTTCAGATTGGTCAACAGGTACAGATTTCCATAAAAGTAAGGAAAAAAAGCAGTGGCCATGCAGTGTGGAACATACAGCATAGCTGGAGATGAGTATTTTAAGGGAAATCATAGTGCCTTTGATCAAAACTGACAAAGGCAGCTGCTGCATGATATAGGTAGCAAAGCCTGAGTCAGAGTTCAGGTTGCCTTTGGTGGCAGCTGTCATACAAGACTCTGTAGCTTTGCTTTTTACTCCAGTTTCTCAGTTTATCAATGATTGCTTTGAAGATGCGCTTGCACAGCCCAGCAGATAAATGTCTCTGTTACTATGGACAAATTTTGAAAGACTGCATTCAGTAAATTATGAAGTACTGCAAGTCTATTTTGTCATACTCTGGTTTTGTGGTTAGAAAGTAAGTTCTGCTAGCTAGAAAAGAAGTGTTACAAAACAGCCCCATTGAGCAATCATGTTCAGATGACTGTACAGAGAGAGACCAATTCCTGTTAAGATTTAAGTACACATGGTGAAAGAATAGCATTAGCTTAAGTTTTCTTGTTTTTCTTACTCTAATAATGTAGTAACTTCAGGCCACAAGAAAAAAGGGACACTACTTCTATCACGTCAAGAAAACATGGTAAATAAGTGGTTCATACAGTGCGTGCTGACTGTTTTGTTAAATAACTTCCTGCTCAGATCTGGTATAGAGTCAGAGATACTAGCCTATACCAACAGCTTGGCTGATACAGCACACAGCCCTAACCCTCTGGCTTAGAATCACAGAACATCCCGAGTTGGAAGGGACCCACAAGGATCATCGAGTCCAACTCCTGGCTCTGCATGGGACCACCCCAAAAATCAGACCGTATGTCTGAGAGCATTGTCCAAATGCTTCTTAAATTCCTGCAGGCTGAGTGCTGTGACCACTGCCCTGGGGAGCCTGCTCCAGTGCCTGACCACCCTCTTGGTGAAGAACCTTTTCCTGATATCCAGCCCGAACCCCTCTATTCAAGAGAATAGATTATATCAGTTGTCTAAGATCATACGACACAAGTGCACTATAATTTAAAATCATGCTAATTTTCCAACCAGTATTCCTCTGTTTAACTGAAACAGGAATACGTAGTAATCACACCTCAGAAAACTGTGGTGCTGAAGGCAACAGCTTGTACCTGATAATTTTACTTTCTGCTGGGTGAATGCAATTGTGGTAGTGTAAACTCCTGTGTATAACTCTTATTCCCAGTGATTGCCCTTTTAATTAACTAGATGAAGCCACACTTAGTATCTGTGCTAAGAAATTCTAAAAAGTCCTGATTGATAACTTTATTTTTTGAAATATAAAAACAAGTGTATTATGAAAAATATATTATGGACCTTTGAAAGTCATTTCTTTCTGTGTTTGAATAAATAATTCATTTAATTTAAATTCCTTAAATCATAATATTTGTGGGAAAAAAAATTGAGGCAATATCAACATTGCAATACTTGCATGTATGTAATAAAATTTAGAATGTAGACTAAGTCTACCTATTCCTAAAAAAATTAATAAAACAATCTAATAAGGTCTTTCCTCCATCAGTTGTTACATATTAAACAGGATGTTGGTTCCTACACTTACTCTGCAGGCTCCTGGAAGATCACATATAATGCCTTTGCTAGCTCAAGTAGAGCTTGATATCTGTTCAATCAAGTTTGCCTTTTGGGCATTTCTAGAGATACTTACAGTCTCTGCACACACATAAAGCTTTCTGTCTGAAAATGAAACCATTACCACAGTGAGTTTTCAAAACTGCTGAACTCTTCGGCATCTGTGCAGCCTGTGGTATTTTGAGGAAAAGTCATACCATACAGATTGTTCTGCTTTTTGTTTTTATAAGAATTGTGAACAGTTCAACGGTGGTTTTGTGGACACCGAGATACAAAAAAAGGTATGCATCTGTAAAATTCCAAACACAGGTATGTGGAAGACAGACTAGGGACCGTATGCTATTTTCTCTTTATTTATATGGTATAGAATTGTATTTGGGATTTTTGTTGATCGGACTGCAATTAACTTACATAGTGTTTAAATCAATGTGACAAAATAGCACAGACTTACTTATCCTGTGTCGCAACCCCCCCACTGGGCCTCCATTTCTGTTAATTTATTGGTGGCATAAAGGAGCTGAAATTTTAAATTCAAAGGGTAAAAGGAAGGTTTTCAGAGTATGTTGTAAATCCTTTCTTTTATAATTTTCTGAAAACAACCTGTCAAATCTTAGGAGACCTGTATTGCTGCTATTCTGTATTCTTTCTGAATTACCATAAGCGTGGCTCTGATATAATTTTTTTTTTTTTTTTTTGCATTAGTACAATAATTTTTTTAAAGGCATGAGGGAATGTTGTTGAATATTGTTTAGATCCAAGTCTCCCTTTTGAACAGTGTAATATTCAGTCTTACATGCAGGATCTGTCCAAACGATTGCCAACCATTCTATTGTTGCCTGATCCTTTTTTAATCTTGCAATTCAGTCACATTCTAAAGCTTCCTTTATCATACTGACATTTTACATATACAACTCATGGTACTGCTGCTTTCCTTCTTTCAATTAAGGTAGGCTATCGCATTACGCTGTTGATAGACTGCAGTAGTCATCCATCAGAGCTGAGTTCCCCTTATCTTTGGAAGAACGCTTCTCCCTATTTTTAGAATGGAGATTTGGTTGACACTCTAGATCCCATATAACACTTTCAGAAATATTAAGGAAATCCTGTGACTGGTCAGGGAAAGCTCATGCCAAACACTGTCATCAGTTATACATGTTTTTTTACAAACTTACCCTTTATCTGTCAGCTCATTGCATGTCCTGAGTATTCACTACAAAAAGGAGCCACTGTTGACTGGGGACTTGAGCTTCCTTGGGAGTCTATGCAAAGCGCGAAGGGACTTATTCCTACTGAGAGGGATCCTTATGCAAATCATGTGCTAAACAGAAAAACTGAAAAATGTCTGGTTTATTGGTAGAGACTTGGAGTGATTTTCCACTATTACCAATCTTATTCTCTGTGAAGCTGGCATTTATAATCTTGATGTAGACATTTATATCATACTGCCAAGGATTTTGGAAGTTCTGTTTATCATGTTTGCTCGTATTCGATAATATGCTTTGGATAGATGATTCCCATCTGGGAAGAGTGGGCATAATGCACTCTTCTTGCTCAAAGAAAGGGAGGGATTACCTACTTCAGCCAAAACGTTGAGCACAGACATTGGAAAACAAGTGATTATGGAGCTGATGATGCTATTAGCGTTCTAATGAACTTAGCATTACTGTTTTTACCTAAGCCAATAGGTTGAGATTGTTTTCTGTAAACTGAGATGAGAAAATTCACAGCCTACATTTATGTTCCCAAAATAGGGACTTTTTTCATGTTTGCTTTTTAAGTATATAATTGCTAAGTTCATCCATAATAGCCAGAGATTGGTTAATTTGAATATAAATGCTGAGACAGTGCATCTTGGAGCCAGATTTATTGAAATTGCTGCCCCAGTTATTACAGAATTCATAGCTAACATGTTTAATATATCTTCTGCAGTGGCAAATTACCATTTTGTTTGGCAGTTTATTGAAATTAATTTAGTACCTAAGAAGCCTGTCTTCTTATTTAAATAATTATTGATCTACTTCTTCTTCTTCTTCTTTTTTTTTTTTGTTAGCAAACCTGATGGCAAAATCTGCATACTGTTGGTAACATAGGGATATCTTTCTGAATAAAATGACTGGCTGTGTTTTAATCAAGCAGAAATTAAAAGAGTTCAGAGATGAGTGAAAAAATAATAATTAGAATCAAAGAAAGGCTTCCATATGAATAAGAATTTAAAAGTTTAAGTTCAAAAGAAAATTCATATGAATAAGAAGAGACATGAAGAGACATGTTAATGATAGGATATTTGCCAACTGTAAGCTGCAGGGATTCTCCCACCTTCCTTCCACTTAAGCATCTTTGCGGGGACCCTGTTCAGTTACCTAACTCTGCTGTGTCAACCCAAAATTTGCCTAAGTCCCCTTCAACTTAAAAGGCATACAAATGCAGCACCTTTTACCCCGCAAAATCTGGACGAGCTTTGTTACCCCCTTCATAAACATTTGCTATGTTTTAAACAGTGAAACAAAGTCTGTGGGGAGAATGAATGAGTCCCCATGGAAGTGCTGGGCAGAGCCCATGGGCTACATCAAACCTGCCTGATAAGTGCTGACCAAAGTCTTCGTAAAGGCTGCCCTTGCTCCCTTCTCCTCCAGCTGGACTTTGAGATGATGCCACTGAAAAAAACAGGAGCAGAAACAGGAAGAAGTGGCCCCATCCTGCCTGTTTTGGGAGGAACCCAAGGACCCTTCCTTCTTCCTGCCACACAGACATGGCCAGGGCTCTGTCTGCAGGCAAAGTTCTCCGCTGCCTGTCCACAAGTGCTGTGGAGTAGTAGCATGTGGCTAATAGATACCTGGGCAGCCATATTGACCCTTCTCTTAGGAGGGTTTCACAGTATATGTGGCAAGGGATGACTGAAGATACATGCAGCTGAGCTAAGGCCTTCTGCATCACATGCCAAATACACTGCTCTCCCTAAGAGATAATATGGACATGTCCATTATCTATTTTCTGAACACTATTGTGATACTACCATACAGGTAGTTTTTATTTTCTGAAAACGACTGTGCAACCTTTCTTTCACTTGGATTATACAAATGACATTTAAGGGCAAATTCCATGTGACAAGCTGAGGTATTAACAGACCAGGACACCATTCCAATACACTATAAAAGTCAGTCACTATGTGCTGTGCAAGCAACTCCTTGAGGAAAGGGACCATAGAAAAGCAGTTGTACAAAGATATGCGTATGGAGGTAAGCATAATTCCTCATCCCCGTACTGTCAGTGTTTACAGTTTTTCCATGGTCTTCATACCTCCTCTGTCCCTACCAGAGTACCACACCATGCATTTATATATATGCCATGCATGAATAGGTATGCCTGCGTGGATGTGCAGGAAGCAACAAACATGAATAGGACAGTTGTGTTGATAGTAATGGTGGGTTTGTGTGGGTGAAGGTAGATATACGGTGTTATAAATCTAGGACAACAGGAAACAATGGCTCATTAAAGCCATATGTAAGAAATAGACAACTCATCCGTTAAGTCATGATTGATTCACGTTCCAAAGCCCAGATATCAAAATTCAGAGCAATTACAGCTGAGTCATGCAGGCAAGGAGACGACCTCTGAGCTGGAGTAGTTATTGCCAAGATGAGATGTAGCAGCAGGGGTGGGGAGAAGGGAGGTGCTGCTTCAAAATCTTGGGCAGGGCCCAGGACCACATGATTAGATCAAGGTATCAGTGCTCAATTTAAAAGAAATGTTTCTCCTTCTGTCTGGATATGAGGAAAAGTTTAAAAATATAACAGGCTACGTGTTGCTTGAAATATTAGCCTGAAATACGAGCTTTATTAGGAGTAAATTGTCCTGCTGTGCCTCTCTCTGCAAACTGTTGCCAGATAAAGGAGGAGCGTGTTCTGTGGAAGCAAGGGGCAGCAGAAGCGAGGCAAGGTCAGCCAGTGCAGTTATACGCAAAGCGTGCCCTGCCTTTGGCCCTGGAGGGGCCTTGTGAATCCTGGGTGTGATCTTCTTGTGAAAAACCTATCCACTTACATTTTTGTGATCCCCTTCATGTGGTGACTTAGTGAAATCGTGAAAAGATGATTTATGCATGAAGTACAAGAGGCCTATGAGTCACAGTCAAGCTATACAAGTTCATTCAATGAAGTGTTCCACGCTAAACCAGCTATTATTTGAACTGACTGTATTGGTTGAAGATTTCCCTGCTTCTTTGTGCAGCATACTAATGAGGCGCATAGTTAACTAAGCTACCTACCAGGAACACGGCCACGCATCTTTAGAAGACTTGCCGTCATAGAGAGAGGGATCAAATAAAGTACACTTTGGGGATATGGTAGCACTCAGGTGAGTTAAAAGCATCAAAGTTTCCTGTCAGCACTCTATAATGACTAAAGTATTTCCGGGCATCTAATCCCCATATCATGAATGTGCAATTCTGATGTAGTTGCAAGGGACAGAAGTCTCACTCTCAAGTTGCAGAGTGCTGCATTTCTTCCCTGGCCCGCTGCCTCTATGGTAATGTCTCTGTGTGCCAGGACTAAGGCTGCCACTGCACACTACCGTCCTGCAGCTCTAAGAAAGCACAGACTCTCCGCTTTTTATGTGTCTTCAGCCTCTGTTCTTTTCTTTAGCAGAAATGTGCCAGTCCTATTGGCTATTTAAACCAGTATTGATAGACAGCCAGCTTTCTCCTATATGAGTTTATTGTGACAGCTCCATGCTTTCTTATTTAAAATACACATAAATTTATAGAAACACATACACCCTGACACAATGAGTTAAATAAAAAATCTCAATGCACACCAAATATATAATATATTTGAAATACAACAGGCTTAGCAAGATTTTTGTCTTGTTAAAATTTAAGTGACTAAATGTATCTTGGGGCAATACATTTCCATTATCACTTTGAGATAAAAATTCTCTCAATCAGTAGCTAAAACACAAGTTATATTGTTATTTCCTGAGCAACCCTCACTCTGCATTCTTTGTTTAGGTAATATTGATTAGAGAGTTTGAGAATATAGAAATGGAAAAATTACAAAATCTGCACTGTATTTCTGTGTCTGCTGCCTTTTTGGATGTATGGGAATATAGGTATAATAACCATTGATGGAAAAATTGCAGAGCTGTCTTTCCGTAAGTTAGAACTAAGTTCATAGAACTAAGTTCACATGCTGGAATGAATGTGTGGCAAAATGGGTAGTCTCATAAGAGCACAAATTACCTGAAAAGAGCTAAATAAATATATATATCCCAGAGAAAAAAAAAAAAAACCCAAAAAAAAAAAAAAAAAAAAAAAAAAAAAAGCAAAAAAAAAGCAGTAGGACAAATTGGAATAGCTGCTACCGTTGGAAGCTGTTACCTGTGGAGCTGGAGACTGGTTTTATCATGTCAGTCTGCTTGTTGAATATAAAAAACTACCATGGCTGGAATAAAGCAACATAAATATAGCACCGAGAGGGTGGTCAGGCAATGGAACAGGCTCCCTGGGAAATGGTCACAGCACTGAGCCTGACAGAGTTCAAGAAGCGTTTGGACAACGCTCTGACATACAGTCTGATTTTTGGGTGGTTCCATGTGGACCCAGGAGCTGGACTCAATGATCCTTGTGGGTCCCGTCCAACTCATGATATTCTATGATTCTATGGTTCCTTTAATAAAAAGAAGAGTCTCATTTTTATGTATCATAAATACCTGAAACAAAGTGTAGAAGGATTGATCAATTCTTTTATGGAATGATAGATCCTGTTTGCTATATCACACATAACTTATATAGTTTATTATCTATACACTCTTTATTAACTGTATGTTATCTGTGATATAGACCAGTGAGAGGAATCATGAGGATCAACTTTTCAGCAAATCTCCTTCATTTAAACTGCATTCAAATGATCTAGGTTTTATATATTAAAGCTATATAAAGCTGGGTTTTATATTTTAAAACTGAAATTCTGTTTCCAGTAAATCCAAATAACTTTACTCATGCAAATCTTCCAGCTCACCAAATGAATGGTTTCTGACTTTTAAGTAGCTGTTCAAGAATGCATTATTTTTTTTCATAATCTTTTTTCTCTTAGAAGAGTGGGTGTCAAGTGAGTCATTTCTTTTTGAGTTGTATAAGCCAAAGGCTTGTGTATGCCAGCTGGCTAAATTAACTTCCCAATTAATATAAATATTCTAACACAAATAGCTATTTTTCTCAGTAACCACTATTGCACCTTACTATACTGTACATAATATTCATTCACAGAATAAGGGAACCAGAAAATTACTATGTGGCATGTGTTAAGATATACAACATTTGCATCTGTAATCTTAAAAGAGAGATACTGTCTCAAACATTTAAATAAACAAGATTTTCATAAAAGAAAAACACAAAGTATACAGAAGTAACAAACAACCTTGGTAGAAAATATTGAATGGTCAAGGCTTGTTTTGAGAAGAAAGATTTCAAAATGTTCCCAGAAGAAAATATTTTCAGCAAGAAAAGCTTTAGGCATCTTTTTAATATATTTAAATGGAAATTTGTTGCCATGAAGGTGTCATGGCCTTAAGGCCACCACCAGCCCTGATTGTCCATGGCCATCCCTGACTGTCCATGACCACCCCCTGGGCTCTCCCCCTACCTCCCCCTGGCCCAGGGCCCCACGTCAGCCCTGCGGCCGTCAGCCCCTGCCCCAGCAAGGCCGCAGCAGGGCCAGGCTCCAGCTCCCCACAGCCCAGCTCTGCCTGGCCATGGGCCCCACCGAGCCAGGCCCACCCATGGGCCTACATCCCGGCCGGGCCTTGGCCTGTCCCCATCCCTCGGGAGGTGCCTGGGGCTGGGGCTGCCCTGATGCCCCCGGCTGCCCTGCTCCTGGCTGGGGCAGTGGGACAGGCCCTGGCGCCAGGCCCTGCCCTGACAGCCCTGAGGAGGCATTCCCAGCCCAACCCCAGGGAGCCACCGGCCCCACGGTGCCCAGGCAGAACGGCTGCTCTACAGGCCTTCTTCCCATTCTGCAAAAACATACCTCAGCCAAATTTCTTTGCCTTTTTTTTTTTTTAATCCACAAATTTCTGTTTAAAACATAAGTATGTTACAAAGCCTGCTTTCTTGAGATAAAGAGCATATGCTTGCCAAACCTCAAAAGGCAGAAATTTCCCATTCTTCACAGAGGAATACCAGTTAGATTTATGGAGTGTTTCTTGAATAAAAAACAGGTACCTTCAGAGTCTGCTTTTTAATATATTTTTAACTTACAGCTGAAGTCTTCATGCAAGTAGGTCACGTGAATCACAATGTCCAAGGTTTACCTAGATTTGCTAACACAGATTAGAGAGAATGATATGAAAAGTTGAAGCAAGTAAAAGCCAAAATACAAATTTTAGAGTACCACAGAATCACAGGATAATTTACATTGGAAGGGACCTCTGGAGGTCATTGAGCCAAGCTCCTTGCTCAAAGCAGGGCCAGTTCACAAGCTCGA
Organism: Anseranas semipalmata; assembly: GCA_013399115.1. Classification (NCBI taxonomy): domain Eukaryota; kingdom Metazoa; phylum Chordata; class Aves; order Anseriformes; family Anseranatidae; genus Anseranas; species Anseranas semipalmata. The sequence continues at coordinate 1,018,320 of VXAA01007075.1, forward strand.
TCAGGTTGCTCAGGGTTTTGTCCAGTCGAGCTTTGAATTCCTCCAAGGATGGGCATCCCACCACTGCTTTGGGCTCCTGTTCTAGTGCCCACCACGCTCACAGGTGAGCCTCCCAAGCCTTCTCTTTCTCAGGCTGAACAAGCCCAGCTCCTTCAGCTTCTTCTTGTACATCATGGCCTCCAGACCCCATGGCCTCTATTGCCTTGCAAAGGCAATAGAGCCTGGTCTCACAATATGTTGGCCAGTTCCCTCAGCATGCTGTCTGAATCTATGGATTTCCTTATGTCCAATGTGCTTAAGCAGTCCATAGCTCAATGTTCTTTTGCTACAGGCAGTACTTCTCTCCCCCAAACTCAATCAGTCAGCATGGAGACTTGCAGATGCCTGTGGAAATACCTGAGGCAAAGAAGGTACTTCTTTGTGTTTTCAGGTTCTTTTTCACCCACCCAGTTCAGCAGCTGGCCACATTTTTGCTGATCTTCATTTTGCTGCTGACGTACCTGTAGAAGCCATTTTTGCCTTTCACATTTCTCACCAGCTTCAAATCCAGCTGAGCTTTGGCTTTTCCATGCATGCCTGGGCAATGCTTCTACACTCCTCCCGGGTAGCCTGGCCCCACTTCCACCTTTGGTACACATGCTCTTTGCATTTAGGCTCAGTGAGGCACTCTCTTCACACCTGGTTCCCAGTCATACCTGCCACATTGCCTGCTTAAACATATTTAGGATTTTCAGAAAAAAAGAAAAAAAAAAAAAGCTCTAAACTAGTTATATATTACAAGCATTTTGGTTATAAAATGTGTAGGCACTATTGATAGATATTTTGAATAGCTTTGAAGTGCATGACTCAGGAATATATCTACTTTGACATCTGGATTCCTCAACAAAAACAAATCTTAAAAATATTTTTAAATGTCTAAAGTTTGTCTTTTTCCTAGATACATTATATCATTTTTTTACAGCCAAGATGCCTTTCTCTAAGATTCTTACCCACTTCTCTTCTTTACAGATGTATGGATAAGGTAACATGCCATCAGCCTGTATATTTATTGTGTGAGTAAAAGAACATGGTAAATCACCCAATAAATAATACTCCTGTACAGTAGTCATCTTAACTATTTTCTTGACTATTAGAATTTCAAATAGCGCAATTGATTTATCATTATTAGTCATCTGTTTAATTTTATTCTAATACATCTTTTATTCTGATACATTTTGTATTCTAATACATTTATTTCATCTTAATATATCTAATACATTCTTATACATCTCAGTACAGATCACAGAATCACAGAATCATTTAGGTTGGAAAAGACCTCCAAGATCATCCAGTCCAACCTCTAACCTAACACTACCAAGTCATCCATTAAACCATGTCACTAAGCTCTACATCTACACGTCTTTTGAATACCTCCAGGGATGGTGACTCAACCACTTCCCTGGGCTGCCTGTTTCAATGCCTAACAACCCTTTCAGTGAAGAATTTTTTCCTAATGTCTAACCTAAACCTCCCCTGGTGCGCAAGAGTTTTGTTCATAAAAACTATTGAATCACAAATTGGTAGGAATTATGGTCATTTTTATGCTTCATTGCAACCATTGTAACTTATATAGAAATTACGGCCTTTTATTTACTCATTTAACTGTCCTATAAGAAGAAAAAAAAATGAAATATAGAAAATATGGAAATTGCAAGGAATTTAGTTACAAGTGTTGGAAAAATCCTTAGAAACCAAATTATGTAGATTTTGAGATGATAATGGATAAATATCTTTCAGCTGTGTTATTGTCTGCATTTATGGCATGAAGGTGATTTACCCTACGAACAGAAAACTCTTCAACCTTCCTTTCTGCCTTCCATTATTTCTGCACATCTCACAGACTGAGCAGGAGGAGCATGTGTCACTCTGCACAAGCTACCCAGGTACTGTTTAGGCAAGGACAGCAACTGGGAGGATTAGTTGTTCGTACATGGTGCGAGGTGACTCAGTGCCTCTGTTTGGAACCTCTGAGGTGAGAGAAATCTTCTCTTCTATCTGAGTGCCTGTGGCACATAGCTTTATAATTATGATCAGACTTGTATTCTGGTTTTGGTTCTGCTGTGTCACAACAACTAATCCTGACCATACTGGAGGAGTAAAGGACGCTGTTTTGCCAACTGTCCTGTTCCAAAGACTGACACTGATCTATTAATGTGTCATCTGTGATTTATTTAAAAAGTACTTATGATGCATGGTTTGCAAAATGTTACAAAACCCAGATACTTTCACAAGGTTAGCTTGTAGCTACAAGTCAACTCAGTGCGTGAACTATAACACATATAGAGATGGAAGATTCAGCCTTCTGAATGCCCCCTACTTATGTCAAAGGGGAGTCATTCCAAGTTAGGCTTAAGATGCCTCATTTGGATTCCCACTGCAGGTCTTGAGGCATTAATGCAAATTTAGTAAATTAATATTAGTAGATCTAGTCTTTCACCCCTAGATGTGTTTTAGTAAGGATCAAAGATGTGTGAAGCACAGAGACAGAAGTAGATTATCATCAGATGTAGTAATGGCTGACTCATTGCACTGAACATTTAAAAAATAGTTAAAGGAAATGCACATTTCAGAGCTGCAACAGGTATCTAAAACCCACCAATATGGACAAGATTTTTCATGTGTCCTCTTAAGAAATGTATGAAGAAATGATTTCTGGAGTGTTAATTATGGGTTTATTGTGCATTTGTATTTATGATTATAGCTGAGTCACTCTGAAATATATTCACATATTTTTCAGATCATACAACAGAAAACAATGTATAATATTAAACACTGATAAGAAAACAGACAAAGACCACAAAATTATTGAGGCCACCAGAAGCATGGGCCACGTTGACCCACGTCTTTATCTATTTACTCACAGTGATGCATCCCAGATCTCAACACCCACTGTGCACACAGCTGGGGTACATCAACCAGAGCTATGGATCCTCCTGGAGGAATCAAGGAGGAAAGGTCGAACAATTATTTCTCAGAAATCATGTTCCTAAACAGTGCCAAAGTACACATATTGCTTTCGGGAGTAGAGCGTAGATCTGTATTCATGTTACAAAATCTCAGAGAGAATATGTATATACATATGCTCCAACAGAAAGCCGGATTTCTTGAAGGTGCATGAGATTGAAGTGAGGCAGATTTCTAGCCAATCTTCTTCTTGTAGGATTAATACCTCATTTCTTTTTCCAAGTACTAAAGTAGGATAAATTGTTGCCAGCAGAGAGAATGACTAAACTCTTGAGCCCTTTATCAGTTACTTCACAGATTTTGATCTGCAGAGCTTATGCTGGTGTAGTTTTTGCAGTTTGACAGTGGGACATCGGTATGTATCACCTGGGGACAGAACTGGTGCAGATAGGGAACGGCTGCTGGGGCAGCACACAGAGCACAAATCCCTGGAGCCTCAACCTGCACCAGCCCCTGCAGGTGTTTAGTCCTGCTCCAGGATGATCGTTGATTCCTAAAGTTGGCCCCTGATTTACATCCTGTTCTCAGCAGTGCTCCACATTACTCAGAAAGCCTGATACTTCCAGGGAAGGCTGATCCTGCTGTGCCTGTGAAGGACCATGAACATGCATGAACAGTAAAGCTGCTGATCCCAGGAAGGGCCAGAATGACAACGTGTAAAATTAACTCATCCTGTTGAAAGAGTGACGATGGTGTGCAGCACCGTGGCTGGGAGAGTGCCATGTGCTGTGCAGGCAGTAGGGCCAAGGGCCAAGTTTACCTTGCAGACTAACTTGCACAGTGGCTGAGTTCCCTCAGGAAAATAGTCATGATATGGATCAAGTACTCATCAGGAAATACGTTCATCAAGAACTCCACAAAAAAGGTATTCTTCTGGACACAATTCAATAACTAAATAAAAGAAGAAATTAAGAACGATCCCTTCACAGTCCACAGATAAGTTTAGTGGATATTTCTGGCCATCCTATGTCAGGGTGCTGCATAAAGCTTTTAAAATTCTGCTGCAATGTAACTTGCTAACATGGTCTGAGGTATAAAGGAGACAGGAAATAGAGCCTGAATGCAATACTGAACCCAATTCTAGTTTCTAGAATTCAGGCTGTTTAAGCAAGTTACAGATTCAAAATCTGTTCAGTCTATTGAAAACTTTTCTTTGTTAGGTTGCCTTAAATTCCCAGTAGTGCCAGTTTCTCTCTGTTATCCAGCTGCACACATTATTCTTAGGGGTCCGTTTTCACCACTCATTCTCTCTTGCAGGACAGCTTCACTGACTTGGAGCTTCCTGGACAGTTTGTCCATCTCTCTCTCTCAGTTTTAACCTAGCTTTAGGAGTAAGTCCCGTGCAAATAAAAATATTTCATTGTAGAAACAGAGAAAATAGAAAGTTGCTGATATGGTTCCATAACTTCCTAGAAAAACAAAACAAAACAAAACATCACTTTCTGTCTGCCATAGTGGACAAGTCCCTCTTTAAAGCATTAATATGCTTATGTATGCTTGTAGTGGTTGTTTCCATCTATGTCACACTTGCAGGGATTACTGATTTTTGACTTGACTGTTCAGATATGGTTAATAATGATAAAGAACATGTGGTAACCTCAGAAAAATATCCACCTCTGTGGTGTCTGAGGAGAATATCCCAGAGTGCTCTGAGTTTCCCCAGAGTTTTTATGTATTTCTTCCACCAGGTTATGAAAATCTTCATGACAAATAGAGATAATCTGTTCATTGGTGCTATATGCACTGATTTAAAAAGAAATTGATTTCCAAGGGGGAAAAAAAAAAAGAATATTATTGAAAAGAAAGTTACATCATCTTTAGTTATCAGAATGGATCTTCTAAGCCAATAAATGAAAAAAGGCACAAGCAATCTCAAAAATTGTGTCCAATAGGTTTTTATACATGACTCTTAGAAATTCTATGTAAGATTTCTGACAGTGGACAAGATGAGAGGAAGAAGTCTCTTTTTTTCCATCTACTTCATGCAGCTGACAGTATTTAGCTGACTGCTTTTCCCTAGTGAGGCCTGATCAAGCAGCTACTTGCTTCATTTTACAGACATGGGTAACAAACTCCACTCACTTCAACACCACGAGGCTTTACAAAACCAGAGTTCTCACCAGCTTGAGGGTGATAACATGAATCACTGTTACAGCAGGTCACAAAAGACAGTATGAAATCAGAGACATACTTCGGAAGACAGCATACATTTTTCACGACAGTTTAAGTGACAGCCAGCCAGAGCTGCTCAGTGCTTTCCTCTCAGCCCATATATCCCACCACCGTGCTGGCAAACTGCTTGTTGGATATGAGCAGCTCATACAAAGAACGTGCAGAAAGCTATTTTCTTTATATTATCAGTAGGATCAGTTCTCTGATCATTTATTTCCTGGGATGAGCACACCACTGAAGCAGGCAGGAGCCAGCACACAGGTGATTTGGGGGTGAGGGGCATTTATGACTTCAGGAGAGAGGAGAAGAGAGATTGGAAACTTAACAGCCCCACCTTAGGTCAGTTTAAGTTGCTTATGTGTAAGTGATTACCTGAAATTACTTTCAGCTGTTATTAAACTTGATTAACTTTCCTGCTGACAGTTTCTCTGAAATACTAGCTGGCTTCTTTCTTTCTCCCTGTCTATAGAAATAATTCTAAGATGTTAATACAATGAAACCAAACTGCAAATGCTGAGGGGAACATTAATGGGCTCATGAATTAAAAAAGCAAACAAACAATAATAACAACAACAAAAAACCTCCTCTCTTAAAAGCTCTAGGCTGTTGAAGTGGTAGTGCAGAACTGGTTCGGTTTTGCATTTGTTGTTTTTACAAGGCAGGCTACAATATTAAAATAAGCAGACACATCGGGGGACATGTCAAAATGCATCTCTGGGGTTTAAAGCATGCAAACCAGTAAAGCAGTTTCTTGACCTAACAGTGTTCTTTCAATTTTATACTTTGATTTATAAGAACCAGCTGTTTTGGCTCCAAGGCACTGCTAGAAATTATTAAGCCACTTAGCAAAACTTGAAATGATTACATGAAGCGCAATGCCTTAAATCATAACTCAGTCAACAGCATCCTCTGAACCCCCATGTTGCTTCAGTGTGTTTTCTGCCCCAAAGAATATTTCTTCTGTTAGAATCCACGGGTGCCTAAATTTCTGTCCTACAGACCCACACAACCCCCCGCACCTCTCCACAATAGGCTGTCCCCCACCTGCCTTAATGCATGACCCCTTTGAAAGTCATTCTCAAAGTGGTGTCAGTGTTTTTTCCAAGTCTTAATAGTTGTGCTACCTAGCCTAGATGGCCTCTTTCTTAGCTTGCTGGATTCTTTTAATCCTGGTTTTAGGATCTTCATAAACACCTACAGGCTAAATGCGGGGGTAATGCAGAATTTAGAGACCTAAACTCAAGGAGCAGGGAGTGCCCACCGATTTTTTACTCATGCAAAAGTCTTTAGGTATGTCTGTTTTCACCACCATAGTTCCTGAGGCAACAACCTATAGCTGTTACTTTTTCTGGACTAAACTGTGCTTCTCATTACCTAAAACTATTTGGATCCAACAGCTCATAGTCTTTCCATATAAGTCCCGGTCAAGTATTCAGGTGCAGAAGATGTTTGCTAGAAACACTTCTCTATCTCATAATAAGCAGTATTGTTGCATTATTAAAAATCTTTCTGTGGCTTTGGCCTCTCATCTCTCAGACATCAGTAGTTTTCATGTCCACACTAGGCTTTTTTTTAAAATGTTACCAAAGTGTGTTTTTGTCATGTTCTGAGTCTTGGTTTTCCTATACTATTTGACTTCAAGAGGACAATAGGGAATTAGAAGACACTGCTTGTGGTATAAATACTTCTCATAAAATTATGTCCTTTCTTAACTATTTCATTGCCTTTTGACAACCTTCAGGTACATTTATTTACCCTCTTCTTGTTTTTCCTTTAAATGCATCTTCCTTAAAATACAGTAACACTGCCAAGATTCAGACGGGGTTCCCTTGCTTTTCTCCACATTGCATTGTGCCTATTATTTTAGGTATTCTCGTGAAATAGATAGAATGTTTGTGCTGAAAATTAGAGTCCAACAGAAATAGAGATATCAGAATTGGGAAGAGAGGTATCATCAGGAATCAAATCTTCTTTTAAATGCTTTCAGAATGGGGTATAATACTGAATGAGAGGGATAATACCTGTTGTTTAACCATGCTGCTCACTTTCCTGAAGACTTTAATAAGAGTTTTCTTTCCCCCAAACCAAAGCTATTTCAGCTCAACTGACTTTCAAAACCAAATACAGTTTCTCATTTATTTATGCAACTTCACACTGTTTGGTTTAGGTCTCAGCCTCAGGCAGATTAGCAATTCTAATGCTACAAGGACAAACAACACGTACGCAGGCATAGAAGGTTAAAATTAGGTTGTTTGTTACTTGTCACATACTGTAGTAGATTGTATCAGCTCTGTTTATGTTACACTATACAAAGATTAATCAAAGCTAGTGAAAGGAAAATAACACAATTTTAATACACTGTAAAAGAAAAAGAAAAATAACTATGTCCTGTACCAGTCCAAGCCTTGCCCTCAAGTACAAATTTAAGAACCTTTTTATAGGTGTTTTGCCCACTTTGTGAATAAAGTTATAGCATATTTTTAGGGAAAGCAACTAGTGTACAGGATTACAGTATTTAATTATACACCAAAAAAGGG